>OW026523.1:46499856-46982356 GCA_932274085.1 Protocalliphora azurea
TATTTAGTTGAACTTATTTTTTAATATTATTTGAATATCATTTATGTAGTTAAAAATTTCAGTTTTAATAAAAACTTGATTTGGTTCATTTAAAGGGTATTTTTTAAGACACGTTCACGAATATAATATAAACTCTATAATCCGGATTAACTGCCTGTTTTTATAACACGAGCGCAAAAACGACTCGTCTAACTTACATTTAAAACAAAAACAAATTTTGAAATTTTGTTTTTGTTTTAAATGTAAGTTTGACGAGTCATTTTTTCGCTTGTGTTATAAAAACAGGCAGTAAAAGTCCTTTCTTATTAAAATTTTAGTATAACTTGGAAAATACAATAAGAAATAATATAATTATTATGTAAGAGTTGATTTAAGTTGAATTCCTTCATTTTCAGTTAATGCTTCTTTCAAAAATTCTTCAGTAAAAAGAGTACAAACAAATTTGTTTTTTTGTTTATATATATATAAAAAAACAGAACATGAAATATTATTTTACGAAAAATTTGAAGTTAATGCTCTAATGCTATGTTCACATATAGTGGTTTTTTCAAAAACGAGTCGTTTTCCCAAAAAAACATAAACAAATTGATTTGTTTTTATATTTGTTCATAAATTTTATTTATTAAAAAATTTTATTTTTTGAATTAGAAAGTGTTCGTGTATGAAATTCTTATTTAAATCAAAAATGAAAATATTTTTGTAAACGAAAAACAGGTCAAAAGGAAAAACACAATAAAATGATATGTGAAAAGTGATGTTTATATTTATTATGTTTAAAAAAAAAACAAGTAAAAAACTAATGTGTGTGAACATAATAAAAGTGTTTCACAAAATTATACAAGAAAAAAGCCTCGATAATTCGACAATCCGGATTGGTGTCAACAATAATTATCCAGATTCTCGAGTTTATAATAATATACAGGGGTGTTCTGAAAACCACTTTTTGTCAAAGTGATTTCAAATCATGTAAAAGGTGTTCTGCGAACAAAAAACATTGATATCACGCGATTTGAAACCGGTCAGCTAAATGACTGACGATTTGAAATCACTTGTCTATTTTTTCTATGCTATCTATAGAGAATTCACTTTAAATGTTATTTTGCAATTAATATGACGTGTCTTCTATTATTTTTGCAATAAAATTAATTTTATTTACACAAAAACAAAAATACTAACAAATTTCTAAGGACATTGCTTGTTTTGTAAAAAAATGTTTTGCTTTGTTTACCAATGTTCGTGATTTACTTTTTCTCTTTAGCAGTCAGCTGGTTTGTTTTTTCGAAGATACTGTTAAGTTGCCAATGTGACACAGTCGTAAAATGTCATGTAAAATACATTGAATTTATGCCATCCTGTTTCTTATTTAAGATAAAATTTAATTGTTGTTGCAAAAAAATTTAATAATATTCAATAATTGAGTAGTTTTTGTTCAAATTTAGAAATAAGTAAGTGGAACATGAAGGCAAATTTCATCAATGAAAACAGTGGCAACTTCATTATTTTTTTCTACTAATTTTTGTATCCCTAGGATTCGATAAGTCCCGTAAATGACGTTTTTTAACACGTTCATTCTTTAAATGCTGTTTTCTTAAATTAATTACTGCCAATAAAGTAGCTCCCGGCATTTCTTTTTTTTTGTTTCCTCATTTTCACTTTTTATTTTTAATAATGTAAACAAACGAAGCACAAAACTAAAAAGTCAGCTGTTTTCTCGTGTTTTCAAAAAATTAAAACCACGCCGAAAACCGTAAAATCACGTGATTTGAAGAACAGCATAAAATCGTATACGTGATTTTAAAATGGTGCGTGATTTGAAACCACGCGATTTTCAGAACAGACCTGATATTTTAAAAATCAAATTTTCTATAAAAGAAATAAGATTTTAGTTCGTCAAAATGTTAGCCTATATGTTATTTGTAATACGTATAACAGTATAATTCATATAACGGATACTTGGATACTTTATTATGTTACGTCTAGATGGCTGTTAAAAGTACCGTAACAGCCCGTCTAGACGTAACATAACATGTAAGATTTTTGTGTCAGAGATTGTCAAATTCCCTCTCTGAGAGAATTATTTCACATGTAAATTCAAATATTAATATTATAAGATCTATTATGAGACTGTTGTGATAAGATTTCTCTTATAAGATCTTATAAGATGAACTGTAAAAAAAAGAAATACAAATATACGAAAGTTTGTTTGCGTGTGTGCATGTGTATTTTGGAAATTACTAAAAAAACAACTTTTTTTGTAAAATTGTTTCCTTTTAATGTTTGTTTTACATGTAAAATAACATTTTTATAAAAAACTGTGCTAAAATAGTGCGAATTGCTTAAATAAAAAGGACATGTTTACTCTATGACCGGTTGAAAGTAATGATATCTTATAGGATTTATTAGAATACGTCATTATATTCAACCAATCACAGAGTAAACATGTCCTTTTTATTTAAGCCATTCGCACTCTTTTAGCACAATTTTTATAAAAATGTTTTTTAACATGTAAAACAAAGACGAAAAAGAAACAATTTTACAAAAACATTGTTTTTTAGTAATTTCCAAAATACACATGCACACACACAAACAAACTTTCGTATATTTGTATTTCTTTTTTTTACAGTTCATGTGTATTTTTTGACAAACAAAAAATTAAATATTATGAATGAATTTTATATTTGTTCATAAATTTTATATGTTTCAAAATTTTATTTTTCAAATTAAAATGTATTTGTGTGTGAAATTTTATATAAGATAAAAGTTTGTGAAAATATTATGGGAAACGAAAAACAGGCCAAAAGGAAAAACACAATAAAATGATGTGTGAACAGTAAAGTTTAAACTCATTTTGTTTTTCAAAAACAATTCAAAAACTAATGTTCGAAATTAATAAAAATAATGTATGTAAACATAATATTAGGTTTTAATTAGTTTTAAGTTTGAACTAGTTTTAAGTTTTATGTAAATTTCAATTTTAGTTTAATTTGGTTTCCACTGCACTCACCTTCACAGAGTATCGAAAGAAAAATAACGATTTATATGTCCTCTTACTCCATTTTTCTATAACTATTTTCGGCTATTTGCTTACTAATAAACATGTATGCTTTTTCTTGTTTTCTTAATTTTATTTCATTGGTTTTTATAACCTATATATATATATATATATATATATATATATATATGTTTTTACCTTTCTATTGGCGTTATTGGCAAAATAATCAAATTTTTAGTGCCAGATCATTGTGAATACATTGCATTATAAGCCTATATAAAGAGACTATTAAGCAATTACTCGCTTCATTATTCCTAATCGAGTGTGTCACCCTGATGCTAAGCAGCAGGGTTATCAACTCGATCATGGGAGACACTTGCATAAAAAAGCTTGTGACAAGGGCACACCGCAAGGAGGGGTTCTTCCTCCATTATTGTGGCTTTTGGCGTCATATTGATCAGTTCGATGCCGTGGGAAGTAAGATCGTAGCCTACTCTGACGATGTGGTATTGTTGGTCTCGGGTAAATTTCTACACACGATCAGCGAGGTCATGCAATCTGGGCTGCGAGAACTTTCCCAAAGGGCAAATGGTAATGGATTAGGAAGGAGTCAACCCTGAAAAGACTGAATTAGTTCTGTTTACCAGGAGATATAAGGTTGAGACATTTAGTCTACCAGTTCTGAATAGGAGGGAACTCAGTTTGTCGAGAGAGGTCAAGTACCTGGGTATTTACTTGGACAGCAAATTGTCTTGGAAGAAAAATACTCAGGAAAGGGTCAGGAAGGGCTTAATGCTTACTACGCATGCAGGAACTCTATAGGTAATTGTATATTGGATATACACTCGGTTGTGAGACCTATACTCACTTATGGATGTTCAGTATGGTGCTTTAATTGGCATTACGGGTACCACGAGAAGTACACCTCAGGCAGCACTGGATATCATTCTCCACCTTCTTCCAATTGAGAAATTCGTGAGAGGTATGGCTGTGCGGGGCTTATTTAGACTGAAGGAATTGGGATTAATAGAGAGCTTCACAGCGGGGCATGCTAGCATACTTAATGAAGTCAAGTTGAATTGTCAGACATTATGTAGGTACTATAATTGACTTCGAGGCTACTCCCGTTATTGAAGTCCCTAGTAGGGACCTCTGGATTGGAGCAGAGAAGCTCCATGTAGGGTGTGCTATCTTCACGGATGGCTCGAAGATGGAAGGAGGCATAGCTGCGAGTGTTTACTTCATGGGAACAGATATCAGACGATCTTTTATACTGCCTGATAGTTGCAGTGTTCTCCAGGCAGAAATTCTATGCATTTACAAGGCCCTAGGATTACTGGAGGAGAATATTGGGAGGGACACAGAGGTAACTATCTATGTGGATAGCAGGCAGCACTGATGACAATGACAAGTTACTGTGTCAGGTCCAGGTTAGTGATGGAGTATAGGAAGGAATTTAGAAGGGTAAGGGATGCCAACAGAATAAGACTTTGTTGGGTTCCTGGTCACTGCGATATTCTCGGCAATGAAATAGCCGATGAGCTAATCCGTAAGGGCTTGGAGTTGGACAGGTCTTTTGTGGAGGTATCGGTTAGGATTCCGATTGGGTCATATTTCATGGCCATAATAATAGTATATATATATAATAATGGTATATCGTCTCAATCATAAATAGTCCTTTTTAACTGCGGAAAAAAACAGGGCCAGCAAAAAATTCGTCAAAATTTTGTGTAAAACTTTACTTCTTTTAAATGACGATAAGGTCATCTGGCATTTCTGCTTCAAGATTAAAACATCGTGTTAATTTTTGCTAGAAAAAATTAATTAAATTTATGAATTAAAAAGTGTAAAAAACTACTTAAATTTGTTTCAACTATCTTTTGTTTGGCAATGTTGGCTCAAAAAAGAATGGGCAATACCCCTAAATTCAGGCTGCCAAAAACTTTAGACGGTCTAGACTAGTGCCAACAGGTTTCAGCTTTTATCTGAAGACAAAAAAGAAGCAGTTGTTTTCAAAGAAAAGATTCCACCAAAAATTATGGATTCTACCGACAGTTTTTCAACTGTGATCGGATTAATTGGGGATAATTGTATCAAACTCGTTATTGCTGTATAATGAAGATTTAAGTATCCTCAAAGACAAAAAAATTCCAGTATTATACACATGAGTTAAAGGATGAAAAACTTTTAAATTGGTTTTATTTGGCCTACCAATTTTTGTTCATGATTTTAAAAATTCTTGACAGATCGACCGTGGAACTTACCAACTCAGCTGTAGTTAAATCATTTGTACTTTTATTGAAGAACAATAAAGCCAATGGGTTAGATGGCATTATCCTTAAGCACATGCCCGATTAATTTTTTGAAATCTTTCAATTATTGTATAATAGAGGGATATTTTCCTACATTTTTAAAAGCAAAAGTCATTTCTACTTCAAAGCCAAGAAGCGATCCTAAACAACCTTTTAGCTACAACACCTGCGGGTGTTATCTATAGATACAACAAATATATATTACTGTTCGCAGGAATCAGGAAAAAGCAAATAATTGTCGTCGAGCACTTTACCCCTTACTCAACAGAAGATCTAAACTTAATTAAAAAAACAAGATTCTTATTTACAAAACATGTATTCTTTGAATTTTGACCTATGGTTGCCAAGTCTGGTTTCACAAAGCTGCTAAAACTTGCAGAAGAAAACTGCAGATAATACAAAAAAAAAATCTGATATTCTACTGATCTACTGCATAAAAACTTTAGCTATAAAAGTTTCTATGCAAGGGAACTGATTCTGTCAATCCCTAAGACACTTTTTTACTTAAAGAGTGATAATTAGTGGTTGTTCTTAAAATTTCTTATATCGTTCAAGTATGAACAAGGTCAAATTTTCTTAATACTGTGATATTAGTAGTTTCCTTATTTAATTATTTAGATATTAATTGCCGTAATACTTTTAAGTAAATCTTCATAACATTGTAATTAATTGTTTTATAAAGATTTCAATAAAGTAAAATTTATTAAAAAGATATCTATAAGGATATTTACAATTAAAAACTAATGATCTACTGCATAGAAACTTTAACCATAAAATGTTTAATTAATTTGCAAGGGAACTGACCCTGATATTTAATGAAAAATGCAGAACGTCTACATATGAAATAATAAGAAATTTGCTAAGACTCTTTTTTACTTAAAGAATAATAATAATAATTGATGGTTGTTTTTCAAATTTCTTATTACGTTTCTTATTACGTTGTACAAGATTTTTTTGACAACTTATCCTTAATACTGTGATATTAGTATTTTCCTTATTTAATTATTTAGATGTTAATTGTTGTACTACTTTTAAGGAAATTCTCATAATTAATTATTTTACTAAAGGTTTCAATCAAGTCAGTAAAAAAAATTAAAAACTAAAATAAGATAAGGATTTTTAATTCTGAGAACAATTCATATAAAAAAGAATCTATAGATTAAAGGCTTTAAAATATATGGGGAAATCGAAGGTCCAAATAAATGCTGACGATCTGGCATCTCTGCCTCAAGATAAAAACATCGTGTTAATTTTTGCTTTAAAATTAATTGAATTTTTAAATTAAAAAGTGTAAAAAAACTACTTAAATTTGCTTTAACTTTCTTTTGTTTGGCAATGTTTGCTCAAAAAAGAAGAAAGCATTGAGGCAATAGCCCTAAATTTAATGTGCCAAAAACTATAGACGGTCCCAGCACTAGTTCCAACAGGTTTCAGCTTCTGTCTGAAGATGAAGAAGCAGTTGCTATCAAAGAAAAGACTCCACCAATAATTGTGGACTCTACCCACGGTTTTTCAACTGTGATCAGATTAATTGGGGATAAGTATACTTACAAACGGATGTCTATTGGTACAAAAATTGTATCAAACTCGTTATCGCTGTACAATGAAGCTTTGAGTATTCTCAAAGACAAAAAATTCCAGTATTATACGCATGAATTGAGGAATGCAAAAACTTTTAAATTGGTTTTATTTGGCCTGCCACAACTGGACACAAAGTTAATTGGCGAAGAATTTGTAAACTCGCTCAACATAAACCCGGTAAGCATTAAGGAATTAGCAACAAAAAGATTCAGTGTAGATGACGCACTCTATCTCATTGAGTTTGATCCTCAACATGTTTCAAAAAGAGAGTTTATGAAAATAAGATATTTTTGTAATATATCTGTATATTGGAGAAAACCTCTAAAGGGTAATAAAGGTCCAACACAATGCTCCAAGTGCGCTATGTATGGACATGGTGCTAAAAATTGTAACCGTATCGTAGTGTGTTCAGCCTGCGCCGGAAGCCATGAGTATGCAGTTTGTTCACTTAATAAAGGTAATAGTGATGGTAGTATAATTTATAAGTGCTACAACTGCATAAAGAAGAACTTAAAAAACGTTAACCATAGAGCTGATGACCCAAAGTGCGCAAGTCGTCAAGAATATTTAGAAATCCGTCATCGAGTAACATCTAAATCCAGCAGAAGAACTAACGTAACTTATTTTAAAGAAGACGATCATGATTTTCCTCAATTGCCAAGGCAAGAATAATACACGTAATTCCCGCGATTTTGGTAATTTGTATTCTGAGGTAGCTAAAGGCAAGAGCTACGACAATAATAATAATGATGACATTTCCAATGAAAGACTTCAGGAAATATTTTTTAATGCTGTCGATGCTTTGCAAAGATGTCAAAATAAGTACGACAAGCTACGAGTTTTGGGTATGATGCTTAAACATGCCATATAATTCAACCGGTAGACACAATGTTCATATTATGCATTGGAATGCCCAAGGCATAACAACTGAGTCAGCAGCTGCCCAGCTGGAATACTTTTTACACAAAAGAAAAATCGATATTCTCCTTTTAAATGAGACTTTTTTGAAACCGTACTACAGATTTCAACTTGGTGGTTATAAAATTTATAGAGAGGATCGATCTACTCATGGCGGAGGAGTTCTAATTGCAATTAAAGGTAAAATTAAGCATACGTTGTTACCAAAAATAAAAACAAATACTGCTGAAAGTATTTCAGTACAAGTTATAATTAACAGAAGGCCAGTTATATTCACTTCAGCGTATAATCCAGTTCATACTACCAATTTTAAAGCTGATTTGGATAAATTAACTTCGTTTTCAAAAGACTACTTTATTTTCGGTGATCTGAATGCCCAACATACAGATTGGAATTGTATGTCAAATAATTCGGCTGGTAATGATCTCTACTGCCACTGTCTTCAATCCAGCTACTTCATTTATTACCCAAATGGACACACTCGCTTTGGACAAAATATCAACCCCGTTCAACCGTCCACAGTAGACATTCTTTTATCTAACTCGTGTCTCCATTTTTCAAACCTTGAGATACATCCAAATGTTTTACAGTCGGACCATGTACCTATATCTTGTGTTATATATAACCAGGTTCAAAACATGACATATTCAGTTCCCTTGTATTATCGCGCAGACTGGTCAGCAATCAGAAACTGGGTTGAAAATGAAATTAGATGTCAGAACATTGATTAACCCGTTACTAATTCAGGTAGTCTAGATTTTTATTTGAACAAATGAATATTTATAGTTAAAGAAGCGTTCAATAAAATACCTATCGATCATAAAAATTCGTGGCAACGAGAAATCTCTGAAATTAGTAAAATGTTAGTTAGTCAGAGAAATAAATACAATCCTAAATTTCAAAGATGTAGCGATTTTAATTATAAAAATCAATTGAAAAGCATTTTGAAGCTATTAAATATACTTATTGATTTTCACCTTAATAAAGACCGCAATGAATCCTGGTCAAAATTTATTTCGAATTTGCCCTCGGGCTCTAAAAAGTTTTGGAAAGTAAAACAAGCACTTAAAGAAAACAAAATGCCTTTTACTGATCTTCATGTAAAAGGTGAAGTTTTAAAAACTGGCAATGAAAAAGCTAATTCAATAGCAGATGTATTTGGTAATTTGCACGCCATTATTTGGATAATTATTCACCTATGGACACAATTCTTGACAGATCTAACCTAGAGCTTACCAATTTAGATGAAGTTAAATCATTTGTACTTTTATTGAAAAATAATAAAGCCCCCGGTTTAGATGTCATTAATAGCATTATCCTTAAAAGATGCCCGATTACTTTTTTGAGACTCTATGTAAACTTTTCAACTCTTGTTTAATAGAAGGCTATTTTCCAACTATTTTTAAGAAGGCAAAAGTTATCCCAATTCCTAAGCCAGGAAAGGATCCTAAATTACCGTCTAGCTATAGACCAATCAGCATCCTAAGCCTATTGCATAAAGTATTTGAAAAAATAATTAATAAGAGAATTTTAAATTTTTCCAACCGAAAATAATATTATTAACCCTCAACAGTTTGGATTCCGCAAGGAGCACTCCACAGTACATCAACTAAAAAGAGCCGTTAATTTTATTGAATCAAACAAAAGAAATCGTAAGAGCACTGGAGTTATTTTTATTGACATTGAAAAAGCTTTCGAGTCAATATGGCATGAAGGCCTGGTTTATAAATTAAATTCCTTCAATTATCCAACGTACTTGCAAAAGATAATAAAGAGTTTTTTAGATCAGCGCTTATTTGCTGTATCTATAGATAACACCCTATCTAGTGATAGACAAATCCCTGCAGGTCTGCCGCAAGGATCGGTATTATCACCTACTCTTTATTCAATATATATTTCCGATTTTAGTATTCGCAAGAATCAAGAAGTAGCTTTTTACGCTGATGACAGTGCTTTTATTTGCTGCGGTAAGGTGTCAAACGCAATAATCAAAAAAATGAAAGATAGTTTAAAATCTACCAATAAATACTTTGATAAATGGAAGATAAAAGTTAATGTTAGTAAAACACAAGCTATTATATTTCCATATAATAGGTCACAGAAACGTATTCCTACAAAACATTTATATTCTAGGGGAGTTTTTATTCCTCTGCAGGATAGTATCAAATATCTAGGTATTATCTTAGATAAAAAACTATCATTTAAACAACACATACAATATAATTGTGATAAAGCAATCAAATGTGGCCGTGCACTTTACCCCTTACTTAACAGAAGATCTAAACTTAATTTAAAAAATAAAATCCTTATTTACAAAATGTGTATTCGACCAATTATGACCTACGGATGCCAAGTCTGGTTTAATAAAGCTGCTAAAACTTACACAAGAAAATTACAGATAATACAAAACAAAAATCTGAAAATAATTCATAACCTACACCCCAGATATTCTACTGATCTAGTGCATAGAAACTTTGAGCATAAAATGTTTAATTCATTTGCAAGGGAACTGACTCCGTCATTTAATGAAAAATGCAGAACGTCTACATATGAAATAATAAGAAATTTGCTAAACAATCACTAAGACTCTTTTTTACTTAAAGAGTTAAAACTGATGGTTGTTTTTAAAATTTCTTATAACTTTTAAGTATGTACAAGGTTTTTTTTGACAACTTTTACTTAACACTGTGATATTAGTAGTTTCCTTATTTAATTATTTAGATGTTAATTGTTGTAATAATTTTAAGTAAATTCTAATAACAATATAATTATTTTATAAAGATTTCAATGAAGTAAATTAAAAAAAAAATGCTAAGTAGCTAGATAGATAGATAGATAGAGAAGGATGATGTGATACCAGATAGTACCACATCTCCACCCAAAGACCGATCCCGGTCCATTGTGAGTCCCTTCAATAAAATAGCTGTGAAATATAGAGTATAGAATACAGAAAATAGTAGAGTAGAAGATAAAAGGGGTAGAAATGTGAACGAATCATATAGGGGGATTAGCAATGTTACCAATCCTCCTAGGGTTATACCCCTGATTCTCCCTTAAGCAGCCGATTCCCATGACGAAGCCTATGACGTCTACAAGATCTGCGTCCCGAACGTCACTTAGCTCTTCGAGGAATTGGCTACCCAGACATTTTATCCTACGATGCTGCAATCGTGGACAATGGCACACAATGTGCTCAATAGACTCGGTCTCGTTGACGTCTCCACACATTCTACAAAAATCGGAACTGCTAGCGTCCCATCTAGACCTCATCTTCCCTATCAGACAGTGACCCGTTATGGCCCCTATCATGATCCTCAAGATCTTCCTATCCATGCCCAGGAGAGTGCTAGTGCCTGCATTGTTCAGTACGGCCATATCGCCCTCGAAACTCTACAGTCCTCTCTACTCTCCCAAGCCGAATCGGTTCTGACTAAGATCCAATCATTGATCTTCCCATAGAAGAAACTTAGTGGTGGTTTCACATAGGTTTCCCTCTCCGAGATATTTTTTCCTGCGCCTTGCCTTACCAGTTCATCAGCCAATTCATTGCCTGAAATTTGCAGTGGCCAGGCACCCAGCAGAGTCTCACCATGTAGTCCTCCATCAGCTCTCATAGTGTCTTCTTACAGGCAGCTACTAGCCTGGATCTCACCAAATGTGTCCCCAATATAGACCCCCGCCCCAGTACCTTCGTTCAACTTTGATCCGTCCGTGAACACTGCACAACCTTCATATAGTCTCTCAGTGCCGAACCAGATCTCCCTATCAGGTATCACCACGACAGGATTTACCCCAAAGTCTGATTCAGCGGACATGTAATCTGATGCCCCTGTGGAGTTCAAATTAACCTCACCGTAGCTGATCTCGTATATGACCCTGGAGTGACCTGCTCTTGATGAGCCTAATAGTCCTAATTCCTTAAGTCTCAGCAGACTCTTTGCTGCCATACCCTTCACAAACTCTTCAATGGGTAAGAGATGAAGTATGCCATCCAGAGCCGCCTGTGGTGTGCTTCTCATTGCACCTGTAATGCCAATTAAAGCACACCTCTGTGCCTTCGACAAAAGGTTCTTATTACTCTTACGTTGCAGTGCCTGCCACCAAACAGAACAACCATAAGAAAGGATTGGTCTCACCACCGAAGTGTAAATCCAATATACAACTTTTGGTTTGAGCCCCCAACTTTTACCTATGAAGTTTCTACAGGTGTAGTAGACATTGAGGCCACGCTTGAGTCTCTCCTGAACATTCCTCTTCCAGGTCAGTTTACTATCAAGGAATACCCTCAGATATTTCGCTGAGTCTGAAAGCCTCAATTCAGTTCCACACAGTACCGGTAGTCTGAAATTCTCTACCTTGTACCTCCTAGTAAACAGAACCAACTCTGTCTTTTCCGGGTTCACTCCCAACCCCTTATCAGCGGCCCACGAGGACAGCTCACCCAGCGTGGACTGCATGATCTCACTGATTGTGGGAAGAAATTTTCCCTTTACCAGTATGACCACATCATCAGCATATGCCACGATCTTCCGCCCTCTGCTGTCGAATTGACGCAAAATCACGTCGACAGCTATTAGCCACAGCAGGGGTGAGAGTACTCCCCCTTACGGAGTTCCCCTAGTCACTAGTTTTCTTAAACATACTCCACCCAAGCTTGAATTGACAATCCTGTTGCTTAGCATGAGGATTATCCATTCGATCAAGAAGTCATGTACCTTAAGATCCACCAGCGCTTGATAGCGTCAATCTTGATATTGTTGAACGCTCCCTCAATATCCAAGAACGCGGCCATGGTGTATTCCATATACCGAAGTCCTTGTTCTATATAACCCACCACATCACTCAGCGCACTCTCCACAGATTTACCCTTCAGATAAGCATGTTGAGCACTACTCATGATGCTGGAGCTACCAGAAGATCTTAAATATAGGTCTATCAGTCTCTCTAAAGTCTTCAAAAGGAAAGACGATAGGCTGATAGGTCTATAGCCCTTGGGTTTCGAGTGACAGGTCCTACCACCTTTCGGTATGAATATGACCCTTACCTCTCTCCACCCCCTTGGTATATGTCTATGTACCAGACACCCTTTAAAAATCTCAACCAGTAGTAGACGAACCACCAACGGTGCATTCTGCAGCATGGCCGGAAAAATACCATCCGGGCCAGGTGACTTATAAGGCTCGAATGAATTCACTGCCCATGTGACCTTCTCCACCGTTATCAGGTCTCTTACCACTGTTCCAATTATCCCACTGGTGGACTCCGTGAAGAAGTGCTCTCCCTCACCTGATTCCTCCACCAATGGATCCCTGCAACCCGGAAAATGTGTTTCCAAAAGCACATTAAGTGACTTAGAACTAGACTCCGTCCATGAACCATCTGATCTTTGAATACTCCCAGGAACACTAGGGTCCTTTGACAGTATCTTCGTCCCTACCAGACCTATGGGCTCTGTTGTACAGCCTGCCAACTGTGGTCCGTTGAGCTCTCAACTCCTCTGACCACCAGACCGGCTGTTTCCTTTTACCCGGATAGCTCGCCGTACCTAGTTCATATATAAAATAAATAGTTATTTTTTAATTGATATTACGTAATTTTTATACTTTTAGATACTATTTGAGACTTTCCCTGTCTGTATTATAATATCTATATTATAATATAATATAATTTATTCAAATATAAATTTTAGAAAAATATTTACAATAGATTTGTACAAAAACGAATTCCAAAACTTATGCATACATTGTATATAAACTTCACAAAATCCAAACCGGTTTTGTTCATTTCTTCCGCAAAAACATTCCGAATTTTCTGTGCAAAAATTAAGTCGCTAGCTTATATAGGGACTTAGAAAAGTAAAAAACAAATAGGTCTTTTTTTGGGTTTTTGGGAATATCTCGGCCATTAATGGACCGATTTTTTTGATTCATTCCAAGGAATATTACCTATAATTTGATGTATAAAACATATATATCCGATAACTGGGGCTTACTAAAAAGTGATTTCAACAGACAGACGGACCTCGTTATTTATTTATAGTCTGTCAAAAAAAGTCGCTAAATAAATCTTGCTGCAAAGTACGCGAATACAGCTAATACCACATACGATCCTAGCAATTGTCACTCCATAAAGAAAGTCCATCATCTACGTAACGCTCAAGGGGGAAAAAAATATGGAATAAATCAAAATTATCAGAACCATTAAAATTAAAACATATTTTTTGTTTTTAACCTTAGTAAAGATTTTTCTGTGTTTCCTTCCGCCGATATTCAGGACTTTCTCCTCTGCGTATGTCGAACAGCGGCTGAGTAAGATTTTTCGAATATAATAAAAATTTTTAAATCCAGCTATATTGATACAATTGTCAATTTTATTCCCAATGCGTTAATGTTTATGGTCATGTTATATATCGTTAAAAAGTATTTGTAGGTGCTTTTATATAACTCGTAAACTATGACAAAATTTTCTATATTACTATAATCACAAGTAAAAGAACTATTGAATCAGTATCAAAATAAAAAAATTGTTCCAGTGATATTCAGTTTAGTTTCTGCTCTCAATAAGACTAGTCGCATTCGTTATGTCGGAAAAAATAATTTTTTCCAAATGTTACAAAAATATTAAAAAAAAAAACTCTGTTATTGTTTGTGAAATTTGCAGATGCAAGTTTCATAAAATATGTGCAAAAATAGATGATATTGCATTTAATACTCTTGTTAATTTTGAAAATATTGTTTTTAATTGCGATAATTGTTTACATACATTTCGGGATTCAATTAAAAAAAAAAAAAGCCTTTTGTCTTATGAAATTGAACAATTAAAATCTCTATTCTCTCAATTTGTGGAAAATAATGCAATAAATAATAATGCAAAAAGTTCTCATCGCAGTCTACCCATACGTAAAACCGGTTTTAACTCTAATTTGCCTATTCCTGCAAGTTTACCAATTTCTTCTAATAATCAAATTCGTAATGTAAACAATACTGCAGGTTGTGTAAAAACTATTCCCACTTATGCTGTCAACGATGCTACAAAACATTCTTACTTGCAAAACAAACAGATGATTCTGAAGTAAATAATGTACATTAATTTATAGATGACAAAATTGTACCTACAGATTCTCAAACTGCAGTAATAACAATTTAACTGATTTAAATGACACTAGTAATTCAATGCAATTAAATGATGATTCTAATTGAAATTATATCACTAATACGAAAAAACCTGTCAAAAGAAAAGTTGTAATTGGAGAAAATTATAATACAGAGTTAGATGTGGTTTTAAAATTGAGATGGGTCCACTTATCTGCATTTAAGCCATCTGTTTCAGAGCAAAATATAATATCCTACGTTAAAAAGCATTTACAAATTGTTAATGATAATATATTGTGCTATAAACTAGTGAAAAAAGATGCCTCTATCGATGCTCTCAAGTTTGTTAACTTTAAACTTAGTATTTTAGCAACTTATTATGAATAACCTTTTCGGCCTGAACTTTGGACAGCTTCTATTAAAGTTCGCCCGTTTAAGTTTTTTCCAAAAAATCCAAATCCCCAGCAACACATATAATGCACAGTTCAAACTCATTAAAATTATATTATCAAAATGTCTCTGGTATGAGATCTAGGTTTCAGTCATTTCATTCTTTCACATCCCAAGCTGATTATGATGTCTTTGTTATTACGGAAACACTTTTATAATGAAGAATTCTTTAATCCCTACACATATTTAGTATATCGTAAAGATAGAGATGCTGAAAAACTGGTTTTAGTAGAGGAGGAAGTGTACTTATAGCTGTTAAAAAGTCTCTATGCTGTAGAAATATTCTTTTATCTAATATGGATTCATTACTTGATTAACTTTGTGTTTCATTTAATTATGAATTATTTATAGTTGTATCATATATATCCCCTAATAGTTCTGATGATTTATATGATAGTTATATATCAAATGTAATTATTCTTTCTGAAAGTATAAGAAATGGTGATAAGTTATGTGTTATTGGAGATTTTAATCATTGTGATATTGTTTGGTCAGAAGTATCAAACTCTGAGGTAAATAAATCTTTTGAGATAAATCTAATTGATTCATTTTTTTAGTATTGACTCACAACAAGTCAATGCGTTTTATAATAAACTAAATATAATTCTTGATTTAGTATTTCTTAGTTCTGATTTGAGGTTTACCTTAAATTTATGTGCTTTTCCAATATCATCATCTATTTCTCACTATTTTCCACTAGAAATTACTATTGAATATCTATCTAATTATAACAATACTCATATACGTTATAATTATTATAAATGCGACATTAATACATTAAATATGCTTATTAAAAATGTCAATTGGATTGACTTATTAGAAAGTAAAATTGTTAGTATATGTTATGATGTTTTTTTTATCAAATGTTTTTAATATTTTTCAAAATAATATTCCTTTAGCAAAGGAACATAAGTTTCCATGGTATACCAAAGAACTCAAAAAATTAAAAAATCTTAGAAATAAATATTACAAAAAAATATAATTCCACAAATAATAATATTTATAAACAAAAGTTTCTTCGATTCGAAAAAATATATTATGAGTCTTAATAACGACTTAAAGTACAATCCAAAACGATTTTGGACTTTTATAAATTCTAAAAGAAATTGTTCTTACATCCCTTTATGTATGAACTATAATAATTTAACTTCAAATAATCTAATTGATTCACTGAACTTGTTCGCATTATATTTTAAATCCAATTTTGATGACGAAAATTTACAATATGATAATTTTGATTTTTCGGTAATTTGCAACTATCTGAAGAAGATATTGCAGAAGGTATTTTTAGGCTTTATGATTTATTTAAGATTGATAATGATGGTTTACCAACTTTTTTAATAAAGAAATGTTCTTCTTCATTATGTCTACCATTGAAAATAATTTTTAATAAGTCTTTAAGCAATGGCTATTTTATTAAAAAGTGGAAATTTACTACAATTTTACTACATTTATAAATCTGGTGATAAAAATAATGTCATTAATTATAGACCAATTTACAATTAGCCAATATTTAAAAAATTCTTGAACATATTGTTTATCATAAGCTTTTCTTCAATGTAAAAAGGCATATTTCTTTATCTCAACACGGATTTATGACTGGAAGATCAACCTGTACTAATTTGAATGTTTTTACCAAGATTGCAGATTGATGCGATTTATACGGACTTTGCTAAAGCATTTGACCGAGTACCACATGAACTTTTATTATTAATATTATATAAATTAGGCGTTCATTCCCGAATGTTATCTTGGTTTTGTTGTTTGGTCCACAAGGTAGTGCTTTGGGTCCTCTGTTATTTAATATATTTATTAATGACATTGAACTATATTTCAGAAAGTCTCTTTATTTATTGTATGCTGATGATTAAAAAATTTTTAAAACAATTTCTAGCGCCAATAACGTTTTTAATCTCCAGGAGGATTTAGATAGGGTGAGTTCTTGATCAGTCCGCAATGGTTTACCTTTTAATATATACAAATATTTTTCTATGACTTATCATAGATGTTGCCGTAATTCTAATAATTTTGGTCATTTGTGAGATCTAGATTAGAATACGCATCTTTTATCTGGAGCCCTTGAACTCAATTACACATAAATAGAATTGAAAAAATTCAAGTAAAATTTATAAAGTTTGCTTTCATTTTTAAATTTTTCATTTGTGAACCCTCAAATTTCGATTCCTACATACCCTGATAAGAGTACCTTGATTTCTATGAAAACTTTAGAAACAAGACATAAAATTTCTTCTGTATATTTCCTATATGCTATAATTCGTGGATTAATTAATTGTCTCCTAGGCCTCTAAGGCAAAATAATTATATCTTTTATATAAATATTCATAGAACAACATATGCTTTGAAAGAACCTTTAATAAAAGCTATCAGATTATTCAATAAATATTCTAATGAATTAGACTTAAGTATATCAAATCTTGAATTTAAAAATTTGCTAAACAGTTTGTTTAAATAATTAATTTAATTATGTATATTAAATTATAATTAATGTCTGTAAGGATAATATTGTATCCATAGACTGAAACTAAATAAATAAATATTGATTTATGCAAAAAAAAAAAAAAAAAAAAAATAAAAAAAAAATAAAAAAATAAAATAAATGTATATATAATATATATATAAGTTCAATTTATTCATGGCTTTGAAAGTTGGTGTTTATATCTGTACTATATGTGTGTATGTCAACTGTAGTAGGATGAGCATCTTGTTGTACCGTTATTTGATTTTGGCCTTCTAGAAGGCTCATTAAGGTATTTTGATGAACGACATTAACATTATTGGTACCAGTAACACTGGCATTTCCAACCGCACCACCACTAAAATCCTGCATTCCCATTGCATTACCATCGGTTGTAACTGGCATTTCAAAGATATTCATAAAATCACCTTCTTGAAATTCTTCCTTTTGCATGTTTTGGCTTTCCTTCATAAGTTTGTCATATTCCTGGAAGGCTCCATTAAATTCGGCAATTTCCATGCGATTACGGGAAATCAAATGATGTTTAAAGTAATTGTGAACCTGGGTCAAAGAATTATTTGTCATGGAATAGTAAGCCTTCTCTAAATTTTTAACTTCAATATCTCGTTGCCTTTCAAGATTCACGTCATTTGCATGTACTTCTCTAACATGTTGCATTAAATTTAAAACGAATTCTTCGCAAGCATCGGCAAATAGTATTAAGGCTGATTCGGCTGTATCAGTAAAACCAGCCACTCTCATCTGACCACAAACTGCTTTGCGCAATGAGGCTCTACATATTTCTGAATTTACTTGCGGATAATGCTGCGGCCTTCCTTGTGCAAAATCGCTGTCTCGTGGTGGAACAAACCAAATGGGTTTTGCAAATTTTTCATCTGAAGCAAAGTCTGCAGCATTCTCCGGGGGAAAATCCACTTCAGGTATCATTTGACAAGGATTTAACAGATAATTTGAAGTACCCTGAAAATTAAATGATTAAATGAAATGATTTATTTAAAAACTCAATTGTATATACCGATTTATTTGAGTACGTATCTATCAGTGATTGCAACATCTCTGTTTGTTTCATTACTTCAATTGTTTGTGTCACGAGAGGATTCTTTACTTTAACCAATACGCTAAAATGGACCAACACATATTAATAAGGGTATCTTTTCTATCCTTTCCAAACTCTTACTTTTTATTTACTTCTATTGGCAGTTGGCTCTGCATTTCTGTTAATTTAATACGCTTTGCGCCTAGGGGTATCATTTTAATATCTTCATCTTGATGGGATTTGTCATCAACAAATTCTCCCCATAATTGTCGAGGCATTTTTATTATAATTTATTACAAATAATTATCTATACTTTTATTTGCAAGATGCTTAAAAATCTTCGACGTTTCTCATCTGTTTATTGCTAACAATACAAAAAATACATAATTCACAATAAGCGGCATGTTCGTGTTACCTCACAGCCCGTCTAGACGTAACATAATATGTAAGATTTTTGTGTCAGAGAGTGTCAAATTCGTTCTCTGAGAGAATTATTTCACGTGTAGATTCAA
Organism: Protocalliphora azurea; assembly: GCA_932274085.1. Taxonomy (NCBI): domain Eukaryota; kingdom Metazoa; phylum Arthropoda; class Insecta; order Diptera; family Calliphoridae; genus Protocalliphora; species Protocalliphora azurea. The sequence continues at coordinate 46,519,246 of OW026523.1, forward strand.
ATATTAGTATTATGAGACAGTTGTAATGAGATTTCTCTACACAACCATCTTATAAGATGAACTGTCAAAAAAAAAAAAAAAAAATATACATATACGAAAATTTGTTTGTGAGTGTGCATGTGTATTTTGGAAATTACTGAAAAACAATGTTTTTTTTGTAAAATTTTTTCCTTTTAGTGTTTGTTTTAAATGTTAAAAAACTTTTTTTTTTTAAAAATTGTGCTAAAAATTGCGAATTGCTTAAATAAAAATGATATGTTTACTCTGTGATTGATTGAAAATAATGATGTCTTATAAGATTTATTAGAATACATGTACTCTTTATTTAAGATTTAACATAATATAAACAAAGTAGTTACTCTCTTCTGCAGGCGTTATATTATATTATATTAGCGTTAATCTCAGTTGTAGACCTGGGGTAAATTTTATCCAAGATCTACAACTCAGATTAGCGCTGATATAATATGTGATATAATGTTGACAAAAAGGGAGTAACTACTTAGTTTATATTATGTTAAATCTTAAATATGGGGTACACGTATTCTAATAAATCCTACAATTTATCATTATTTTCAATCCGTCACTGAGTAAACATATCCTTTTTATTTAAGAAATTAGTACTTTTTAGCGCAATTTTTATAAAAATGTTTTTAAAAATCTAAAACAATCTTTAAAAGGAAAAAAATTTACAAAAAACTTGTTTTTTAGTAATTTCCAAAACACATATGTATACACATAAACAAACTTTTGTACATGTGTATTTTTTGACAGTTCATCTTATAAGATAGTTGTGTAGAGAAATTTCATCACAACAGTTTCATAATATTTCTTTTAATACTAATATTTGAATTTACACGTGAGATAATTTTCTCAAAGAGAAAATTTGATACTCGCTGACAGAATAATCTTACATATTTTGGTACGTGTAGATGGGCTGTTAATCTCCGTTGTTGATCAGGGGTAGCAGCTGAGGAGAATCCATCGGTTGAAGAATTAGAAATTAAGAGAACATTGGCGCTTAAAAGATTCCCAAATTCTAATTATATTATTTAATTGAATTTAAAAAATTCTTTATTTATAAAGATTAAAAATGACCTCAGGCAGTGAAGGATTAATTGAAGTAAAATCTAAAGAACTGAATTTAGATTTGACGTTGCTGGGTGGACAAAGCTTTCGGTAAATACAGATCCCTTAGTCCATAATTCATTAAAAATATTTTAAAAATATTGAAGATGGGAAAAACAAATTAACGGTCAAGAATGTGAATGGCGTGGTGTTGCATATGGGTCATACTGGATTTTAAAACAAGATGAAGATTGTTTATATTACAAAGTTCATACATCATCATCTTCTACTGGGCCAGAAATCCGTAATAAAGAGTTTTATAAAAAAATGCTCCAACGTTACTTGCGTTTAGATTTCGATCTTTCTACACAAGTAAAATTATGGCGAAAGTCACATCCTCATTTCGATAAATTGGCGCCACATATGAAAGCTGTGCGTGTATTGGACCAAGAACCGTTAGAAAATCTTCTTTCATTCATGTGCAGCCAAAACAATAATATTAAAAGGTGAAAAATAAATAGACTTATATTTAGAAAACTATTAAAATATGTATTGTACTTATTTTAGAATATCCACTATGATTCAATGGTTGTGTATTAATTATGGACAAAAAATAGGGAATTTTCAATCAAGTGATGTTTACAGTTTTCCTAATTTAGATGCTTTTGTTAAGGAGCAGAATGAGGTAAGAAATATATCGTACAAAAGGTCCGGTAACCACTGAAAAATAGTTTTTTTACTTGGTTAGGTAGATAGTTACCCCTCCACTCAGAGACCAGCCGGTCCATTTTGAGTCCTCTTAGTATGCCCGAAAGAAACTATAAAAATAGAAAGAAAGAGATAAGGAAAAATAGAGAAACCCATTAAATAAATCTATTATTTACACTCTATATTAGCGACTGGTAAATCAATTTTGCTTATGATAGAAAATGGATTCTCTTTGTCAATGAACGATTATTTTATAGTCGATTCTTACCACCCAACTTTATACTGAAATCAACACTGTTAAGTGAATTGTAATTGTAAAGCAAAATTTTAAACTTTCTAAAAAACAAATGTAACAATTTTAATGAAAGAACTTTGAGTACTAGTTATATAAAATCTACATTCTTTGCCGCAGTGTTGCTAATCCTCAATAAAACAAGTCATCCTTTTCTCAAGCCCCTATTTGACAATTCAACCAGAGAAATATGATTATCCGTCTGTGTTTCTGTTAAATCCGTAGGCGACCAATTTCCTTAGCATTAATTCGCCATTCCGATCCCACAAATACCCTGTTACCAAGAGTAGACTGAGAAGTAAAGATAGTGATTGAGTGCAGTTGAGTAGACATTATGACTTCAGAACTTACGAATTCCGTGCCATAATTGCGGCATTACCATTCAAATTAAAGTCGATAGTCTATGTCTTCCGAAACAGGTGTCCCTTCTTGTTGAAAATATTCCATACTCGGTTTCAATGTCAGTTCTATATGTAATATTTTATATCACTGCATATTTGGTTAAATGATTCATTTACTTCCTATGTTTTTACGAAATACATGTATTTGAATTCTATGGTGCTAAATTTAAGACATTTAGTTACGTTATTAGAGTGATTGCAGAAGAAGGTTACTTATAAATATATTGATTCTTTTTATTATCTTTTGATCTTCGTTGAACAGTCATACAAATATTGTATTCAATGCATTACATCCTCAAAATGTTTGGTTCAAAGATTATACTTTCTGATTTAGTTGTTAATATGGATATACAATATATACATATTTAAACCTTTAAGGGTCCTTTAAAACATAACCTAATTTAATTTTAATTCATTTTTTACTAATTTTAGAAATAATAAATTAAAAAATCGATTATGGGATTCGATTAATCGACTATAAAAGTCTAAATTATAATGTATGATCGAAAATCGATTATTAATTTATTATACCATTCACTACTCTATATGAATGATATTTATTTACATGACAATTTAAGAACCTGTAAAACACTTCCTTTTGCAGATCATATTTTTTTGTTATACAGGGGTAATCGTAATACTTTTTTTATTATTATTGATTTTATTGAAATCTTTATAAAATAATTAATTAATTACTTTACTATGAGGATTTACTTAAAAGTATTACAACAATTAACATCTAAATAGGCATGTTCGCAGGAAACACCGAAAGAGCATCTACAGGTTTGAACGGACCTATGGCTCCATCGGTGACATCCTGGGATTGTCTTATCCCGATGGTTTTAAAGTGGAGGTAGAGGAAGGTCCGCAAATTGCTCGCAAGGGTAAAGAGTCCGTGTCTACCAACACTTTGGAACCAAAAGTCGACGCTGTTGCACATTGTGATATTCACAAGCCATCCAGTAGTCCTGTAGCTTCTCTCAAGGGAAGCGACAGGTCGGCAAGGATTGGTAGTGAGAAAAAACTCATGGAGAAGAGAGTAGAAAGGGTAAATCAAGCTCTTGCGAGCCCCGCTAAAGGATCTCAAATAAGGTCAATTAGGGGAGCTCTGCCTGGAGATGAGATACGCTCTACCTCTAGGAAAGCTGGTCATATTCCGCATGACTCTTTTAAAGGTCCCCCTAAGGGGACCATAAAAAGAGTGAGGTCGGGGGATGACTAGCAGATTCCGTCTGCGAAGAAGGTTGGTAATGCACCAAGTGGCCCGCTTAAAAACTCTCATAAGGGAGTAGTGAAGCGGGTAGTATCTGGTGTCGTGCAACCTTCATCGTCCAAAAAGGGGAAGGATTCGTCCAAGTCGGACATTCTTCAAGCAGCAGTCATTGACCGTGCTGATCCAGATGGGAGAATCAGTACGGAAATGTGGCGGCTGATTGAGGACAGACTTATGGACGAAATCTTCCAGGCAAGGCACAGGCCGGGTGAAATAGCCTTCATGGGTGCAGACTGGACAAGGGGCGTCAAGACTGTTGGTTGCGGTAACAAAGGAACTTTTGAATTCCTGAAAGCCGCGATCAACAGATGTGGCAACCTTTGCCCAGATGCGCAACTGGAGATTATACCAGCGTCGGAATTGCCTCTGCGACCAATAGTCACGGTATGGATTCCACCACCCATTAAGCCGGTGGAAGTCATACTGGGAATATTGGAGGGACAAAATAGGGGGATCAATACAAGTCAATGGAAACTTGTCTCTTCATTGACTTGTAAAGAGAACCAGGGTAAAGATTTCCGATTCGCAGTGGATCGGGAATCTATTAGGAAATTGGACTCATTGGGGGGGGTTGTTACGTTCGGGCTTGGCTACATCAAATTTCGCTACGCGAAAAATGATAAAGCCAAAGAGGTTGCGGATGGTGCAGATAAATCTGCATCATTGTGAAGCGGCCTCGACCGAATTGATAACCTACCTCAGTGAGACCAATGTGGACGTGGCCCTAATCCAGGAGCCTTGGCTTAATGATAACCAGGTCTGTGGTTTAAGGGCCAAAGGATACAAATTGTTCAAGTCGTCCACTGGGGATAAGGTGAGAACTTGTATTTTGGTGAAGAATGATCTTCAGGTAATTCTTCTTAACTCTTTCAGTTATGGTGATCTAACGGTCGTCCAAGGAGAGGCATTGGGAGGCGGTAAACTGTCCTTGGCCTCGGTGTACATGCCCTATGAGGAGTTGGAACCACCAGATGACAGGGTGTGGGCCTTAGCCGAGTACGCAAGACGGAATGGAGTACGTCTATTGCTCGGTTGCGATGCTAATGCACACCACAGTCAATGGGGTAGCAGGGATACTAATAAGAGAGGTGAGTCAACTTTTGATTTTATTATTGCAAATGATCTTTTAATCTGTAATAGGGGTAATACTCCTACGTTCAGAACGAAGGATAGGAATTCAGTAATAGACATCACACTGACCAACTCGAGAGACCTAGTTGAAGACTGGAGGGTAGCCATGGGATGTACTTTCTCTGACCATGGTAGGATAACCTTTAGTCTGAACTTCCGAGGTTCTGAGGGGAAACCTTTCAGGAATCCTAGGAGGACAGATTGGGACGCCTTCGGGCGGGATCTGGGGTCAAGATTGACTGGAACTCCAATGGAAATCTTGTCGAGAGAAAATCTTGACGAAATAGTGGGGAAGGTAACAGGGTCCATTAACAGAAGCTATGAGCTTAACTGCCCGGTGAGCTATCCGGGTAAAAGGAAACAGCCAGTCTGGTGGTCGGAGGAGTTGAAGGCTCAACGGACCACAGTTGGAAGGCTGTACAACAAGGCCCATAGATCTGGTAGGGACGAGGATTGGGGCACCTATAGAGTGTGTTTCAATAAGTACAAAAAGGACATTAGAAGAGCTAAAAGAGCCTCGTGGATTAGGTTCAGCGAGGCCATTGACTCGGTCAATGAACTTTCCAGATTCAGGAAGATACTGTCAAAGGACCCTAGCGTTCCAGGGAGTATCCAGAGATCAGATGGTTCATGGACGGAGTCTAGTTCTGATTCACTTAATGTACTTTTGGAAACCCATTTTCCGGGTTGCAGGGATCCATTGGTGGAGGAATCGGGTGAGGGAGAACACTTCTTCACGGAGTCCACCAGTGGGATGATTGGAACAGTGGTAAGAGACCTAATAACGGTGGAGAAGGTCACATGGGCGGTGAATTCATTCGAGCCTTATAAGTCACCAGGCCCGGATGGTATTTTTCCGGCCATGTTGCAGAATGCACCGTTGGTGGTCCGTAAACTACTGGCTGAGATTTTTAAGGGGTGTCTAATACATGGACATATTCCAAGGGGGTGGAGAGAGGTTACGGTTATATTCATACCGAAAGGTGGAAGGACCTGTCACTCGAAACCCAAGGATTATAGACCCATCAGCCTATCGTCTTTCCTCTTGAAGACTTTAGAGAGACTGATAGATCTATATTTAAGATCGTCTGGTAGCTCCAGCATCATGAGTAGTGCTCAACATGCTTACCTGAAAGGTAAATCTGTGGAGAGTGCGCTAAGTGATGTGGTGGGTTATATAGAACAAGGGCTTCGGTATAAGGAGTACACCATGGCCGCGTTCTTGGATATTGAGGGAGCGTTCAATAATATTGAGATTGACGCTAACAAGCAGGCGCTGGTGAATCTTAAGGTACATGACTTCTTGATCGAATGGATAATCCTCATGCTGAGCAGCAGGATTATCAATTCAAGCTTGGGTGGAGTATGTTTAAGAAAACTAGTGACTAGGGGAACTCCGCAAGGGGGAGTGCTCTCACCCCTGCTGTGGCTAATGGCTGTCGATGTGATTTTGTGTCAATTCGACAGTAGAGGGCGGAAGATCGTGGCTTATGCTGATGATGTGGTCATACTGGTAAAGGGAAAATTTCTTCCCACAATCAGTGAGATCATGCAGTCAGCGCTGGGTGAGCTGTCCTCGTGGGCTGCTGATAAGGGGTTGGGAGTGAACCCGGAAAAGACAGAGTTGGTTCTGTTTACTAGGAGGTACAAGGTAGAGAAATTCAGACTACCGGTACTCTGTGGGACTGAACTGAAGCTTTCAGACTCAGCGAAATATCTGGGGGTGTTCCTTGATAGCAAACTGACCTGGAAGAGGAATGTTCAGGAAAGACTCAAGCGTGGCCTCAATGCCTACTACACCTGTAGAAACTCCATAGGTAAGAGTTGGGGACTCAAACCGAAAGTTGTATATTGGATTTACACTTCGGTGGTGAGACCAATCCTTTCATATGGTTGTTCTGTCTGGTGGCAGGCACTGGAACGCAAGAGCAATAGGAGCCTTTTGTCGAAGGCGCAAAGGTGTGCTTCGATTGGCATTACAGGTGCAATGAGAAGCACACCACAAGCGGCTCTGGATGTCATACTTCATCTCTTACCTATTGAAGAGTTTGTGAGGGGTATGGCAGCAAAGAGTCTACTGAGACTTAGGGAATTGGGACTATTAGGCTCATCAAGAGCAGGTCACTCCAAGGTCATTTACGAGATCAGTTACGGTGAGGTTAATCTGAGCTCTGCGGGGGCATCAGATTACATGGCCGCTGAATCGGACTTTGGAGTAGGTCCTGTCGTGGTGATACCTGATAGGGAGGTCTGGTCCGGCACTGAGAGACTATATGAGGGTTGCGCAGTGTTCACGGACGGATCAAAGATGGTCGAGGGTACCGGGGCGGGGGTCTATATTATGGGCACGAATTTGAAGGGCTCTTTTAGACTCCCTGATGAGTGCAGTGTTTTTCAGGCTGAGATTCTCGGCATCCTGAGGGCCGCGGAGATGATCAGGCAAAACATTGCGAGAGGTACCGAGGTCACTCTCTATGTGGACAGTCAGGCGGCTCTAAAGGCCTTGGGGACACATTTGGTGAGATTCAGGCTGGTGGCTGCCTGTAGGAAGACACTGAGAGAGTTGATGGAGGACTACATGGTGAGACTCTGCTGGGTGCCTGGCCATTGCAATATTTCAGGCAACGAATTGGCTGATGAACTGGCAAGGCAAGGTGCGGCAGGGAACGTCTCGGAGAGAGAGACATTTGTGAAACCACCACTAAGTTTCTTCTATGGGAAGATCAATGATTTTATCTTGGTCAGAACCAATTCGGCTTGGGAAAGTAGGGAGGACTGCAAGGTGTCGAGGGCGATATGGCCGGTATTGGACAAGGCAGACACTACCACTCTCCTGGGCATGAATAGGAAGAGCTTGATGGTCATGATAGGGGCCATAACGGGTCACTGTCTGATAGGGAAGATGAGGTCTAGAATGGACGCTAACAGTTCTGATTTTTGCAGACTGTGTGAGGACATCGATGAGACCGAGTCTATTGAGCACATTGTGTGCCATTGTCCGCGATTACAGCATCGTAGGATGAAGTGGCTGGGTAGACAGTTCCTCGACGGGCTAGGTGACGTTCGGGACGTAGATCTTGTTGACGTCATAGGCTTCGTCATGGGAATTGGCTGCTTGAGGGAGAATCAAGGGTTTAACCCTAGGGGGATTGGTGGCATTGCTGGTCCCCCTCTGTGATTCGCTACATTTCTATTCCCTTTTTATCTTTCACTTTACTTTTTCTGAACTCTGTATTTTCAATTTTATATATTCTATACTCTTATTTCACAACTATTCTGTTGAAGGGACTCACAATGGACCGGGATCGGTCTCTGGGTGGAGATGTGGTACTATCTGGTATCACATCTACCTTCTCTATCTATCTATCTATCTAACATCTAAATAATTAAATAAGGAAACTCCTAATATCACAGTATTAAGGAAAAATTGTAAAAAAAACTTAAACGTTATAAGAAATTTTAAAAACAACCATCCACTAAGAATCTTTAAGTAAAAAAAGAGTGATTGTTTATCAAATTTCTTATTATTTCATATGTAGACGTTCAGCATTTTTCATTATATGACAGATTAAAGTTTCTATGCAGTAGATCAGTGGAATATCTGGGGCGTAAAGTTATGAATTGTTTTCAGATTTTTATTTTGTATTATCTGAAATTATACTGATCCTTGCGGCAGACCCGCAGGGATTTGCTTATTACTAGATAGCGTTGATATAAAAAACTCTTTATTATCTTCTGCAGGTACGTTGGATAATTGAAGGAATTTAGTTAAAAAATCAGGTCTTCATGCCATATGGAATCGAAGGCTTTTTCAATATCAAGAAAAATAACTCCAGTGCTCTTACGATTTCTTCTGTTTGTTTCAATAAAATTAGCGACTCTTTTAGTTGATGTACTGTAGGATGCACCTTGCGGAATCCACACTGTTGAGGTGTTAATATTACTTTGGTTGGAAAAGTCTAAAATTCTCTTATTATTTTCTCAAATAATTTATCCAATAGGATTTTTTAAGGGTAATGCTATTAATACCATCTAAACCTTTATTATTTTTCAATATAAGTAAAAACGATTTAACTTCATCTAAATTCGTAAGCTCTACGTTAGATTTGTCAAGAATTGTATCGCTAAAATCATGAATGAATCTTGAGGCAGCTGTGTCCATAGGTGAATAATTATTTAAAGTAATCGTGTGTGAATTACCAAATACGTCTGATATAGAAGGCTAATTCATTGTCAGTTTATAAAACTTCACCGTTTACATGAAGATCAGTAAAAGATATTTTATTTTCTTTAAGGGCCCGAGGGCAAACTTGAAATAAATTTTGATCGGTCTTTATTAAGGTGGAAATCAATAAGTTTATTTAATAGCTTTAAAATACTTTTCAATTGATTTTATAATTAAAATCCTTGAAATTCACATTTGTATTTATTTCTCTGACTAATTAACATTTCATTAATATCAGACATTTTTCGTTGTCAAGAATTTTTATAACCGACAGGTATTTTAATTAGCGCTTATTTAAGAAAGAGAAAAATCCTAGTAGAATATAGTAAAAGATTGAAAAGGAAGATAGCTAAATATAAGAAAAATAACCCTGACTACCTTCAAGCCACTTTATTCCCATTACAAACCTTATAAAGTAGCCGAACTCTTCACTCACAACCTCCTCTAGTTCGTGCTCCCAAACCACCTCAGTATACTTCGCTGAAGCCCTACACAGCGACAGAGTATATGCTTCACTGTCTCTAGTAACTTGTCATTGCCATCAGTGATGCCTGGCTATCCATATAGATAGTTACTCAGTGTCCCTCTCAATATTGCTTCAATGCTTTCTTCTTTTTTGAGCAAACATTGCTGAAGAAAAGAAAGTTAAAGCAAATTTATTTTTTCTTAATTTCAACTAATTACTTCTAGCAAAATTTAACATGTTTATTAATAGTTAGATAGTTAAATATATATATATATATATATTTATTATTGAATATTGATTAAGTACTAATTATTCAGTATTACCGGTAACCTCCTCTAGCTCGTGCAGTGTGTTTCTCTCAAACTACCTCGGCAGACAGAGTAAATGCTCTACTACCTCTAGCTTCTCCACATCCTACAGAAATCTACGTGCCGATGTCTTATTTGCTTATCATATTCCCTATTAAGAAGGGATCAGTATCATTCCCACAATGATCCTTACACTTCCCTGATTCAGACTAGGTCATACCGTTCTATTACTCTGCAGTCTATTCTATTCTTCCAGGCATGTTTTGTTCTGTCTAATGGCTCTGAAGTAAGAACCTATTGGAACCCTAACTAATATCTAACCAAAGACCTATGCGAACTAGGTCATTGGCTATTTCATTGCCGAGAATGCCACAGTGACCATGAGACCAACAGACTCATATCTTATAGGTATCCATTAGCATTCTCAATTTCTGCCTACACTCAAGCACTAGCTTGGACCTGACATAGTGACCTGTTATTGCCAAAAGTGCCGCCTGACTGTCCGCATAGTTACCTCAGAATCCTTTTATACGTCTTCCTCTAATAATCCTAAAGAATTGAAAATGCCAAGAATTTCCTCTTGAAAAAAAGCTGCAACTATCCGATAGTCTATAAGATCTTCTGATATCTGCTCCCATAAAGTAGACCCCAGCCTCTGTGCCTACTTTCATCTTTGAGCCGACTGTAAAGACCGCTCAACCTTCATGACTCTTTTCTACTCCAGTCCAGAAGCGCCTGCTATTTATTTCAACACCCAGGTGTTTGGCCACCCTTGACAATTTAAGTTCTATCCCATTCAATACCTCAGCCTTATATTTCCTGCTAAGCAAAACTAATTTAGTCTTCTCCGGGTTGACTGCCAGTCCCTTACTGTTGGCTCAAACGAATAGTTTTTGTTGCCCTGATTGCATGACTTCACTGATTGTGGTAAAAATTTACCCGAGACCAGTGTTCTAATTGTATTTAAGAATTTTCCTACAGAAAATATAAGTATAATTTTCTGAAATACAATTCGAAATTTCGGAAATTCAATTGGAAAATGTTAAAATACAAATGGAAATTTCGGAAATACGGTTAGAAAATTTTGAAATACAAATGGAAATTTTTAAATTGCAATTAGAATTTTCTGAACTACAAATAGAATATTCTGAACCAAAAATAGAAATTTCTGAGATAAATTAGAGACCTCTGAAGTATAATTAGACATTTTTGAAATATATGAGGACGGATCAATAAGTCCGTGAATTTTCGAACTTCTCTCGTAGTTATATGAAATGCAACACTATTCCCATCAAGTATCACCTGTTAATAGACTACTGTAAAATTTTGAGCAAGTGTCGTCATTTCATATTCTCTGCGTCGGAAACCGATATTTTTCAGTACCAATTCTTACTTGTTGTACCATTTTTTACAGGATTGCTTAAGATTGAGTACTCTCTTGGAATATCTATGAACAACAACAGATTGTCGCATATATATTTCATGATGTATTTCACTATTCAATTATACTGAACTAATGTCGATTTCGTGAAGGTGCATCCTCGAATTGACCGCCAACGCCAGCACCAATCATATAATCAAGTATCTCACCACGGGTGAGAAAGTTTCGTTATAGTTATATCTCCGATTGTAACCCTTACCTACAATTCTGGTTTTATAACACTCTATTTGGCCAAATTCATCCCTTTTAATGGAGAATGCACCAAGTACCACTTTTATTGAGAGACGACATTTCCAAATGCATTGCCTCACATCATTTATTGTTGTCCGCACTGTTTATTGCTTCCTTAACAGTTGCTGGTGTACTCTCTTCTACCATGTTATTTAATACTAGTTGCTTTCACGGTCTACCTCTTTTGCAGGTTCTTATATTTTTTGGTCTGTCACGATTTTAGTATTCTTCTGATTTTGGTTGAGCAACTATTGCGTAAATAGAATGCTGTGTTGACTGCTTCTGTCCACAAACTTTGTTGAACACCAATATGTATTATCATTGGGCGAGCCATTTCCACAAACGTGCGATCGGCTCGCTCGGCTGTTGCGCGGTATATTGTACAGTGAGTTGCTTACCAATGCCTTTCGCTTCTAATAATGAATCAAATTCCTTGTTGACAAACTCTCGACCATTATCGGTTCTTAGCAATTTAATATTTCGGCCAGTCTGTTTCTCCACATATTTAAATATTTTAAACATTTTCAGGACTTCGTTTTAGACTTTAATAAAATATACAAATATTCGTCTTGACTAGTCATCGATAAACGTTACAAAATATCTGGCGCCAGCAAGGGAATTTACGATGAATGGGCCACACACATCGCTGTGAATAAGTTCCAACAAAATTTCCGTCCTTGTCTGTGACTCATGTGGAAAAGGAGCTATGTTATACACTGTGCATTCTTCAACTGCATTCTCACCCTCATTGAATCATTTGACATCACACAAAGTTTTAAAATTAACATGACCAAATCTATTATGCCAATTTTGACTCGAACTACTAGCAGCATACAGGGTATGAGTTTGGCCCTTAGTAAGGAATAAATTATCCTTTCTCATAGCCACCAGCACCACTGTGAAATCAGAACGTTTTCTAACTGCAGACGTTGAATCAAATTTCACAATTAAACATTTTCCCACCACGCAGCTTACATATATAAAGTTCATATGTAATTCTGGCGAAAAAATAACGTTTTGCAATATAATCTTTAAACCATTATTATTTTCTACATCGCCTTTTCGACAATTTGTCGCAAGCCAATGAAATCTCTTCACTACGTTCTTCGAAATTTTTGAACATTTCTCTGCTACAACAAATGTGCGCAGTCGCACCGCTGTTGACGCACCACTCAGTTTGTTTGATTGTGTTTTCGTGTATGTAATAACTGGGGTTGTTTTTTCTTCTTGCTGCACTTGCTTTCAAAATGTCTCGTTTCAGTACAGTTGAAACACTTGCCTATGAATTTGTTTCTCTCGGATTTTGCGTCTTTTTATGGTTTATTTTTCTCTTTCACTGAAGACTTCATAGGAAATGCTTGCGATGCTTCTTCGCATTCACTTTTGTCTTTGTGTCTGTTGCCCTCTTCTAAAATCTTTCGGTTAACGGTCAATAATGATGGCCTGTTGTGACACCTTCTGGATGGGATCTCTAGGGTTATGTATTTTCTCTAGTCGAAACCACGCCTCATGGGGGTGTCAAACATTTTTTATATATGCCGTTTGACAACTTCAACAACCAAAATAATAATCAACTGTTTAACTAAGATTACCTTGCATATATTCGCACTGATGTTGACGTTTGTTTTAATATAAATTTGCCTAATGTAGACACTAGGTAAAGAACGGCGTTCACATTGCTTAGAGTTTCCAATTATTACCAACATTTTTAATAACAGAAAATTATCTCTATTAAATTTAACATTGTGTCCACATTAAACAACGCGAATTTGTAGAAAGTGGCAACAGTTGCACAAAAACAACAATAAGGCGTATTCATTATTGTTTTTTATATATGCAGTTTGATAACTGTAACAACCAATATAATAATCAGCTGTTTAACTAAGGTTACCTTGTATATATTCGCACTGATTTTGACGTTTGTTTTGATAAAAATTTGCCTAATGTGGACACTAAGTATGTTTATCTTGTTAAGGAATTTACACGGAAAAAATTATACTCGCATTAAGAAAATTTTCAATGAATTTATTAATCAGAAATTTAAAACGTTTTTAATTATTTTTATAATAAAATAAATTACTCAAAATCTAAGTATTCTAACAAATTAAATTCAAATTTTACACAGAAAAATAATAATTCAATTACGAAATACTTCAATTACTTTATTAATTGAAATTTAAACTGTTAAACAAATTGTATATTCAACACAGAAAATATATGGAAAGAAAGATGATCTAAAGCCAATAAATTATTTTATTTTTAGTAAAAGATATTATAAAATTTGGATTTTGAACACTTGATTAATTTATACAATTAAAAAGGTAATTGGAATAATTTTTTTCTTTGATAAATCGTTCACAGAAAAAATATTTTTAAATAAATTTCAACTAAATTATTAATCAGAATTTTAAAATGATTTCATATACTTTTATAATCAAATAATTTACTCAAAATCGAATTATTCCAACTATTTAAATTCAAATTTTACTTATAAAAATCTAAAATCCAATTTCAATTGCGAAAAATTCATATTCAATTATATTATTAATTGAAATTCAAACATTTAAAAACTTATATATTCAATTACTCAAATAATTAATTTATTTTTATTTATTTTTTTATTAACTATTGAAAGCTGATATATAGCTTTATTTTTAAATTGAAATATAAGAAAATTTAAATTTTAATAATTCGGTTAATTGATAAAACTAAAGAAGGTTAGGTCAGGGAGGGATCATGTGTTACTAACTCACATGTCCATAATAGCGTCCGAAACGAACCAACCCGACGCATGTATGGAAGAATTGATCCATCTGATATCAATATCAGAGAGATCTGATAATACGTGCACAAACGGACTTCCAAAATTAGCAGTTCTGTTCCCGGAAAGAGTGGTACAGTGACATAAAAGATGATCCACCGTTTCCTCCTCTTCCTCATCTCGGAAACTTCTAAAAAAGTCGTTAAAAGGGAGCCCTAGTCTCCTAGAATGCCCATGGCTACCAGAATTCTTAGCCGGTGCCCCGATAGCCCCATGATGAAGTTAGATCTAGATTCATCATAATGGGGCCATATTTGCCTCGAGGTTGAACATGTGGATTCATTTGTCCATCTATCCTCGCAAAGGTTTTCTACCTACATATTAAAACAAATATATAACAATTATTTTCAGTTCTAATGGATGCTTATGACCTTCAAAAAGGGTATAGATATTTTCAGTAACCTCTTGGAGAGGATTTTCTTTGCAAAATGTGTGATTAATATATTTTTCAAATTCACAATTAAATCTAAACTTTTATTCTCGTAGAAGGTTTTGGACTTTTTGCATGTTTTATGATACTATGAAGAACTGTTTACCATGTAAGGAACATGAAGAAAATATATTGAACTACTAATAAAAAATATATATTCTTTATTCTAAGAGATTGCCAAGAGAGGACTGCGGGAGCCATTGATTAGCTAGCTAGCAGTCGGGCAGGGGGGGTTCGGTCCTCTCATGAAACAGATAGTTGTTGTAGACTCCCTATTTTTAAAAGATAGAAACGAAAACACAGATACTATATGGTCTAAAACGACTATATACATAAATATTTGCCCTATACGTAGTCATAAGTATATGAGAAAATAATTAACAAATACATATTTTAAAACTATACCCTTAATTGGCTCTTTAAGATGTTTTTTAAGAGCATGTCTCAATACCCTCCTATTCCTGTATCCTAATGACGTTATTTATATATAGGATCCCGTGAAAGTACTTCACCTAACCCTTATCAACCTTGGAAAACACTTAAATTAAGTTTTAGTTAGACATTATGCCAAATTATTTATTTCAAAATAACAAGATCTAACATATTTAAAACTAAAAAAATAGTTGATTACTTTAAAATTTTTTTCTTTTAGAATCCACGTATTTAAGTGTTAAAAAAAAATAGGTTATACATAATACTTAAACAAAATGTTTATGAAATAGAATAAAAAAAAAAATAGTGAGAGCATTAAACTTCAAAACGCAATAACCCGAAAACGTTTACAATAACGGTTGTATTTAATTTAGATACAAAACAAAAAAAAAAAAAACACTTTGATGCAATCATATAAATAAAGATGTAACTTTTTTTCTTTATTTTTTTTTTCTCTATACGTAAGTATGGATGTTGCTGTGTATATATATAAACAAAAGAAATAAATAAAAGCCTTTTTTTTTGTTAAATGAGTTTTCAATTAAATACATTTAATCTAAACAAGATCAGCAACATTGTTGCAGATGAACACGTTACAAAATGCACTTTGATTTTTGTATCACATACATGCTTACGTATATATACTAATATTATTAAGGAGGTTAAAAAATTTCAACTCACCAACATGTAGATAAAGTATTTTGAAATGGAAACAAATAATAACAATTACTTACTAAATTGGTAATTATTAATGAAAAACTTGCTGATAAGAAATTATTATTTCTACAATTAAAAATGGTTAGACATGCAATTTAAAAAGGATACGTTTCATTTTGCAAAATCATTTTAATAATTAATTTTAAAATTTGCGTTTAAATTTAAGATCATCCGTCAATTGTTTTTTTTTCTCACGATTGAAACATGCAGTACATAGTTGAAAAAAGGTAATTTTTCCAACCATGTACAGAGTTGCACGGAAATGGGCATAGTAATTTCAATGTAATTTCGCCGAAATTACATAAAATTATGTAATTTCGCATGTGTCAAAATGTATGGGAAATTACGTAATTTCAACTTGATTTCGGCCGAAATCACGAAAGCACGTGTTTTGGGATGATGGAACTTTTGATGTTTTTACCCACTTGGTTTTAGTTTTCTTCTTTGTTGCCAGGAATAAAAAGGAGAAATGTTGGTAATTATCGAGGAACCTTGATGAAACAAATGGGTATTTATACCAGATGAACACTTATAGGTATAAACAGATTTTATAATTACCTTTGTATGTGTAGCCACCGATATAATTAATCGATCAATATGGAACTGATTTTACGTGAATGGATAAAATACTGTTACGTGGAATTTTCTGATTATTAATATTGTTTACTTTAATTTATCCTTACGACTTAATATGCACTTTGAAATTTTATTAAAAAAGTTTATATTATATATTTTTCAAACACTGTCTTCTTCGATGACGAGTTTTTTTTTTTGAAGAAGTTGATGGTGGTGGATGCAAAATTGAAATGGCCGAGTTAATATAATTTTAGAAGTATGAAACCTCGTATGAATATGCGTGCAATGACAACCAAGTATAATTTGAACTATAAGTTTGTTTAGATGACGCCAAATGCAGTCAAAGAATATAATAAGAAAATAAGATAAAAAGGTAACTTTCGTTTAGGTTGGCAATGACATATGTATGACTATTTGGTAGGTCTCTCATAGTATGTAATATCTTTAATATTTTTAACTTCTTATTATTTCTTTTCTGAAACCTTTCCTCTCTTTAGCGTTACTTTATTTGCGGTATTGGACAATAAGCAAAATAAAAAATTCTCAATTAAATTATAATTAATGACACTTAATGATCATTACATCGATCATACCATGTCCTAAACAGCAAAAGCTTTTCTTGTAATAATGTTGCGAGAGTAATGTTGTTATTAATAGTATAGCAACATATGAATAACACAAGTCACACACGCAGACAATATAAATGTAATCAGATTTTCAGATACAAGAAATGACAAGAAAAATGGAGCAGCAAAATAATAATTTTAGAAAAAAAAAAAAAAAAAAATATGGAAGGAAGCAATATTTTAGATGAAAGCGTTCATTACAACCATAATTAGTGGATTGTCATTGATTTAATATAGTTTTTCAAATATGCGAATTTTTGAACGTTTTTATTCATGGCCCACAGTGGTTCCAAAACGCTTTTTTTTGGAAATAATTATGTAACTTGTGAACAGCTGGAAATATAAAATGTGATAAACTTATAATTCTTAATTTATTTTCCAGTTAGAATCTTGTTTACGTTCAGCAAAATTTGGATACCGTGCAAAATTTATTGCTCAATCTATAGCAAAAATAAAGGAATTTGGAGGCATGAATTGGTTTGAACAACTACGTTGTCTTCCCTACCAAGAGGCTCGGCAAGAATTAGTAAAACTACCAGGAATTGGTTTTAAAGTAGCAGATTGTATATGTTTGATGTCTCTTGGTCATTTGGAGTCAGTACCGATTGATACTCATATTTTTAAAATAGCTCAATCTGTTTATATGCCCCGGTTATCTGGTGTCAAAGCTGTAACGCCAAAAATTTATGATGAAATTGCAGAACATTTTCGAGCAATCTATGGTCCTTTTGCTGGCTGGACGCAAGCGGTTAGTAGAAATATTATTTTATTCTGGAGTATTTTTCTAAAAGCAAATTTATACATTAATTATTTTAAGGTTTTATTTTGTTCGGAACTTCAGCAATTTCAAAATAGCAGTAATAGTGAAAAGGAGTCGTCATCGCAAGCCAAAAAGAAGCGGAGCAAATAAAACAAAAAACACAGGTACTACTTTTTATTATAGATTTTATTTTACCTATATAAACAATATGTTTATATTTTTTTACATTAACGTTTTAATAAATACAAAAATACATTTTATGAATTTATTTATATGTTTATAAGAATACACCAAATGTATGTATTTAATATAAAAATTTTATTTTCTGCATTTCTTTTAAGACGCTATTATAAATAGCAGGTAATAAATAAAAGTATAAAAAACTATTTATCAAATAACTTTAAATTAACATTAAAAAACTTACTACTCAACTATAAGATGTTTGTACTAGATAGTTTAAATCCACTTTTTATTTATTGGAAAATTGTGTGTTATCTCGTCCTTGTTTTTTTAGTATTAAATACTTGTTTGAAACTTTAACTTGTGTTTAACTATCACCATGTTGCGTTTGGTCCTCTTCTGCATTTTCCATTAGTTTTTCAACTGCTTGCTTCTGAATTGTGAAAAAATATGTTAATAAAATTGAAAGAGAATTAATTTTTTTTTTATTTATTTGATGTACTTTAAATGTCCTCTGCTTTGAATCTTTGCTGTTATCGTTTTCTTGAGGACTATCGGACCCATCGGTTGTTTTAATAAAAGACGAGTAAAATGATGAAAAACTTGAACCATCCATATCGTCACTGTTACCATTACTGTCTGTATTGGGCTGTTTTTTAATTAAAGAAAAACAAAACATTTTTTTAGTATTTGAACATAAATGAAATTCTTTAATAGATTTGAGTTTTTTTACTTTTAAACTATTTGCATTGTGTTGATCTGATACATAGTCACCCATAACGGAAGCAATGGGCGAATCTGCAATACCTTTTTTCGATGAATCAGATGGTGCCTGCATAAATCAAAAAAGTAAAAATCATCAAACGTAAATTATTTCCTTTTACAAATTATAAAAGTAATAAATATTATTTGTCCAATAATATTTATTGCTTTCTGTACTTCTGTTGACCGTTTACATATTAAGTTCTTTAAATAACAAAATATATTTTGAGTAAAATTACTTTGAATAGTTAATACATCATTATAATCCTTAAACTAATTTTTAAATTAATCACATATTTGTCTGATCTTTGTAATATTTTAATTTATTTATTTAAAGTTTTTTAAATAGTTCTAGGATGTATGTAATTTGGGAACCAGTATTTTATTCAATGAAGTTTTGTGATACAGAACTAGTTCTTAAGCACTAGTTCTCAAAACCTTTCTTTAAAATCAATTAAGAATCATAATATGGTCCTACTGTATGAATGCCAGAATTATGCTTTATATTTAAAAAATGTTTTAAATTTTCAACAAATTTCAATTCATTTTAATTAAACCAATTTAGATTTGTTAAAAAAAAATGGCCGGAATGCAAGCGCAACCAGGGTCGTGTTTCCAGATCGATCAGAAAAATAAAAACATAACGAATAGAAATAAACTCAAAAAAATATTTTCTGACATGAATCTCTACAAAGAGTAATACAATAAATTGCTACACGTTTATTTCTTACCTACTGTAGTCGTTATTTATTCAACAATGAATTTATGTATTGAATTTTATTTGTGCACACACTTTATTTGAATCATTGAATCATAATTTCTAGTTACGAGTATCTATTCTTTGTACCGAATATTTTTCATATTATATGACATTTAACCCACAAATGAAAATTTGACAAATTACCAGAAACTGCAATGTTGGGACATAGATAATTTTCCTGCTGATCAAAATCCATTTCAAAAGTTCGATCAGATTAGATCAGTCCAATGTTTCCACCTTCTCAACTATGTATAACAATTGTAGCTTATGCAGCTAAGTGACATTTTATATATGATCGCAGGGCACTATACGACGAACACCTAAGTGTCATACAATTTAACGATTAAATATGTACATTAGGGTATAATTTATTTTCTACAAAAAAATTAACAGGCTACCATGATAATGGACTATATATATTTTCTTTTGTTAGTTAATTTAAACTTTAAAATTAAAAGATCATATATTGTGCTATTTTTGAGTTATCAATAAAACGTTAAAATTTACATTAAAATTGCGGAATAAAATGAAAACTATTTGAAATCTATGATCATTTGGCAAAAGCATTGTCAAAATATACGATTTTACTAATTAAAGAATTTAGTTTCAATAAAATAAAAAATTTTTAACATTTGTAAAAAACAAAAAACTAGTAAGAAATATATATGGTCAAGACCGACCATATAAGCTACACCATTGTTTATGTGCATCAAAATTCGTGTATAAAGCGTACTGTATTTTTCTATGAAACATATATATCTATTATATTATGTTAAAAACTTAAAAATACTTTAACGTGATTTCCGGAAGTGAGCCTTATATGGGAGCTACGGTCAATTATGTCCCGATCCTCATAAAAATTGGCACTGCGATTTCTATTTATATAAAACTAATTTGTATTAAATATTAATTTAATAGTGTTATATGTATAGGATTTTTAGTCGTTAAATTGATTTTCTGAAGAGTAGTTTATATGGAAGCTATGTTCAATTATGAAGCGATCTTCATTAAATTTGGCACACAGATTTATGTTTATATAAGACATATATGTGTCAAATTTTATTATAAATATAACAAATTTCATATTGCTATCCTTGGACCATAGAAAACCTGTATACCAAATTTGAATTAATTACACTGTGTGACAAATGTTAGGGGTCAGTGATCGGAAAGCGTTCAAACTACCGGGGAAAGTTATATCGGTAAAAAAGAAGTTATACGTGTCCCGGCGTTTCGCTGGGTCACGTCTAGGAATCGAGATATATCGATTTGAAGTTGGTAACTATCATATAGGGGAAATTGCGACCTTTGGTGGTCTTTTTTTTTGACATAACTCGAGAACCACCAGTCCGATTTTGCTGAAACAAATTTAAAAAATTTTTTTACGATTCCCAGTTTGATATGGAGAGGGGGCATGAGGACGTTCTCCATTGGCACCAGTGGATCATTTACGCAGTTGTGTCCTTTCTCCGTTGGATCTCGAGCAAGCCACTCATGCGTTTCGTATTGGTTTCCTTTAAATAGGGTAGCCCAAAGAATTAAAAATAATAAAATTCAATTTTTTAGGCAAAAAATAGTTTTTTTTTTCATACATTTATTTATAACTGCGAAACTGTTGTTTATGTAGCGAAACGTTGTATGAACAGATTAAAGGAATTATAATTCCTAATTTTTTTAAATTTGTTTCAGCAAAATCGGACTGGTGGTTCTCGAGTTATGTCAAAAAAAAGACCACCAAAGGTCACAAATTCCCCTATATGATAGTTACTAACTTCAAATCGATATATCTCGAATCCTAGACGTGACCCAGCGAAACGCCGGGACACGTATAACTTCTTTTTTACCGATATAACATTTCCCGTTGGTTTCATCCCATCCCGATTTTGACTGTCGCATAGTGTTATTTTTAAAAGGTTTACTTGGACGGACAGATGGAAGGAGATTGTTAAATCGACTCAGAATGTGATTCGATTGATAAACATTATGGTGATGCTTAGACCAATATTTTTAGGTGTTACAAACATCAGTATTGAAGACGATATAAGCTAGCTGCACCAAACAACTTATTTATTATATAAAATAATATAAAATACTTCAATATTATAAAATTACCTAATTTGAAAATTTCAATACGTTTGGTGCGAAAACTTTTATTAACGATCGCAATTTCATAATATTTTTCTTTGGGCTAATTTTGATGCATATTCGCAAAAATTGCATAAAGTTATACCCCTAATGTACATATGCAGTAGTGAATATAATATGTATTTAATAAATTACCCCGTTAACTGTATTAATATACCATTGGAAAGGAATTGTTTGGTCTAGAAATACATATTCATAACGCTATTGCAAAATATGAATTATATCTATTATATTTGTCTCTTTTAAGAACTTTCAGTCAACTTATACCTAAGTATAGAAATTCTCAAACTCAACGTTATGGTCTTCATCAAAAAAAAAAAAAAAAAAAAAAAAAAAAATAAAATAAAGATAAAAAAGATCTCGACAACTCATATTACAATTCAATTATTGTACTTAACCAATGCGATAGTATAGTGCAAGAGGCGAAAAACCTTTATGACATGATAATGATAAGGACACGCTAGTTGTTTATCAACTCAGATGGGTTTTACGACTCCCAATAATCCATAAAGAACTAAAATCTGGTGGGCAAACGAGATATGCATCATCGCTTATATAACCTTTAAATAAGTAGATTCCGTAAATTAGAATTTTCTATAATAAATTTCTAGAATCACTGCGCACACCTTCAGTTAGACCCAACCGAGAAAATTTTCGCATTCATTCATACATATTTTTATGGAAACATGAAAGAAGCAATAATTAAGTAGGATAATAATTGAACTATTAACTGAAGAAAAAAATTCTTATACAAATAACATACCATATTTGAACCGGGTTCAGCTTTAACTGAAGTTGCTTGTGAGGATGGTCGTTGTAGTTGTGCAGGTGTTATAGAATGAAACGCGCCCTGTTGTTGAGGTTTTGTAGTAGTGGGTGCCACCATTAGTGTCTGGGCCTAAAGTGAAATTGAAAATTAATAATGCTATTCAAAAGTATCTCTTAATATAATACCGTTTTGAAATCAGTCGATGAACTTGCCTGTTCGGGTGCCAAATTAATGGTATTGGCAACATTTGAAAATGATACCGGTTGATACATCATGGCAGTTGCGGCAGCAGGATGAGTATAAAATAATGAGGGATGTGGATACATAACACCAGTCATATACTGCAAAGGTAGGGCTTGACTTGACGTATTGAGCATTTCAGCGGAGGAACGTTTTTGGGCTTGATTGGCGGCAGCAGCTGCTGCTGCAGCGGCGGTGGCAGGTATGTAGTAAATGGTGGGAAATAGACTGTGTTGTGGGGCAAAACTGTTTTGTGCTATTTGTGCTGTATGCGAGGTAGGTGTTGTGAGACCAACTGAGAAAGGTGGCCACAAATTAACGTTGCGCGAACAAGTTAAGCCACCGGCATAAGGCATAGCTAAAGCAGCGCCTCCCAGTGTATTTTGAAGATTATTAAAGATCTTATTGCTAGTGGTAGCCAGATTATGGCTGTCACGCTGTATATCCATAAGATTCGTATGTTGTTGTTTGGGTTTATTGGCATCGCCTTCCCACGAATGTGAGCCCACTCTTTTAATTCCATGGCCAGGACCCGTATATTCCATTATCTTTTCAGAGTTCTTTTTATTTTTATCGCCACTTCTTCCCCGAGACTCTCTATGTTTCTTTAGCATAAACTTTTCCATTTCATCGTTGTGCTTATTTAGTAGAGATTCTGTCAACGTAACCATGGGAACACTTCCTGAAGAAGTGCCTGTACCGGTGTTACTTGTATTTGTTACACTGCCCATATTTAAGTTACTGCCTGAAGTAAAATTTCCTGAAGAACCACTACCACCACTTCCTTCAAAGCATTGGACCGGACTCAAAGTACTGCGTGCATCTGCTGGTGCATTGTAAGTTTGTTCCATTTTTATAGGATCAAATTCTACTGGTGCTGTCACTGGTTTACTGTTAAAAAAACGTTGTAAATTCTCATTGTAATTGAGTTGATTGTACGAGGGTGGAGTTTCCGTTGAACTTTTGCTATCGTAATAATCATGATGTGGAGATATTTCGCCCAGCATTACGGAATCTCTTTCAGATACAGTCAACTCATTTTCATTAGGTAATTCTAGCTTTAAATCTGTGCGTGAAACTTCATCCATTAAAGTCTCCATAAATGATGCAAGAGCTTGACAACGCCGTGAGACCTCTTGTTTGACAGTATCTGAAGGTCTGGAAACAGTTTCTGCTAAAAGTTTTACAATATCTTCCTTAATTCGTGCAATACGAGCCTGAGAGTCTTCCGATAACTTAGGTTTTGTATTCGTAGGTGGTTCGAATACATTAACATTTTTGGGACCTGTGGAATTAAGAAACATTAGATTTTGATTTATTATAAACAAAATAATCTCAATTTTACCTTGGAATACACGATGATGTCCAATAACAAATTCCAACTTTCTTGACCAAGGATTAACGAAGCTTGTCCATTCAGTTTCGAGGAGTACATAACAGCCATTTTGTATAAGGAACCGATAGGGTTTGCTGCAAAATGATGCACCTGCCGTTTGACCCTTTTTCATTACAGTCTCATAAATTTCCTTTAGAACAATAAGGTCTTCATGATGATAAAAATCAAGTATAGAACGTCCTATAAGGTCTTGAGGTAAATAACCCAATGCCGATACGGCAGCACTGTCAACATGAGAAATTATTCCAGTAGCAGTATGACGAATTGTAAATTTAGCACTTTTATGGGAAAGTATCTCATCCGATACTAAAAATACATATAAATTATTATAATGTTGTATAATTTAATTTGTTTTTAGAAATATATACCTTTGTAAGCACTTTTAATGGGCGTAGCACATATAACCAACAACATATTTGTGCCACTTGGTAGATAATTATCAGACCTTGCTTCTTCTGGTGCTTCACGAAATGTCAATCCCAAACGAAATGGTTCATAATTGACCGAACGTCCTATAACACCATAACCACCTGATTTAAGTCCCCGATAACGTCGCAGCATAACGCAAAATGTACTTCGTGCATCTTTGGGCATGCTACTGCGTGATTCAGCTATTGGTATTCCTGTTGTTATTTGACTGGCAAATGTAGCCCGATCTTTGGTATGAACAAAGTCAATAAATGAACGTCCCAGCCACATATCTCGTGGAAATCCTAGTACATCCGTGATACTTGGTGTAGTATAAAGAACAATGCCATCGTGCATTGAAATGACACAACAAAAACTATCCTATATTTTGATAAAATTGAAATTATTTTTCTAAATCTTGAGCATTTTAATCGTTTATGATTTTTTACCTCTCTAAGTTTTTCCGTTTTGCCTGAAGATTCTAATTTGCCCGGTGCTGATTCGCATGTCTTCTCCGACTTAATACCTTGCTGTGTTGTAGCTACAAGAGAAATTCGTAATTAAAAAAAAGCAAATTTTTCAAATTCAATAAACTTACTTGATAATGGAGATGGAATAGGAAATTGTAATAGAGACTTCTCAGATTTAGGTTCACTGCTTTCTTTTTCCAGATTTTCTTTATTATCTTTTTGTCTACAACTTTGTGCTAAAAAGTTAACAAAAAATTGTACATTCCTTTTCATTATACAAATAAATGTTTACTTTTCATACTCATTGTTATGTCATTAATATCGATTTCTTCTTTATCCTGGACTTCATTTGTTTTGGCCACATCTTCTGGATTTTCTAAGACATTTGTGGTCGTGCTGGTGGAACACTTGAGCTTCTTCTTCTTACGAGACTTATCCTTACCACGCTTATTGAGATGTATCTCACTATTAAGAAACATGAAAACTATTTACATATTTCTACAAAAGAACGCAGTTAATTTAATCACATACCTGCTTGTTTGTGTAGAAGGTTTACCGCCATAGCCACTACTTCCGGATGAATGGCTTCCACTAAGACGGGATTTCGAACTTCCGCTGAGGAGTAAAGATACATAAATTATGTTTAAATTGAATAAATATATTAAGTGTAAATAAGATATCTGATTAATATTTTTAACTTTCTTATATTATGATGGCAACCAACATTTGTTTAATTGTTAGGGTTTGCCTTTAGGACCTGGAGTGTCCAACAGTTTGAGGTAACTTTTAATATTTTGGTATCATTTGTGCAAATGTCTCTACTAATTGTAAACATTTTAGCTCGAGTATTGCATGAAGTCTGTACATAATACTTCAATCTTAAATGGACTAATTAAATTATCCACTTTCTTTAAATTATTTCTTTGAAATTCAGCTAGTCATTTCATTTGCACATCCCCAACAACTCAAATTTTTATATCCAATTCAAATATAATTTGTATTGTGATTTTTATATTTATTCTAGAAAAATAAATACACATTTTACATTTTATGAAATATTCAAATTTATACCTAGGTATATTCTTAAAAGCCTAATTTCTTTTGCAATACAAAATGATTTCTTAAAATATTTATGACACAACTGAATAATTGAGTGAATTTTCATTTGCATATATAAATTTGACAATATACTCTATATAACCAAAAAAATTTATATTCTTTATAAAGTATAAGTAAAAAAGTTAAAGTAGGTCGAGCTAAAGCATGGTCCCCGAACTAAAATTTTTGCTTTATCGAAAGATTAATAATGTTTAATTTAATGCGATTATCCATAATATGCAGTAAAAATCAAAAAAATGTAATCTTAAAATGCAAGATATGCCCTATAAAAATTTATATGATTTATAATATATTAAACTTCTAAAATACGATAAAACTAATATTTATATGCTATCGGTGTGGTATCGAAATGCTCTATTTTTAGTTCGTAAAAATTTGTTTTTATTATATCATATGAAAACTTTATCGATCGTTTATTTGCTTTCTGAAGTCATCAATAATATTTATATATACATTTATTCGGCTTTCATTTCTTTATAAACCATCATATCTACTCCCTATAATAAAAAATAAATTCAAATAATGTTAGCTAGATAGGTAGAAGGTCTCATGTCTTAACGATAAGTGTATACTTAAGCCATAGCATTGACTTATTATGCTCTCTCTAATTAAGAAAATATGCACCCATATAGAAATCATATAAAATAAATCCATTTATTGGAGTTGGGTTATGTCTGGTAGCTTGTCATCCGTGAAATTTTGGGATCTTGTTTGCACGAATGCTGGGCAATGACATAGGAAATGTTCAATGGGTTCGATGACCTCCATACATGCTCTACATTCATTGCTTCTTACCTCACCAATTTAATGTAAATGCATTGGTCACCCCAGAGGATTTTTGTTATTCTGCCCACTGTATCATTGTTCCGGAGTGTTTTATGAGCCACTTTAATACTGTAATTTTTTTGGTTTTGATTGCCAGATTATTTGCTTCTTAATTCCCAAACACCCCATATTGATTGGGCATCGAAATAATTTGTCAGACCTGGATTTGGCATTTTCGGACTCTATTGCTCTTATCTTATCCGTGAATATGTCGTGTGTAAGTAAAAGAGTTAAACATGAAATAAAAATAACAAAATATGCTATAAATATTCACTAAAAACCATTATATGCGAAAATGTTGCAAAATATGCATTAACAAATCGATGTTAAAATGTTTAATTTATTCTGAAACGGATAAATATTTTATGGATGACTTTATTCGATACACCAGAAAAAACATGCAAACTTTATAACCTTTCGAAAATGACAAAAAGTAGTTCAGTCCATGTTTTATCCATTCCATTGCGTATGCTTCTTAAAGTAATTTTCGGTTTTGGGCTTCATATAGGAGCTAATTTTCAATTATAGATTTATATAAAACTTATTTTTCGGAGAGGTTTCTAGAAGGAAGTTATGATAAATTACACTGGTCAACAATAAAAAAATATCTTAAAAAATGCGTTACAGATTTCGTAGGAATAATCATTAGCCCTAGGGTGTCAAGTTTTTTTTGAAATTTGGTAGTGTTGTTTAGTGTTTTATTTTTATTTATATTTATATATTCAAGTTTTTACCTTCTTTGGGACTGACTGTTGCTGCAACTATTTGAATAAGCTGAGTCCGATACTTTTGTATTATGTGTTGATTCTGTTGATTCTCCTTCCATTTTGTATAAAATTTGTCCAACGTTTTTTATATTTCTTATTTTGATCTTTTTGTTTTAATTGTCACTTAGTGTTCAGTTAAAGTATACTTTAAGTTTTTATTAACCATACACTCTTTTACATACTTTTTTTAATTTATTATCTGTAACTGTTCTAAATAAATTATTTCGCATAAATTTTTATTTATTTCAAAATCCGTTAAACTTGTATTTCAATCTGTGTTTCTGTTGTTGTCGTTGTTATTTAAGCATTGAACATCTATAGGAAAAACATTTTTCTGAAAAAAAAAAAAATTTAATTGAGTTAATTAAAAGTAGTCACGTTTCAAATATGTGCCACAAATTTCTAATGAAACTTGCGCAAAGATTTTTTATTCGTATTCATATTATTGTAAATAAAATATGTAAAAATACAATAACTATAAGTTTTGTACATTAAGTAAACAAATTAAGGATTAAATAATATATAATTCAAATATGTAGTTCCACAAAGAAAATTGTATACAAAAATATGTATTCCTGTTATACATACATGGTAGGGTTTCTAATTTCCCGGACTTTTTCTGACCCTGGGAAATGAAATATAAATGTTGTTATTCCCGGGATTTTGCGGGAATTTCACGAGCTAAAACCAAATATTTCATATTAATATTGGGCTATAAAAATATTTTGGTTATTTGTAGGTTGCAAATTGAAAGTTTAAAGGCATTTAAAAATAACTTTTAATTATACTTAAATGGAATTTGACAGAAACTTAAGAGTCTCATTTTGTAAAACGAAACAAAAATTTTTTTCGAATTTTCGGAACAAATTTTTTATTATATTAGGTACGGCCTAAAAAAGCTTGCAATTTAAATAAACCAAAATTTTATGAGCTCGCTTATAAGAAATTCAAATTCATTTCAATTTGCTTTCCAAAATCGTATCTATGGACATTATCATATTTTATTAATTATTTTTCTATTAAACCAATGATACATATTGGTATTCAAAACCCTGAAATCTTAATTTAAATAGTTTTTATAAAAAAATAAACAAATAAATATATAAATAAATAAGTAAATAAATAAATACCAAAAAATTCACTTCTAATTTTAATATAGGTGTGTATACTAATTTTTCTATCCCAGTATTAAAATACTCTGTTCTCAAAAATAGTTCAGGTTCACACTAGGCTACATGTCGCAGCGACAGCCATTGTTTTGTTGTAACAATAAAAAAAAAAAAAACAATTAGTGTCACTGCAATATGCTACAAATGTAGGTTTTGTGGTGAACAAGACACCTTGCAAAAATTTGAAACTATAGTTACCTTGTTTTTCCTTTTGAATTTGATGTGGTTTTTTTAAATTAAACTTTATTAACTATTGTAACTTGAAGCGTATCACTATAATCTATTTTAACTTTTGAACATTCCAAAAAAGAAACAAATTACGAAGTTGTACTGTAAGTTTTTAAATTCTATTAAAACTCAATAAATAGAATTCAAATTCCCGAAATTTTCCGGGATTTGTAAAAAAAAGTAATTCCTGGGAAATTTTTTCCTTGTAGAAACCCTAATACATCCAAGCATCGTCTTTCTGCTTTACATAAAGAAAATTTTTTGAACTTTTCTAAACTTACATGTCTTGGAAGTATAAGTAGAAACAGATAATATTTTTCGATGAAAAAAAGTTCAGTCCGAATGGGCCAAACTATTACAGTTAATATTAGCCAGCACAACATCGTTAGGCCAAAAAGAAATTTTGGTGGAGACTTTTCTACGGTTAATGATCTTAAATAAACTATTAAGGAATTCTAGCAAAAAAATCGTATACAAACTATATGAAACTTAATAGAATCAATGCCGAAACGAATTTTTTCGATAATTCAGAATAAAGGAAGCCATACAAAATGCTAAAATTTTAATTTACTGTTCTTATGATATTTTATACAAACGAATGTCCCATAATATTTTTTAAAGTAATTAATGGAAACAAGCGCTTTTTTAGTTTGTCATTTCTTTGTTTCTCAACTATAAAAATAAATAATTCAGTTAAAAAGGAATATTAAAAACTCTTTTTTTCTTTCGATAAACAACATAAAATGTTGTGCGTACTAACGATTGTCTACAACTGTATATCATTTAGTATTCCATTCATAAAATTTTTTAAAGAGGAAATTCCAAAAAAGTGAAAAAGATGTAAAATTTACTATTAGGATGTGCCGAAAAAGAGCTGCAGAAACAATAATTTTAAACCATGGTTGTCATTCTGAAGTTGTACCCTTAAAGTAATTATTATGATATTCTTAGAATGTGAATAATTACAATTATTGGAAGCGATGACAATTTAGTTAAAGCTGATACAAAATACAGAAAAATGATTTGAAATTATATTGCTTAGAATAATTAAAATTTTTTCACAGGACAAATATTGTGTCTATAGCAATATTTCAGAGAAATATGAAATCAATAATTGAAGCATGGACGCTTAAAAACCGTGAATATAATTTTAAATGAGACGATAAAAAATGTAAAAAAACTTAAAAATTAATAATTTTCTTTGCTTTTTTATGTGTGGTAAGATTTGAAATATAAATATCCGTATTAGGGATGGGAAATTGATGCGATAGTACATTTTTTGATACTATTTACTATTCCAAAGTATCGAAGTACTCCCGCGAGTAATTTGATTCTCTCAACTATTATTCAATTATTTACTATTCGATTTAAATTTTAACTTTTTAAAGCAATATTTATATATATTTTTGAGATATTTAATATTTAATTTTCGAATAGAAACCTTTAAAATTTACACTTGGTGTTCAGAAGTAATTATGTAATAGTGTTGAACATTATCCCTTGACTAAATTCTCGAATTCGGTTTTCCAAAATAACTAAGATAATTCATATATGTTTATTGGAAAAATAGGTCGATGATTTAATTTAGATTGAAGGTAAACTTATTTCTTTTCAGAGCTGTAAACGAAAATCACTCTAAAATAATCACTTCTACAAATTTCAAGTTTCTATGTTCTGTAAATCAAAGTTCAGCGAAAATAAAATGTTCCGATTTTTAAAAATAATAGATAATGCATTAAAAAAAATATCGAAAAAAAATCGATTTAGAACTCGCCGAAACTTGATGCTG
Source organism: Protocalliphora azurea (assembly GCA_932274085.1). Lineage (NCBI taxonomy): Eukaryota > Metazoa > Arthropoda > Insecta > Diptera > Calliphoridae > Protocalliphora > Protocalliphora azurea. The sequence continues at coordinate 46,550,176 of OW026523.1, forward strand.
AAAATTGACTAAAATGGAATAAGGGCGTCTATCCATATATTTATGTAGAATATGAGTAGAAATAAATGTTTTAAAATAGTATGATTTATCATAACTACATAAATAAATATTATATATATATATATATATATTTTTCCAAATTGTAATTTGTAACGTAATTTTTTTATGATTATGATTCTTTAAAATCTTTTGAATAAAATTTAGTTATTTTTATTAAAATTTAGTTAAACTTAATAAAAATAAATATTATAATATTAGAAATTATTAAAAATACTTTCAAAATGATGAAAGTGAAGTGGAAATGCTAAATCTTGTTTATTTTTATAGAAATACTTTTAAATAACTTTCAAAAGAGTGCAACATATGCATTTAATTCTAAAGAGTAAATAGCTGCATGTGGGGTAGACGATTTTGAACCAGATTTAGAATATAGCAAGCAAAAAAAGCTCAACTTTAAAAAATTAACATAATTTTCAAATTTAGAAAAAAAAAAAATCATTATTGGAAAAGGTTCAAAACTATAATATTGTTAAATACCATGGTTTTCGATTCTTATATAGACTAAAAGACATAAAATCTAAATATAATATAATTTTTGGCAAATAATTCTACTTTCTACTAAATTTTGCTATTTTTCTATACTATTTTGTAAAATTTTCCACTATGATTGATATTTTTGGAATTATTTATTTATTTATTTATTTATTTTTTTCATTAATTTGAAATCTCATAAAAATTCTTTGTATAAGAACTTTTGACCGAAACGAGGTGACCAGTTTTGATAGTTATTGTGGTGGATTTAACAGCTAAATATAATTTTTTCGAAATGATATAATATTTTTTAATGCTCGTTAAAGCAATAATGTTCAAATATTCTTTGATTTTTGTTATGAACCAAATTCTAGCACAGGGAAAGACAATTAAGAATTTTACCTATTTTTACACTATTTTTATGTTAAATAATTAAAATTTCATCCTTCGTGTTTATTGGACTGTTGCACTTTTTTACTATTGGAGCTTAACATTTAAGGAAATATGCCTACCTAGATATTCTAATTTCAAAATACATGGGTTTAGAGTCAAATTAATTGAAATATCTTCTGTTATATTATGATCATGATTTTGTATGTATCTCTAAGATAATTTTTAGGAATCCCCATATTAGACCTACACATCAATATTATTTCAGTACCATCACCATTATGTTATTCTAAAATATTCCTAAATTAAAAATAATAGGGAAAAATAATGTTTTTTAATATTATTAATATTCGTTGTAGTTAAATGACTTTAAATTTATGTATATTTTTCCATAGTTATTTTCATCAAAATTTAAAAAATTCCGTTGAGCTTTTAAGATTTGCATTTTTTTGCTCGCATTAATTTACAACGTTTTTAGAAAAATTTTTAATAATTATTATAATTATTCTTATGTGTAACAATTTGGAACAAAATGACATTCAACAGTTGGACAATTCCTACATATGACATATCCTACAAAACCGTAATACTTTTTAATTTTTTGGCATATAAAAAAGTCATTTGAAATTACAAAAAAAAAAAAATATTTATTGTTGATATTGTGAACAATTCTTATAATTTTTATTGACGAAAATGTTATTTAATTATTGTCCTTATATTCCTTTAGGATATCAAAAAAATCGATTATTTTTGTATAATAAATACAAAATCGTAAACAAAAAGACATATCTTGACAAAGGCTTGGTTAATTTTCTGTTTCGAAATTATAAAAAACAAAATGCCAACAAATAATTATTTCATATTCCTTATTTTAATATTACGCAAATTTTGTTGAACGAGAAATCGCATAATAACAAAAAAGTATTTGTAAGACACAAAAATTTAAATGCATTTTATTTGGTTTTGTTTTAATAAATTAGCAATTGTTATTATGACTAAAATTAAATCAACAAAGTATATCAAAAACTGTTAATTTCAAATTAGATACATTGCTTCACTTCAGTTCATTGACAAGAAAACGTCGGAACAAAGTTTATTTCGTAATAAAAAAAAGTGTGTATATAATCGACAAAACCTTATTTAATTTTAGTTAAACAAACATTTCTTCTCTCTCAGTGTATTTAAAGTACAATGTGCATATGAGAGAGATTTACATAAAGCTACAGGGAGAAAAAAGCTCTATTAAGAATATATCATATAACAGAATTCACGTGCAAAAACATTTGTCGCAGCCGCAGAGGTAACTAAATTACAGTCAATGTTACGACAATAACATTTAAGTACAATACTCGTGCAACAACTTAATAATAATGTACGTCTGAATGTTTTGCTATTGAAACACACCCGTAAGCTTTGAGTTTGTGCACATTTTAGATGCATATGTCGATTTTAACTATTATAGTTTATTTATTTTTAGCAAGTGGGTGCTATGAGTTGTTACGTATAAAATGTAGATGTGTTAGTAAGCGTGATAGAATTGCACTCAAAGAAATTTAGGGTTTGTAAAATGAAAAGTAATATATGTAATTAAAATCAGAATATATATTAATTAAATGATTAATATATTAATTTATAAATTTCTGAGCTTTTATTTGTTATCATTACTTTCAATAGTTTAGTAATTCATACCATGTTCTTTAAATAATACCTAATACAGTTGAATACAGTTATAACGAACACCAGTTATAACGAATTATGGCTATAGCGAACACTTTTCTTCGGTCCCATTGATTTTACCGCAATTTCCCATACAAATGACTACGTTTATAACGAACAGGGTTATATTGAATTTTTCCTACAACGAACTCATTTTTATGGTCCCAAGAAGAATATTTCATAAAAAACTATGTTTATTACGAACTCCCACAAATATTAGCTCTAGATAAATGAAATTGCCAAAAAAAAAAAAAAAAAAAAAAAAAAATGCTTCAAAAATATAAAAACTAACAGAAATAACTTTTATTAATTTCAATTTAAATTATTGGAAAAAGTAAAAGCAATTTTACATATTTTTGACTTTTTTAACATAACGAATACGCATTTATTGAAAATGGTAAAAAAATAAATAATAAAAATAAAAATAAAATAAAATAAAATAAAATAAAACTGAAATTATAAGACGATTAAAAATTAAATATCAAGATCTCAAAACATGTCAATTTCATGTAATAAATTAAAACATTGAATTAGTATAAAAAATATAATCAGTCTTAATTTGTCACTTGTCAAATGACTGATGAATGCAAAAAATATTCTTCCTGATATATTGAAATTAATAATTCATATTTAAAAATCACAAATACAACCCATTTTTAAAGGAAAGAAATACGTATTAATTAGAAATATTAGTGTATTAATGAAACACATATATTTTTGTTAACAAACAACTTTTTTTAGTATTTCACGGATATTCGAACGAACTAAATTTGTTGGTCACTTCGTCATAATATATTTTCTAATGCAAAATATTGATTATTGATATGATCCGAACTGCATTTTTGTAAGTTTTAAACGACTATAGTTAGAATTGTTAATTTATATATTTTCGAAAAACTAGAAATGCACAATTTAATGCAAATATCCATATTTAAAAGACATTAACAAATAAATGTAGAATTTTGGTCTACTTTGGAATAATTTGCGATTTTGCCACTTAACCTCACTTTGTAATTGGGAAGTAAATTTAACTATGTGTTATTTAAAGGTTTTTAGACGAATCTAAAAGTTCTTTACAATATTTATAAATGTAAGGTCTCTACTAAACCTTGAGTTTCCTGGAGCGTAAAATGTCTTCAAATGGCTTAGTTATATTCAAAAAAAGAAATATTCACAGCTCAGAAATCAAAATTACCTGAATTGGATTTTGACCTTGCAGAACCTTTTTACTACTACAACAGAACGCCAAACATAACCAAATAATTTTTAATACTTTGTTCAATTTAAAATTTAAAATTTAAAAATTATCTATAATATACAGTCAAACACCATACAGAAACAAAACTTTCGTTTCAAGTTTTCAAGTAATTTAGCGAAATTGAACTCCATGCTTCCGTTATTGCATCCTTTAAGGATTCTATAGTCTCAAATTGTTTTCCTCCTTCATAAAATTTTCTTGCAAGCCAACCTCAGACATTTTCCATTGGATTCAGGTCTGGTGAATATGGGGGCCAATCCAAAAGTTGAACACCTTGTTGATTAATCCATTGTTTTACTGCTCTGGCGGTATGAATCGGAGCATTGTAGTGTTGGTACGTCCAAGGTATGGGTCCAAAGAAATCATTAAATTTTGGAAATGCTTCCTCCAGAATGTTTTTGTAAGTCGTTGCAATTATTTTGTTGGATACAAAAACCAATTCTATGGTACCATAATACGAAATGGCACTCCATACCATTATTCCGCCCTCTCGGCTGTGTATGCGGCTAAAAAATAATTCCTCCTTATTTAAGTCATGGTAATAGTTATAGTTATACCCGTCGGGACCATCAATTTCATCGGAAAATACAACTTCAAACCATTTGTCGGACCATGTCATTGTATTTTTGGCAAAATGTAGACGTTGTGATTTGCGTTTTTCATTAAGTTGTGTTTTTTTTTTGCAGTTTTCGTCGGACTATGTATGGGCACGACTTTAAAATACGGTGGTCTTAGACTGGCACTGACTCCACTTTTTTTTTACCGACATGGCAGAATTTGATGCAATTCTATGAATTTTTCGTCTTTCTTTTGGAGTTGTTGCCATTTTCTTCCACCCTTTCATGTTTTTTCCATATCTTTCCACGTTATTTAAATAATTGTACACAATTGTCTTTCCTCTATTATTGTTTTTGGCTATTTGCACCGAATTCTGACCCTGAGATTTAAAAATCAGAAGTTTTTCTTTTTCAGAGTTATTAAGAGCCTTACCATGTCCCATTTTGAATAAAAACTATTTAAAAACTATCAAATTAAAAATTCTCTAGCCGTTTATATTGAAAGAAATTCAAATTATTGCCTTCCTGATTAATATTAAAAGAATTCCTTATTCAAGTGACACACGAAATAGTACCACAGAAATACATGTCTTTAAATAAATGCATAATTTTAGTATAACAAAATATGTGTACTTTTTTATTTTTTCAGGAAACGAAACCCAACACTTTGAAATTTGGTTGCGCAAAAAATTATTTTTTTCTGAACTTTAGTTTAGGAGATATACTTAATTGAAGTTAAAAAAAATGTGATTCCTTATTCAAGTGGCAGGCAGTGTATAAAAGGTATTGGAAAGCTGCGTTCATTGATATATAGAACATGTAACCTCATATTTCACAAAATATCTAGTTTTTATTTTTTTTTTTTTTCAAAATATTGTTTGTTACTTTTAATGAGAATTATATTTTTTAAATAAAATGATAGAAACAAAATATTTTTTTACCCTTTTTTCATTAAACAAGTATAATAAAAATCGATCTATATAAGATTTGAAATACACATTTGGACTTATAGCTGTACATATTGTTAAAGAATGATGTAAATGTATTGATGCTTTATAGTTCATATTTTAATTTAATATATTATTTTGTTTAAAAACAATAAAATAAATATGCACAATATGTGTAAAAATACATGTTTTTAATGTAAATGTAATTTGTGTAATTAATAAAGATTTTTTGTTTACGTTCGATCTTTTATTTTAAGCAGGACATACTATATATTTTGGTATGTATATTCTTAATTTGAATTTATCGGCCCTTAATTAATTTTTAGTTATTTATTAGTTTTTCAGGCAAATAGAGAAGTTTATAAGAAAATTATGAAATTGTGTGTATAAAATTGTTAATTGATATCTAAATAAAATTTCAAATGACAAAGAGCTGAGAGAGAATTTGGTGAAGTACATATCCCTAGCGAGTCAGGAGAGCTGCGGTTGGACCTCCAATTTTAGTCACCCGGTTATGCAATTAAAGAAAAAAATCGTCAAAAATTCATTTATGATTTTATTGTAAAAATGTTTATATTGTTAGTCCTCGTAAATGTTTGAAACACATTTTTGCCGGATTAGAATTTCGGTATTTTGATATAAAAAAAGTGGGATTTTTTTTATTACTGATTTTAAGACAAGTTTATCTATATTATACAGAGGGATCATCTTTAATAAAACTTGGCAAAAATCAATATTGATTTTATTTTTTTTGCAAAAAAATTATTATTACCCGAAAGCTAAGACTTTTTTTCTATATAACTCCATAACTATATAGGTGGCATCAAAGTTATAAATTTTTTTACTATATTTTGTTTGTATTTTTTTTTATAACATAATAATTTTTAAAGTTAAAAATATATGGTTGTATGTAATTTTCTGAAAATTTTTATTTTTTATATTAAACTTACGACTGTTTTAAATGCAATGGCATTATTTTATGTCGCGATTATTTATAAAGTTTTAATACTCGTAATTAGCGAAATTCAAATATCTTATTCGACTTTGAAAGAGAAAAAATATAGTTTGGCCTCTGTTGGTTTCTTAGCGACCATGTGCATATAATGCGCTAAAATTTTCTGAGTCTAAACGCATTTGTATCTTTTACCTCTTTTTGCACCATGGACAAGGACACACTTGCTTTTTTAACACTCTATTTAACAATATGAAAATATTTTACTATTTTTTATGAATTTTTCAAATCTGTATGCATACCATTATCATGGATATTAGCATTTATGTGGCTTTTATGCATGTTATTGTGACTCTTGGTTTGGGGTATTACATGGAGGCGATGGTGAAATAAAGACCGATTACCATTAAATTTGTTAATAGGTTTTCGACTTTCCTTAAAATTAAAGTGATTTTCAGGTGTGAGCTTGTATGGAAGCTGTGGTCAATTATGGGCTAATCTTCGTGAAATTTCAGACACTTATTTACATTTATAAACATATTATTTAAATCCTGGCAAATTTAAGGCATTTAAGAGTTTAAAACCAAATTTCTAAATACATTTGTATGCTGAATAGGATAAATAATTGACCGATCCTAACAAATTTCATTTCCTACTTATACAAAACTTTATTAAGATATCTTGAAAATTTTGACCTGTATATGATTTACATGGAGAGACAGTCAGTCAGGCTAAAGAAAGGGCATCGTTATCTCGAATCAGGAAGTGATGATGAGTTGAACGTTACATTATAAGATGAGTGTGGGATTATAAATATCAGCGTTACAAACATGAGCATAAACATATATTACCCCAACCTCCTATGGATTAGTAGATATGCGAATTCCCATTGATGCAATATAAAATATTTTGATTTTCAAATTTGCAACCAAAATTTGCATTAAGTGCAAACTTCTTTTTTTTCTTAATTGCATATCTAAAAGACTTCTGTTTTCAACGATACCAAACACTCATACTAAAACTTGCTAGTTTAGCTAATGCCAAGTTTTGTTCAGAGCTACCCCACTGGGTACTGTAGTAAAATTTTAATAGGATAAATTTAATCGTTTAAATTTTATTTGAGTCCAATATTAACATTATTTTTTAAAAAATACTTAATAGTTAAATTTTAAGTTTTCAGGTAATGGTTTGAAGATCAAAATTAATATATTTGTATAAATTATTATTTTATTCAGATATTCACAAGTTCAAGAAGCGTTTTGGGAACACCTATTTTATATATGATGTAAATATATTATTCAAAGGTCTGTAATGTTATCAGGACAATCAAAAATATGCTCTAAAAAAAGTGTTTTATGCGCATAAAAAATGTTCTTAAAATCGGAAATATGCTCTTAAAATTGAAAAAAATATGCTCTTAAAATATTTTTCTGGCTAAATTTTAAATAAATCAAGTTAAATAAATTAATTATAACTTGATTTTTATTAGCAATTGTTATTATTATTGGATTTGAAAAACGTATGACAGTAAAAAGAAAATTACTCTAATAGAAAATTATGTCAAAATTTCTATTGGGTGAAAAATATATAATTTTTTTTTTTTTTAAGTGTAAAATATATAAAATTATGCTCTAAAGTATAAAATATATAAAAATATGCTATTTAAATCGTTAAAATATGATTTAAAATAAGGATTTTCTATGAAAATGTGGCAAAATATGCTGCTTAGCCCAAAATTTCCAAAAATATGCTGTTAGAACCAAAATTGCTGTAACAAATCGATGTCAAAGTCCTTAGAATTATCCGAAACGGATAAATAATTAACAGTTTGGTTTATCTGAAGCCCAGGAAAAAATATGAATTTGCATATATTTGGTTGCTGATAATAATCATCATTATTTCTAAATAAAAAATTTATTTTAAACTTATTTTTGTCTATAGCATAAAATCACACCCACTATGGTTTAGTTTTTAGGATGACGATTATATTTATAGGTTGAACGTAGCTTAACCATTAATGATGTTTTTCGATAATAACTTATCTGGAAAATAATATAGGTTGATATTAAAAAAAATTAAAAATTTTCATAAAAATTGCAAATACAAATTAAAAAAAAAAAAATGGCCAAAATAAGAAAAAATCAGCAAAAGCGAAAATTTGCCAAAACTCATAAAATGCATAATTGCGAAAAATGGCTAAAACTTACAAAAAAAAAAAAAAAAAAAACTGTACTATATATCTCAACAAGGGCGAAGGGCACATAAGATTCGGGACATTTACACTGTTACTTGTTATTTTTAAATCTTTTGACCATCATTTGAATCCAGTATGTCTTTCCAGAAATATTGCAATTTAAAGTTACACATTTTTGTGGTAAGCTTTTATTGTGTAATTTTGTTAAAAAGTGGAAAAGCGAAATGTTTTGTGAAACTTAAAATAGAAATTGATAAATGGCTGCATAGAGTGCAGAAGTAACTTAATGAAAATCGAAAAACAATCGGTAAATTTTTGGGAGTTCTTTCATTAAAAAATAATAATAATTTCAAAAACTAACCTAGAATTTATAATTCTAGGTTAGTAGTAAGTAAATTTTAATTATAAATTCTTCCGTCCATATAAAAAATAAAAAATTTTAGTCAATGAAAGTCTATTGCTTCTAAACTAGAAACTAGAATTATGAAATTAATCACAGTTGATTTAGATTGAAGGACAAATCATTAAAATCATTAGTACTTTTTTTTTTTTTTTGGTTATTATTTATATGCTTTTATGTTTTGACTGATTACAAATTAAATAACGTATAAAATATGTATGTTATTTTTCACATAATTATTTAATAATATTCACAATAAATGAACTTGAGTGTCAGATTTTGAACACAAATTAATTTATTTATTATGAGTGTAAATATTTAATTGTTATTATCTTTTTGTTTTGTAATATGTAAGTAAAGCTTAAAGTGTTTTGTTTTTATTTTACCTTTCATAAATAAATATACTATATATTATTTTTAATTATAAGCTTTATTTTGTTTTGTTTTAAAAAAATCTAAATAACTTTCTTTATTTGTTTAAAATTGTTGATCGTTTTGTCACTTTTTGTAATTCTTGTATGCATTTGCTTAGTAAAAATTACATTAGAAGTATTAATTTAATAATATTTTCTTCTTTGTTTTCTTTTTAATTTAATTTTAAGACACTTTGTTTTTATTTTTATAAATTTTAAATATGTATCTTTATTTCAGTTATTTGTATCCTAAAAACCGACTTATCAGCGGCGGACTCATACGAATACTGAATGATTAACTGTTTGAGAAAGTGGTCATTGGCTGTTGTTCAGTTGGAAATTTTTGAAATGAGCTTTTATGTGAAATAATTGAAAAAGTTGTATTTCTCTGTTCAGTTAAACGAGGGTCATGCGAAAAGTATTAACTTCTGCGAACTTATAATTTTAATAGTATTTTTCCTATTTTATTCTATAATGGTGTACTATTTAAATAAGGATCATTATTTGTTCCGTCTGTATACATTAGCTATGTTTAATTATATACATTTTGTGTACAAATTTAAGTAGGTATGAATTTCATAACGACGAACCTCACCATCTCCAATTTCGATGAAATTGGATATACGCACGTGTACGCTATACGAATTATTCGCGGTTAAAGGTCAAAAAAATATTTTCTGCATTTCTCACATATTAAGCACGTATTTTGATGATATTACAACATTTATATACTACAAAATTTCTCACAATTTTAGCGAAGTACGTTTTTATGTAGTTTCGGAGTTATAGCCCATCTTATGTTCGACTATAAGGATAATTATATCACACAATATTTAAGGATATGTACTTATCTTTTGTTGCACATATTGTCGGGAAATCTGTTCCTGGTCCATGTTATGGTCCGCAAATATAAATGAGACTACAGGCTAAAATTACAATCGCAAACTGAAAACTAATTCTGGAACATAATCTAAAATTTTTTTTTATTAAAATCGGATCATATTTTCAACTAGCACCCATATAAGTAGTATAAGGAAAACATAGAAAAAATATGATTTTAGATAACCATTTATATGCGTGCTAGGTCTTAATGTGGTCCGACTTCAATACAAATTTGTCGGAACGGTCCTCCAGTGTTGCTAAATCTTAATAACCAAAATGCTAAATTCTTGACAAAAAAATGGCTAAAATAAAAAAGAAAAATAACATGTAAAATAGTACTTCTCATAATTATATAAAAGTTACATTATGTAAAAATTGGCTTCGTTTTATCAATTTGCTTTTTAAATGATTTTTTTCTTTAAATATTTTTGTTTAGAACGATTTCTTTGAAAAATACGTTGTTTTAAAATAAATGCTAAAACATTTCAAAAATATTACATGTAACTTCTGAGACCAAACTTAAAGGGAATGATGTTTGATATTCACAGTTTAGTCAATAGCATTTATTTGTTTAATAAAAGAGAGTTAAATTATATTATACTTGATAAAATTTATTTAAACAAAAATAATTTTTACTTATGTAAGTATTTTTCTTTATTCCGCCAAAGAAAGTAAATTTTTCTTATACTTTTAACGGTAAGACTAAATAAATTTTCAATAAGTAATGTGCTTTTTTTTGCAGGATTAAAAAATAAGTTTTTAGGATTAAAAATGACTCAATTTAGCCATTATTATACTAAATTATGTGCCCGAAGTTTTTTCTGTTTGCGGAAAAGATTCTAATATCTAATATTCGAAGTATTGATAAATATAGATACAAATTTACATTAATGTAGGTCACAATTTCAAAAATAACTTCTTTGATCTAAGAACGAAACCTTTCTTATTGAAATCGGTTTAGAGGTTTATATTAGCACTTATAGAAATTTATTTCCAAAATGTATTTCATAAGTAAATAGATAAAATTCGAGCGAAAAAGCTACAGCATAAATAAAACTACATCCCCAAATATTTTGAGGGTCGGCGCAAAATTGACCACAGTTCCCATTAGAATTTTTCCCTGGTAAATTACTTTAATTCTCGTAATCTATTATATAATTTAATATAAAGATGAAATTTATCACAAATTAGTAATAAATTATTTATATCAGGTTAGGTTTATTACGCAATGCTACACTAACTATGCGCACGGAATTTCTCAGTCAACTAAGAGTTGGAGTTCTTCACTTTGGATTGACTCTAGTTCCCGAAATAAGCCGTTCATTTTATTCAAATCTTCTCCTTTTACTAAAAAAATTAAATACATTTTTTAGGAAATATGTAAAAAAATTAATTGATTTGACCAAAAAGGTTTAGATTTTAATGAAAATTCTGTTGGTTTGAGTATTTTTTTTTTTCGTTAAAAAAACATTAGTAAATTTTCTGTAATTATTACCTACGAGTCTTGGTTCAGTGTAAATTATGTTTGTCATAATCACTAATGTTTTCTTTATTCTAGAATTGGGTAAATGACCATAATGTTAGTGTTTGTGGCAAGGATATAATTTGGTTACAGAAACAAATATTTGATTACTGTAACCTTAATATCGTTGCTGCAATTATATAAATTATTCCAATAACCATACTATACCACTCATACCAAAACAAAAACTAATGGTTTTTGAAAAACAAAATTTCAAAAACTACATTGTTTACATACCTTATTTCTTTCCAATTTAGTTTTTGTTGACAATCGCATTTCTTGGATATTTTTTATTTCCGCTCTATTTGCTATTTCTTCGATCAGAGAATACATAGTTTCAATATCAAAACATATTTTAATAATTTTTAATAAATTATTTATTGTAATAATTTCTTAAACAAAACAAATAATTGCTATAAATTTTAAATTTTATTTTTCTCTTTATATATAAAAGCTACGGTTCTAAAATTTGCCAAACAGGATGTATCATAAATAGTTATTTTAGTGGTTGTTATTTGGTTTTCAATAAAAACTAGTTAAAAATGGTTTTTGATTTGTATGAAAAAACCAAACAAATTTATGTAGTTTTTTTTTATTCAAAAACCAAATAAAGCCAAAAACTACTAGTTTTTGTTTCGTTTAAATGGCATATAAAATAATTTTAAACAATATATATTTGCCGAAATAATGCTTATATAAACGGCATATTAATTATATTTTTTCACTGCGTGTATCACACTTAATAATTATATATAAAAAAATAATTATTTACAAAATAAAAATATATTTTTTTAATGAAATACCATTGTGTTTTATATATCCAATACAAAATCTACGTCTTATAGTATTTTTTTTTTGTACAACCCACGTACCTTACCTTAACTCTCTCGGATTTCATAAGTTTTCTTTAGAATCTCAATAAGTACCATCCATGTATATGGATATGTATGTATGTATGTATGTATGTAAGTATGTATCTAACATATCTGAGTGTTTACATTGCTAATTTTTGTGAAGCGTTCTCTAAGTAAGTGGCTTTCCTACCTAGTATCTATCAAATACACATGTCTTAACCCTCTCCAATGAAAGCGAAAGTAAGAAATTTTTTAAAGCTGTTTGCTTCTCTTTTGTATGGTTGTGTTTTTTTCCCTTTGTTTCGTATTTATGAGATTGGTTTTTCTCTTGTACTATTGTTCATCATAAGTGTGTGCGTTTGTTTATTATTGTCAATAGCAGTCACGCAACTTCAACACGTGAATTCTAAAATACTAAACACAAAGATACACATTTAAATATTTGTGTGAGTGTATAACTGCTTTGTATGATTTTGTTGTTGCATTATCATTTTATCGATTTTTGAACTATAGTAGCTTTTTTTATTTCTTTATAAATGTTGTAACTACCTAATGATATTCAGACATAAACGGGTAAAAACACTGACACACTCACGTTGTCTGGCAGGCTAAACAATAAATTAAAAATTTTTATTATCTAATGTTTATTTCCAGGCAGAAAATTAATCCAACAAACTCAAAGCTGAACGTTGGAAGAATTGTGCTTTAGTATCCTGTACAATAATAAGTTAGGTTGTTTGTAATACCTAAAAATAATGGTTTAACATTCACTTTTTTTAAACTCTGCACAAATATGTCTTATCTAAGATTCACTTCAGAAAATCATTTTAATTCGCATCATCTGAAATCTTTATGAGCCTCCATTCATTTACCAATATTTATTCAAATATCTGTAATAATATCAAAGTTATCAAATAAAATTACATAAACTAATTTTATTTGGCTTTCATAAAAAACATAATTTTTTTAATCTCTTGAAAAGGTATTAAAAAATACGTAGGATCGGAATTAAATTATTGGTACCAATATTTTATATGAAGCACAATGCAAATTGGTCAAAATTCAGCTGTAACCGAAAACGCCCATACAAACATAGGTTTGAAGAATATAAATGGGTGCATAAATAACAAGCTATTATCTCAAAAGATATTTAAACTTTTGAACTTTTTAAATTAAAATCTGGAAAAGAAACAATCCTAATTCACTCCTTTTAATTTACTTTAAAAGTAGCTTCATTTTTATTATTATAAAGCTGCTCAAAATGTGATTCGGATTCAAAAAGATTTTTCAATAATAATATTATTTTTTTTATTGAGTACATGACATATAGTACGAAAAAGCTTTTTTAATCACAGAGAGAATTATTTGAGTTTGATAAAGAGCTGTGTGTGTATCTGAAACGTGCACTGGAAGCGCCCTCATTTAAACGTCAACGTCGCAACGTTGTCAGAATGTTGGTTTACATAATTTGCACTTTGCACATTTATTTTTTAAGAGTTTATACTAGTAAAATTAGAATTTATTTTAAAGTTGAAAAATTCTGAATAAAAGCTGTTAAATATAACAAACAACTGATTTTGAAATTAAATGTTTTAATTGTGGTTATTGGGGATAGTAAAAGAAATAACAAAAGAAACCCATTATATGCAATATTTGTAAAGTTTTAATGATTGTTTTTATTTAATTTAACAACAGTTTCCACAACACGTTTTTAAGCGCACTTTTTTTGTTGTATTCTTAAAAGATAATTTAAAATAGTTAAAATTTAACTAATAAGTAGATACAATTAACCCCCTGTTTTTATAAAACGAACGAAAAATTCGTTTCGACAATTTATATGGAAAACAACAAATAACTTTCAAATTTATTTGTTGTTTTCCATACAATTTGTCGAGACCAACTTTTTGTTCGTTTTATAAAAACAGGAGGTAATACATTATTACAAAGTATTCGAGAGGTGCCTTATATGTAGCATATATTAAATCCGACATTGAAATCATAAAATTCAATGTTTTTAAGATGTTATGTTCTGAGAAAGTTTTTTGATACGTTGGCTACTTCCATCTTCATAAGTATTGTACTATTGGTGTATCAAAGTATTGTTAGTTATCAATAGTACATAATCTTTTGTTTTTTGAAAGTCTTCAAAGAAGTAACGAAAATCCACTGCTGAAAGCGAATCCTTCTGCACTATAATAATGCTCACACTCATAAACCGGCTAAAGAAAACGACAATATTATTAGTTCAAACATCGAACTGATGGGTTGTCCGTAGGGAATGACATTTTTCGATTAACGGGAAATCGGGACAAAATTTTCGAAATCTCGGGATTCCCGGATTAAAAATAATATTTATCGTTAATATAAGCTGAATATTTGAGACACATATAGGATATGAATTTATGCATTAACAGATCTAAAACAGGAGATAAGAAAATCTGATCTACATATTGAATAAAAATTAATAAATTTTTAAATTTTTAAAAAAAAAAATTTATTTATTAAAAATTAATTTAATAATTTTGTATAAACCTTTAGTTTACATGCACTGACTTCCAAAACTCTTTACCAAAACAATTTATTACAACTCAGTGTTTTTATTTTTTTCGATTTAAATTCAGTACACAGTGATAAATTAAGTAATTAAAATAGAATTAAACAAAAAAAAAAAAAAAAAAAAATTAGTAAATTTTTTGTGAAATTTGTGAAATTAGTAAATTGTTTGTGGAAACACATGTAGTTATTTCATTATTTAGAATAAAAACGCTAAATTGATTTTATAAACGAAATTCAAGAATTTTATACATATTTTTGAGTCATTGGATATGTAAAGTCTAGTGATAATAATTCCAAAAGTTACTTTAAAGTAAATGAATTTAAAATAATTCTGCCATTAGACAGTGCTATCAAAGGAAGTCAAATCGAGTTTCCAACGGTGTTTTTCAGCCACATCTTATTATAAAAATTACTAAAATTAAATAGTTTTTGTTAAAATTCTAATAGTTTTCATAAATTTAAGTACCTTTAAATTCCCGGGATTCCCGGACAAAATTCCCGGAACACGAAAAATGCCAAATTTCCGCGGTACAATCTCTAGTTGTCCGCTAATCAACCATTCACACTTTGGAACCTAATCCCTTTATTGTATTCTCCCGTATCGACATACGAAAAATCGGTTATAGTAATAAAAATACATGTTTTTTAAGTGGCTCAGTTAAAATAGAAAAACTGCTATACAAATTGGTACAAACCTAAGTGTATTGACTGTCATGTGGAGTCTTTCATTGAGTGTCTAAAAACATATTTTTAGATAAAAACAGGATTTTTTTCTTTTTTGGCTTCTTTGGGACAAGGATTTCTTATAATGGTATACATGTAATTTTTAAATAAATTATGAAAATACGCATTTATAAAATAATAATAAGTACAATAAAACTCATTAATTTATTAATTATTAAGATATTTTAAATTTTTTGTCTTGTAGCACCGGTTTCCTTGTGGTCATCAAAGGATAAAAGGATAAAAATCATATTTTTGGATATTTTTATTTTTACATGATAAAGAATATTCATTTCCCTAGAAAATAAGCCTGGTTCACATATAATTTGTATGCAAATAACCTCGAATATTCATATAAAGTAATGGTTAGAAAAGCGCTTATTACTCTTTATTCGATGACATGAAGACCCTATAAAGTTTTGGCCAGACTTCGCAACATGTTATTACTCAAAAGCAGCAGTATTGTGGTATAATGAAAACAAGGTAGAGCGCTATATTCGGCTGTGCCGAGTATTTTATACCATTTACCGAAAAAATAAAAATTGCGCCTAAAAGTATGCTTTCATATTTTCACATTTATACTTACAAAAATAATCTACGTTTTTTTTCCAAACTACAAAAATGTAAACACAAAATTAAACTTCTTTAAAAAAAAAAACTGATAACTTCTTCCACAGAGAATAAAAATTCATATACAGGTGTATTACAGAAAATTTTCGGAAGTGAACGTTTTCGTATAGTCGAATTCGTAACATTTTTGTTTTGCTTCTTCAGCTTTAATACGTTTTTGCAAATCCGAAAGAAATTAAAAACACATTTTTCCTTAAGAAAATGTGGCATCATTACATAACAGGTGATTAATAAACAAAGAAAATGAAAACAAAATAAGAGAATCAACAAATGAAATTAAAAGTGATATTTGTGTTTACTATTAAAAAGTTGATTTCAAAAGTGTAAACAAAATAGTTTTATAGGATTTTAAATATGCCTGGTGTTTCAATTGTGGCTGTATTAGAAGAAATAAGAAATTAACATTTCCTTGAAAAACTGAGGCGAAAATCATTAAGGGATGCATCAGATCCTTTGTCTTATCCAAGTGCAATGTAAGTAAATTAATTTAAAGTATGTATTTACAGAGATTATAATATTTACTAATTTTTATTTATAGTTTCATCAGTTTGTACCGATTAAACAAAGAAGCTTTTGTTATGGTATTAGAAAGAATTGAACCATCGCTGCAACGTTCTTCAATACCAGCAATTATACAATTAGCAACAGCACTTCGTTTTTTGGCAACGGGATCGTACCAAGGCGTCATCGGAAGAGATGTAAACAAAAGTATGGGATGAAGTTCTTTTTATGGAGAATTTTGAATGCTATTGAGGAACATATATGTCCGCACTGGATTAAATTGAAAATGTCTAATGAAGAAGCACTTTTTTAAAAAATTCCAAATATCGGGCATTATAGGATGCATTGATGGCACACATGTCAAAATATGTAAGTCACATGAGGATGAGTCACTATTTTATTACAGGAACGGGACTTTCAACATTAATGCAATGATAGTAAGTGTTATATCTTTTTTGTGCTGTATGTATGAGTGTATTTTGTGTAGATTAAGGTCATGCCATGATGCATTCATTTGTAGTATGAGTGGAGCAAGGACATTTTTCTAAATAATTATGAAAATGGAGACAAAAACTCATGGCTATTGGGAGATTCCGGCTATGGTTTGGAACCGTTCCTGCTTACTCCATACAATAATGCAACCTCCGGATAATTGGATCACAAATTTAATAAAAAAAACATTCTTCTGCGCGGAATATATTAAAGCGAATAATTGGCGTATTAAAAAGCAGATTTCGTTGTTTACAAGGAACCCTGGTCTACACTCCAGAAAAAACTGTGAAAATAATCAATGTGTGCTGCAGCTTACACAACATTTGTAGAGAATACAACATAGAAATTGAAAATTGCCATGTTGATGATGATGCAAGTGAAGTGCACGATGAATACGAAGACAATTATGAAAGTGCTACCTATGAAATAAATTTGTGTAATACGGCGAAAAGAATAAGAGACAATATTGCTAATCAAATAATTTAAGATTTAAATAAAATTAACTTTATTATTTTTTTAATAAAAATAAAATATATATATGTATGAATGAGTATGCATACTTGAGATTATTGTAAAAAAAGCCTAACTAACTAACTAATTAATTTTTTTTAAGTTTTCCTTTTCAAGTTCATATTTTAGGGTTTCTATTTCGATCATTTTAAGTTTTATTTCATTTTGTCGCCCAATTTCTTTTGGATTTCAATGTTGTGAAGATTGTCGGCCTCATATTTATTTTGTAAAATATTGCAGAGTCTATCTATTTTTTCATTTTGTATATTAATTTGTTTTCGCTGTTCCTCAAGTATTTTACAAATTTTTCCCTATTAGATTTTTTCCTTTTGGTGAGGATGGCGAACAAGATGGCGTTGATGAGGTTGAATTGTTGTCTCGCCTTGGTTCAGGTGATCGCGAACTGGAACTTGAGGTCGAAGGAGTTATATCTATTGATCTTTTCCTGCGGGTGTATTCAAAAGTGCCTTTTTTGCATTCGAAGGGATAATCTTTTTCTACAAGGTGTGTTCAAAGTACTTTTCCTGAATTTGAAGGTCTCAAATCAATCTCCTCATTTTCTTTTTCATTATAAAAACTTTTTGAACCTGCGATTCCACCAACCTTTTTATAAAAACCACAAATTCTACACATATTTTCTTCAATATCTGTTAAAATATGTTGATTATGTCCTCCACCACCAGTTTTCTTATTTTATTTTGTGTTGTGGGACATTTTTCGCTTTACGTTGATTTTCCAAACGGCCCAGGTCTTTTTTCACTCCTTAAAATCTTTACAAGGTGGCCCTGAACTGTTTAGTTCCTCAGTCAATTCAGACCATAACAAATCTACAACAATCTTATCACCTTTTACATAGCCCCTGGCTATGTCTTGATGCGTTTCCATAAAATCAATAAAAATTTCATCCTGCTTGGAATTTTTGTGCTTACACCTTTGCAACGAAAACTAGTACTTTAAAGTGATGTAATTTTGTCTAATTTATAAATACTTACATATTTGAGTAACAAAATGATAAATTAAATTTAAATTTGAAAAAAATGTCATTTAAATTTAAAGAAACTGACTTTTTAATAATTTTCTTTTGTTTGTATTCTTAAATGATGTTACCAAATCGTATTTGTTTACATTTTTCTTAAATACATATGGTAACTATGCAAAAAAAAAACTTTATTGGTAGCACGAAATTATTTATTTTCACATTTTTTTTTTTTTTTTTTGGCCACTTAAAATTAAATTTAAAAAAATTATTAATTTTTGGATAAAATTCGATTTTTTTTAAGTGAAATTAATAAATGAATAATTCCTTGTTTATTTTCATTAACATTTTGTATTTTTTTTTTTATCTGTAAAGCGCGTGAAAATATCAATTTCACTTTAACATTTTAAAGTGAATTGAAAACGAAAAATTTTTTCGTTTTTTGTTTTCTGAAGCCAAATACAATTTCATTTTCACTTTCATACGAATTTGAGTTCTGTGAAATACCTGATATTTGAAAATTTTGTTCATAAATATAATAAATCGAACATGACTTTTTCCCAAACTTTTTTCATAAAAAATGAAATTTTGTTTATAGATATTATTAAATTGTACTTAATGAAAATTTTACGAATTTTGCAAAAATGTTGCTAAAATTTTAATTTACTTTTATTAGTATTGATTCAAATGCTAAATAAAAATAGTTACGCATGAATATATTAACAATAAATCCCTTTAAATTTTTATGGCAATTTTCCAATAAAAAGCTGTTAAAAGTAATATTTAAAAATTCCAATTTCCAATAAAAAGCTGTTAAAAAGTAATATTTAAAAATTTGCATGAATTTGCTGCCATTCTATAGCACAAGCATCATTTTAATAAAAAAAAAAAAAACGCTTCTGTTATGTTCTTCTGTTACCAACATCTGGTTAAAAATCATTAAAAACTGAAAATTCTCCAAAGAAAATTTCAAACGCTTTTACTAATTGAAAATATAAACGAAAATTTCAACAATTTGTTTAAGTCTTCTTGACTTTTTATTTATTTTAAAAAATTTAATAAAAGTATTAATTTTAAGACAATATTCTTAAATATTATGAACTAAAATCAATGAAACTTAATTTTTATATTTATGCACAAGATTTTATCTGTGTGATGACTGCTAAATTTATATACTATGTTTGTATGTAGATACACGCTGATATAAAAAATTATTGTTTGTATGTACATATAAATATAAAATCTACAACTATCGCTTGCTGATACAAAAAACAACAACAATGAAAGTCATTATAATGCTTTTTATATATGTTGTGCACGTATATTTTTATACCCTTCACCACAGTGCCAAAAATAATTATTTTGGAAATGATTCAGTAACTTCAAATGTAGTTTAATGAAATTTCACGTGGCTAATTCTGAGGTCTATTCCAATTGACTTGGAGGAGCACAGTTTCTTAGCGGGTCTGGGGGGACAGGGGTGGACCTCCAAAGTTGATTATCTCGGATATGAATTTTTATTTCTTTAAATCGTCAAAATTAAATTTATGATTTGATTGAAAAAAATAAAAAAAATAATAAAATCATTTACACATAGATAGTCCTTATAATTCTCTATAAAAAATACGCTTACATGTGTGGGATATCTTTTTTACTTTAAGATATATTTAGAAAGAAATAAAATATTGACCCATTTTTTTGACATATATTTTTTTTAACTTGGGCTAAATTTGAGTCCTAAAATTTTTCTAAAATATTCTCTGGATTCTATACAAAATTCATGCAAGAATAATATATCTATGTGGCTCCGGTATAAAGTTATAATATTATGAAGTAGAAAATTAAAAAAAAAAAATTGTGATTTTTCTCAAAAAGGTTATAATTTTTTCATTTTAAAATACATTATTTTCCTCTGGACTATACGTTTTTTTAATGTTTCTAAAATAATGCTTAATGTAAATGCATGTAAATCAAATCCGATGGCATTTGTGGTAACAGTCTCTCTGTTAGCTCTATCAGAATTTCTTTAATTTTATTATTTTTGTTTTTATTTATTTGTGAAGCTCAAAAATGTCAAAGCTGAAATAAAAGAAATACCTTGATTACATACCTAAATATGTTCGTCAAACACACAAAAAATATTTAATAAGCCACGCCTCTGATAGCGACAGAGTGGCCATTATACTGAAAAAAGTAAATTTTTAAAAAAAGTTTTGGATTTCTTTATCTGTTTTTTTTTTTTATTTTTTTATAAAATTTAGTGTATCCAAGTCATTATATTCCGCTTATTAAAAAAAGGAAACAATCAGGTGTATCTCCTGTCATTTGATATTCCATAGAACAGGTAAATTAACAAGGTCAATTAGATATACTTTTTTAGAACATGTTATATACCTGTAGTTTTATAGTATCTAGAAAAGGTATATAAAAACTCTTTTGTTTTGTTTACATTATTAACATTAACAAGGGTTTGTCATTTCATTTTAATTCATACAATATTCATCTAAGACCCAAAAATGTATATATTTTCTGGATTTTTATTGATAGGGAAGTCGATATAACGATGTCCGTCTGTCTGTTTAAATCAGTTATTAGAATGCCCCAGTTATTGGATGTTTTATACATCAAATTATAGGGAATATTCCCTAGAATGACACTAATTCACGAGACATCGCCAAAGAAACCGAAAAGGGCTCTAAAAACGTATTTGTAAGCTCCTATGTAAGCTAGCGAATTCGTTTTTGCATAGCAAATTCGGAATATTTTTTTGAATGTTTTAGCGGAAGATATGAACGTAATCGGTTCATTATTGACTGAGATATCCATCAAAACGCATTTTGGACATTGTAAGGCTTCTATATAAGCTTCAGAATTCGTTTTTGTACAAATCTGTTGTAAATATTTTTTAAAGCTTTTGAATTAACCATATTGTAACATAAACAACCGAGTTGTAGGCAAAAATCTAAAAAAATTATTAAAAATATAAACACACAAACATGTGTTGCTGTTTTTTTTTGTGTATAATCAAGCAGTAGTATACATTTACACACACTATGATTTTTATGTATGTTGGAACGTTTTTTAGTTGAAAATAGAATCATTGCAATGACTGTGTATCTACATACAAACATATGTATATAAAGTCATATAGTAGTCATCAGAAGCTATCAGTGTGTTGTTGTTGCTTTATTTAAGAAAGCAACGCTTGCTATGGATAGTTTAATTTTGTGTTTACATTTTTATAGTTTGGAAAAAAAATATTTGCTGAAACAGATAAAGTTGATATAAATGCTTGTACTATTAGTACTTGTACGTTGATAAAACGTTTTATTACGTATTAAGAAAATGCAGACGTTAAAGCGATTAATTTATTACAATATTAAACATATTTTTATGCAGTAACATTTTTTTATTGATTTAAATAAACTTAAAGTTTTTTTGGTTAACAAAATAATTCAGTCTTTTAAGTTTTAAAAAAATAAAAAAAGAAAATAAAATTAAAATATGAATACATACATATGTTATTCAATCTGAAAATGCAGACGCCTTTAAATTGTACACATTATCTATTGAACTAAAAAAAAATATTAAAAATACTTTAGAACTATTTTTATTTTTGGTAACAAAGTAATTCATTCCTTTCAGTTAAAAAAAAAAGAAAATAGGTATAGAATATAGAAAAAAAGAGTTTAAAATATTAATTCATAAATATATACACTCTGTAAGGATTTCGACAACATATAATTTTTTTTTTTAACTTTGGGCATTCTAACTCAAGGGCAAAAGCTATTTTTTAACTATTTTACTTTTACTATTTATGTTGTTTTGAAATGGTGGAAAAAGTAAGCTCGAATTCGAATAACACAGATTGAGAAAAAAATTTTCTGCAGTACGTAGTATCTATTCGGATACATATTATTATGATGTAGTAGTATTACATATTGGCAATATTACATATTGTTTTTAAATTTTGAATACATGGATGAACTAAATGAAAAGTTACGTAGGAGCTGCCTTCAAGTTCTGTGGAAGCATCCATGAAAGGTTTTATATACAGTTACGAGAAAATAAATAAGTGGACTTCGTAAACCCTAATAAATTAATTCCTAAAAAATAAAATACGAGGATTTCAAAAAAGTTTATATTATCTGTTCCAACGCCTTCTGGCAGCCTTTGATAAACCATAACATTTGTTTAGATTAAATAAGAAAAAAGGGAAATATACTTAAAATTTAAAAAATTTTCAATATTTGTCAAGCAAATAAATCGTTCAAAGTAGGAATATATGAGTCATACAGTTAACCAATGCCGTACATATTTCCGATGAAATAGAGTAGTCACTGGATCTAAATATATTAAGAAACTTTTGAGAATTGTCCAGAATGTTATTTTAATTCTTAAAGTTACAAACAAAGATGAATTATGGATAATAGTACGGGATACTGGGTACTCGATTTCAGCACAAACATGTAAGGCATTGGTTAACTATATGACTCATAGGTTCTTGGGACCTATACAATACAAAATATATTTAACTAAATATTACTCATAAGCAATTAAAAAATATTAAAGGCCTTATTCCCAATAAAAATTTTTAATTTATACATAAACTTTTTATTAATCAAATTTTTGGAAATTTTTTCTATTAAGCTTTGATAAATTAAAAATTTTTATTATGAATAAGACAGTAAATATAATAAAATTTCTTTGTTTTTGCTATTTTTTTTTAACATTGGGAGAAATTTCTAAAATAAATTTCTTAATTACTTTTCCACATTCAAACGTGAACTAAGTTTTTAGTTTAACGTAGTGCAAAAAAAATAGTTTCACATAAATATGTAGATACAAACTTTAGCAAAAGTTTTAACGCTTCATTTTCAACCATCGTGTAAACTTTTGCATCCGTATGCAAAAAACAAAACTTAACACAGCTTTACAAAACATTGTTAAGAAAAATTCCTTAAAGTTTTACGCAGAAATGTTTGATAATTTAAATAAAAGAAGAGTAATTTAAATATTTTAAAGTTGGGATGAACCTACTTTAAGTGACATTATGATTATTTTCCATTTAATGTTGATGTTTTGCAAAGAATACTCGTTTGATATGTATATATCCAGTCATATATATATATATATATATATATATATATATATATATATATATATATATATATATATATATATGTATGTATACATATTCCTTCCTCTTTGGATCGTTATTTTTATTCATTATAGGTGCGATTTTATTATCCTGGATAAATATTTAGCGGAAAAGCTAAAAAATACACATAAAAGCATGATCAAAAATAAGGTAGCGCCGCTTTCTCATTTTTTCGCCATTATAACCATCTGATGTTTAAGCCAACACTAATTTAAAAAATCGAGTTTTCTTTGTTAACTTTTTTTATGTTCAGGTACATTGAGAAATGTTTTAAAAATCATCAAAATTATATCTATATGTCCGATCTTGACAAATTTTCTTACTTTTAGTAGAGCTTTTTGTTCTAAGGTTAGTGAAATATACATTTTAGCTAAGCAACTTTTAGTTTAAGAGATATAAAGATTCAAAGTTTCGTTATATAAACTTTTGTATATCTGTTTTTTGTAAATCGATCGGAATAAGATGTAAATCAATTGAAAGTGCCTTGAAATATTAATTAAACTAAAGGGTGATTCAAGTAGAGATACTTTTTTCAATAGCCTTTTTTTGACAGATCACGTGTGAGTCGTGTCATGCTGTCATGTTATTTTTGTTTAGTATTGTTTGGCATTTTATAATGGAAAGACTTACGCCTGAACAACGTTTACAAATTGTTCAACTTTATTACGAAAATTCACGTTCTGTGAGGAATGTGTTTCGTGCACTTCGCTCAACTTATGGTCAACATAATTGGCCTACTGAGCGTACTATTCGCAACACCATCACCCATTTTGAGACCCAGCATTAATTATTGGATAATATTCGACTGAATAGACCACGTCCAGCACTCTGTGAAGAAAATATAGCGGCCGTAGCCGAGAGTGTACACGAAGACCGTGAAGAGTCGATTCGGACTGACGTATGGAACGACTTGGCGCATTTTACGTTGAGATCTTAAATTGAAAGCGTACAAAATACAGCTTGTGCAACAACTGAAGCTACTCGATCTTCCGAAGCGACATCGCTTCGCTCTATGGGCTCTTGAAAAGTTCCAAGAAGATCCGAAGTTTTCGAGGCAAATTTTGTTTAGCGATGAGGCCCATTTCTGGCTCAATGGGTATGTAAACAAACAAAATTGTCGCATTTGGGACGAAGAGCAACCTGAAGAAATTCAAGAACTGCCACTTTATCGAGAAAAAACAACGGTTTGGTGTGGTTTGTGGGCCGGTGGAATCATCGGTCCATATTTCTTCAAAAATGATGCCGGTGCGAGCGTAACCGTCAATGGCGACCGTTATCGTGCCATGATAACCGACTATTTGATGCCTGAAATTGAAGCTCGTGATCTCGGCGACATTTGGTTTCAGCAACACGGCGCCACACATCGCATCAATCAATGGATTTATTGAGAGAACTCTTCGGTGAGAGCATAATTTCACATTTTGGGCCGGTCACACCAAGATCGTGTGATATCACACCGTTAGACTTTTTCCTGTGGGGATATGTAAAGTCTAAAGTTTATGCGGACAAACCCGCTTCGATTCAGGCCTTGGAGAAAACATCACGCTTGTCATTCGCCAATTACTAGTCGAAATGCTCGAGCGAGTCATCGAAAATTGGACTCAACGGATGGACCATCTGCGACGTAGCAACGGCCAACATTTCAAATAATAATAAACATTCGCCATTAAATTTGATTTTTTTGTGATTTTTTCTTTAAAAAAGTAGAGAACCTCGAAATGGATCACGCTTTATATTCGAAACAACCCAATTTATTAATCCGCTAAATGGCATTATCTAATAGTTTGTGTTTTTATACCCCACACCACTATAGGTGGTTGGGGTATTATGCCACCTTAAAGTATACCAATCGACTCAGAATCACTTTTTGAGTCGATCTAACGATGTTCGTCCGTCTGGCTGGACGGTTAGCTTGCTGTCCATGTAAACCTTGTGCACAAAGTACAGGTCATAATTCAATGAAATTTGGCACGTAGGACTTTTATGACACAAGGACGAAGCATATTGAAGTTGGTTATGATCGGTCCATTATTTCACATACAAATGTCCTCCCAGAATAGGAGTTTAACGATCATAAATGACTTAAATATAGCAATATTTTAATGAAATTCTTTGTAAGGAAGTTTTGTATAAGTTTCAATTTTCGTGTCAAATTTCATGAAGATTGGTCCATAATTGACAATAGCTCCCATATAAAACCCTCCGAAAATCACTTTAACATGCATGAATCATATACACATGTTAGTATCAGGTTTATATTCGACACAAATAAGTTTTATATAAGTAGAAATCATACTGACAATAGCTCCCATATAAACCCACCTTCGGGAATCACCCTAATGTGCATAAATTCATATAAATGTTAGTATTTACGTAATATTCTGTATTCGTATATTTTATTTTACACTTAGTAAAAGTATCGGTCCACAATTGTTCACATGTCTAATATAAGACCCTTCCATGAATTTTAATGGACATGCACAATCATATGGTAGAGCTTGACCGTTTATATCTTTCTTACTTGTTTTTTTCAGAGTTTGTTCATAAAAGGGGTTCGATACAAATAATTCTTACATTCACATATAGAATTATTATTATTATTATTATTAATAAATTCTGTAGCTTAATTCATAAAGCTTATAATATAATGAAATTAATTAATTTATGAATTATTTCTTTGGGTATGCTTAATTACTTTGATTAGATTCCATTTTTTTTAAATTCAAACTATTACAAATTGAATTCACAAATTTTTCAACCATTCAATTTGTATTAGATTGAATTAAATTTTGATTATTTATTTCTTTAGATTTTAAACATTTTTTTAACGGCAAAAACATCTTATGGTAAGCCACAATTATATACGTACATTTATATTCCGTGGCTTGTGCTACATTTAATATGAGATTTCTAATGTACTAAATATGCACTTAGGTAATTTTAAATCTATAGGATTTATCCTATATCAGAGAGCATTATATGTCTTTAAAGCTGTGAAGTGTAGTTTCTTTACAAAGTTTACTTGGATACAATCATCTTGATTTTGTGTGGAGTTTAGTTGTACAGAACATGTTGATTTTGTACTTATTTTAGATAAATACTACTGATTTATGACACTTTTAATTCAATTTGTATTAGAAGGGAATGAAAGAAAAAAATATATCATTCAATTGAACTTAATTCTATAGGGAATTAATTCTACAAATGTTTCATTAATTTTGTAATGGAACGCAATTAAATAAAAATTGAAGCATTAAAAACTGAGTTTTCATTTTCTAAGGAATTGATTCTCTAGGGAATTAATGCAATACAAAGTTAAGCTTAAAGAATTAAGCCTAAGAATTATTTTCTGAGGAATGATTTTAAAGAATTCATGTGTGAATTTATTCTAAATAGAATTCATTCTTTCGAAGCTGTGGTTTATAAACGTAAATATATCGATATAACGGTAATATTCATGTAATTATATTTTATAGAGAAAGTTCCATGTATTCATTTAATGCAGATAGTATATTTTGAAACTATTGAACTATTAGTTGAAAATTATTTTATTAAATTAATATTTATAAATATTCAATAACTATGGTAATACTAAGTAATTCAACAAAAATTCAGATGTGCGTTTTTTCAAGTCTCAATAATACCATGTATGGGACAAAAGTGGATATTTGCTACGCCTTTTTGTTTATTTACAAAAGAACAAAATGGCCTTAGAAGTCACACAAATTTTTGTGAGAACGAAGTAGAACTGCTTTTTTATATTTATATTATGCCTAAAAGTATGTAAAAATTAATAAAAATATAACAAGTGTTTTAGTGATTGAATATACAAATAAAACAAATAAACAATAATGTTTATACGAGTAATTATTTTATCCGTTACCGAAAATTAATCATATTTATTGTTTTTTAACTTGTTTAATTTCTTTTATTTTTGTATTTTTACTAAGTAATAATATTAGAAGCAATATTTTAAAAACAATTCATATTATGCTTAAACAATAAAAAACTTTTTTATAAATTTGAATGAATTAATATTCGGTAGTGTGCAGTTTTTATTTAAGGTCTTCACACGCCATAGATTTGTTAGAACGTTGAACAAAATTTTGTGCGTACATACATATGGATAGTGTGGACCTAGCTCGTTCATGTTTTTTTTCTTGTTCGCATAATTGTTTGACCAAAGATGTCTGCCAACAAACGTCACACAGTGACCCCCAAATCGATTTTTTGGAAATAATTCTGTAACTTGTGTACCGTTGGAGATAAAATTTTTCATGGTCAGAGGTGAGGTGTTTTCGAATTGATTTGGAGGAGTACAAGAATCGTACAAATATACCTATCCGATTAAAATTATATTAATCAGAAATTGAAACAAGTTACAGAATTATTTCAAAAAAAAAAAGAAATCATTTTGACACCACTGTGCGACATTTTTTAAGCGAAAGAAGAGGCACTGCTTGTAAGTCCAGGTTCACACTAGGTGACATGTCGCAGCGACAGCCATTGCTTTGTTGTAATAACATCAAAAACAACCAATGTTGCAAACAAGTCAAAAAAGGCTATTAGGACCGAACGAAAATACACTGCCTGCCACTTGAATAAGGAATCACATTTTTTAACTTTAATTAAGTATATCTCCTAAACTAAAGCTCAGAAAAAAATAATTTTTTGCGCAAACATTTCAAAGTGTTGACTTTAGTTTCTTGAAGAAATAAAAAATATACATATTTTGTTATACTAAAATTATGAATTTATTTAAAGACATGTATTTCTGTGGTACTATTTCGTGTGCCGCTTGAATAAGGAATTCTTTTAATATTAATCAGGAAGGCAATGATTTGAATTTCTTTCAATATAAACGGCTAGAGAATTTTTAATTTGATAGTTTTTAAATAGTTTTTATTCAAAATGGGACATGGTAAGGCTCTTAATAACTATGAATAAGAAAAAAATTCTGATTTTGAAATCTCAGGGTCAGAATCCGGTCTAAATAGCCAAAAATATTAATAGAGGAAAGACAGTTGTGTACAATTATTTAAATAACGTGGAAAGATATGGCGGAAAGAATGAAAAAAAAATGGCAACAACTCCAAAAAAAAGACTAAAAATTCATAGAATTCTATCAAATTCTTCCGTGTCGGTATCAAAAATACGTGAAAAAAGTGGAGTCGGTGCCAGTCTAAGAACAGGGCACCGTATTTTAAAGTCGTGTCCATACATAGTCCGACGAAATCACAACGTCTACAGTTTGCCAAAAATACAATGACATGGTCCGACAAATGGTTTAAAGTTGCATTTTCCGATGAAAAAAAGTTTAATATTGATGGTCCCGACGGGTATAACTATTACTTCCATGACCTTTATAAGGAGGAATTATTTTTGAGCCGCAGACACAGCCGAGAGGGCGGAATAATAGTATGGGGTGCCATTTCGTATTATGGTACCATAGAATTGGTTTTTGTATCCAACAAAATGACTGCAACGACTTACAAAAACATTCTGGAGGAAGCATTTCCAAAATTTAATGATTTCTTTGGACCCATACCTTGGACGTACCAACACTACAATGCTCCAATTCATACCGCCAGAGCAGTAAAACAATGGATTAATCAACAAAGTGTTCAACTTTTGGATTGGCCCCCATATTCACCAGACCTGAATCCAATGGAAAATGTCTGAGGTTGGCTTGCAAGAAAAGTTTATGAAGGAGGAAAACAATTTGAAACGTTAGAATCCTTAAAGGACGAAATAACAGAAGCATGGAGTTTAATTTCGCTAAATTACTTAGAGTCATTATACAAGTCGATGCCAAATTGCATTTTTGAGGTTATTTCTAAAAATGGTGGCAGTACTCATTACTAATTGAATGCTAGAAGATAATAACTTTCATTTTTGAACCTAAAATTTAAAAATAAATTCAGTTTGCTTAGTTTTAAAATATTCCTTATTCAAGTGGCACACGAAAAAGTACCACAGAAATACATAAATGCATAATTTAGTATAACAAAATATGTATATTTTTTATTTCTTCAGGAAAATAAAGCCAACACTTTGAAATTTGGTTGCGCAAACAATTATTTTTTTTTTTTTGAACTTTAGTTTAGGAGATATACTTAATTAAAGTTAAAAAATGTGATTCCTTATTCAAGTGGCAGACAGTGTATAAAGTTAGAAATAAAATATAAATGATTCCTTTATCAATATTAAAAAACTTCGTATGTTAAAGCAGTGTTTGTTACTTAAAAGCAAAATAGATTTAAAGCCAGATTTGGCAAATATTCTATTCCTTATTCTTAAAAATTTGTCGGGTATGTCATCGATAGCAATATTGGATGTATTACGAAGTAAACTGGTCTGCAAAAACTGGTTTTAAGCTCCGGATAGAAGTGAATCCAAGTGTATTATACTTTTTATATGTTGTTCTTCTTGAACATCAGATGAATCCAAGATATCATTCAGCAGTGGAAATGAGTAATATTTTGGTAGAGGGGATTGAAGACGTCGTTCTCATAAAGAAATTTTGCACGTAAAAGCATAAATAAATGAAGGAAATTTTTTCATACAAAATATAATATTTATCTCTGGTATTATTAAATTATACTTAACGAAAATTTTGCGTATTTTGAGATAATTTTATTTTGGAAATTGAATAAAAATATTTACACATAAATTTTTCAAGCAAAATCTTAAAATAAGTTTAATTAAAAATATGCATAATTTTGTAACTAAAAATCATTAAAAATTTTGAATTATGCTAAAAAAAGTTTTTTGGTAAGTTCCTGAATAAATTCTGTTATTGTTTTGTTAATTTGTTTTTTTTTTAATTTTTTTTTAAAGAGAAGAATCAACCTTGTTATCCATATACTTTTGAATATGTTTTGGACATTAAAAAAAAAAAAAAAAAAAAAATAACATTTTCAAGTTCTAATGCAATTTGTTATACATTTTTCTACAAGAGGCTATGCAAAGATGTAATATTTTTTAAAGACTTTTTGTAAGCATAACAAGATTTATTTGCTTTTAAATTGGACAAACATTTTGGCACTTATTCGATTTTATATGGAATGATTTAATTAAACTTTTTATACGTTCTTATTTTTGCCCCAAGTATGTTTTAAATAAAGCATAATAAAGTGACTTTGATAATGTTTTAAAATTTTTAAATAATTGCTTAAATATTTAAATGATTTGAAAGATTGACGTCTTATTTTATTGTAAATGAAATATCATTTAAAACTTGATATCTTTAGTGTTATTTGGAAATAGAAAAGCAAATTTAATTACAAAAAATTAATAAATTATTTCTTATTTGTAGTAAATATAAATGATTTAAATAAAAACAGAGAAAAAAATCATATATTCGAAAATTTTTTTCATAATTATTATGAATCGAACATGACTTTTTTTCCCAAACTTTTTTCATAAAAAAATAAAATTTTGTTCATAGATATTATTAAACTGTACATAATGAAAATTTTACGAATTTTGCAAATATTTTGCTAAAACATTGATTTAGTTTTATTAGATTTAATTGCAAATGGTAAATGAAAATTGTTATACATGAAAATATTAACAACAAATGTCTTAAAATGACAAAATTCCAAGGGAAATCTGTTAAAAAAATATAAAAAAATGATGCAGTACATCATTTTGATAAAAAGCACTTCTGTTCTGTTCTTCTGTGGCTAAAATTCATTACAAATTTAAAATCTTTCAAAGAAAATTTCAAAATTTTTTTTTTACAAGTTGAAAATATAAATGAAAATTTAAACAATCTTTTCAACCTTCTTGACTTTTGATTCATTAAAAAAAATAATAATAATAAAATAAGTTTTAATATTTAAGAAATTATTTTTAAATATTTTGAATAGAAATCAAATAAAGTAAATGTTTATATTTATGTAAAAACTTTTTTCTGTGAAGCTACAC
This sequence comes from Protocalliphora azurea, assembly GCA_932274085.1. Taxonomy (NCBI): domain Eukaryota; kingdom Metazoa; phylum Arthropoda; class Insecta; order Diptera; family Calliphoridae; genus Protocalliphora; species Protocalliphora azurea. The sequence continues at coordinate 46,582,273 of OW026523.1, forward strand.
AGAAAAAAATAATTTTTTTCATAAATATTATGAATCGAACATGAGTTTTTTCCCAAACTTTTTTCATAAAAAATAAAATTTTGTTCATAGATATTATAAAATTGTTCATAATAAAAATTTTAGTAATTTTGCAAAAATTTTGTTAAATCTTTGGTTTAGTTTTATAAATTCCAAGGAAAATTAGTAAAAAATAATGTTTAGAAATTTGCATAATTTCGCTCGCATTCTGCAGTACATTATTTTGATAAAAAGCGCTTCTCTTATGTTCCTATAATGCAGCTAAAAATTTCAGACATTTTTTTTACAAATTGAAAATATAAATGAAAATTTAAACACTTTATTTGAAGTCTTCTTGACTTTTGATTAATTTCAAAGGATGTAAAAAAGTGTTAATATTTAAGACATTATTCTTAAATATTATGAACTAAAATCAATAAAAGTAAATTCTTATATTTATGCACAAACTTTTTTCTGTGTACTTTCTTTTGCTTAAAATTTAGGTAGCTACGAGATCTTTAGTTCACCAACTATCATCAAAACTTTTTTTCTCGAAATATTTCAAGATTAGAAGGTATTTCGAATTTTTGAAAATTTGTTTGCTTTTCGCGTTGCTCTTCTTATAATTTCTTACTTTTCACAAGCAATGAAAACTATTGAAGTAAAGCTATCATTAACTGAAATCAAATAAAAATAAAATATTTATTTTATTTTTGTAACAAAAATATCGATTTTCTGTACGGTCTAAATTTTTGCATCAGTAAGTTTTTGATATTAAAGAATATAATTAGATCTATTTAAGTAAATTTTAAGTAAAATTGATATTGATGATATTCTAAGAATCAAACCCTACATAGCTTAACCTGTCTTGTTTTTCAGGTCATGAATTTTAATTAACTTCATTGAAATGCATTTATTTGTTCGAAAAGCTTTAGAGAAAAACAATTAAATAAAAACACACCTTAAACTATTAAAATTTATTCAGTATTCCCTGAAATTTACGAGCCATAGATTCATAAAAATTTTTATTTATATTTCAAAAACTAAAAAAAAAAAAAAAAATAACGAAGTAAAATATCACGTTTTTTGGTAACACAAAAAAATAATTTGTTCAAAAGTTATTTAAAAAAATATTGTATAAAATTTGATCGCCACTTATTTTTTAACCATTAAAATGTTTTACATATGTATGTATATAGTTATACAATGAAATATATCTATAATTATTAATGATGATGTTGTATAGGTACCAAATTAGCCCCATCAATCAAACTCCGATCAGTTAAAATGTATTGGGCCTTATTCAACAAATATTTAAAGGATACTAAATTACAGCAAAAAAATTGCCGAATGCCCAGCGAAAGTTTTACAGAAAAGCTTAGAGATTTTATTAAAATCCAATAAGAAATTATTTAAAATTTAAAACTTTCAGCAAAAAAAAAAACACCAATAAATGATTCTATTGGTATAATTTTTATAACCAGAATTTTATGCACTAGTTTTTCCTTGCTAACTCATACACGCAGAGAAAAAACTTGGTAACAGCATTATCACTGCAACAATATTATGTTCTCATTATTAATTTCTTTGAATTTTAATAACTCTGTGTTCATGATAAAAATGTTTTTGCTTAAATTTTGTCATTTAATGTTCACATCCAATAAAAATTTTAATATGGTTGACTGCAAAAAATTATATGTTTTTAATTTTTTTACCAGAAACAAAATTTTATATGAAAAATATCATTACTTTTACAACCATTAAATATTTGTAGACTTTTTCTTTGTTCTTAAACCGTATTCTGTTTTTAAACCATATTAATGGTTGACACTGAAATGTTTTAAATAAATATAATACTTATCCTTTTCACAAACTTAGTGGAAAATCTCATAACTTGTTTGTTTTTAAATATGTTCTGCTTTTAATGTATCTTTTGCAACTTCATTGTTTATATATGAATAAATAGTAATATACAAGGTTTGGTTATACTGTAACTGATTAAAAGGTTTAGTTAAAAAAAAACATATATTTCATTTGAACCACATATGGTGGTACAAATGAATATAATTAATGAACAAATAATATGTAAATATATAAATTCACTTTTTTCTATTATTTTAAATTAAAAGTTTATAAAAGTAATAATATTTTATTAATACGTTTTATTTTAATATAATATAAGGTGGAATAATATGACAAAATGAAATAATAATATGATAGGATTGGATATTATGGTAACATGGGATAATATGATAAGATTGCATAATATTATGAAGAATGGCATAATAATATGATAAAATGGAATCATAACATGACAATGTAGTATAATAATATAATAAGATAGAATAATGGTATAATAATGTCAAATCATAATCTAATAGAATGGGATAATGATGTAGTAAGATTGTTCAATTATATGTGAAACTAGTAATATAATTTGAAAAAACAAACCATAAAATCGGACACAATGTGACGAAATGGAATCATAATAATTATTACTTATAATCATTTCTATTTTTCGCTGTGATCATGTGTTCCAATCATAATATGTTATTTTCTCTGCTTGTAAGTATTTCAATCACAAAATATGTTTTACTTTGGAAAGTCATATTTTCAAATACCAGGATTAGTAATAAAATATTGAGGAAAATTTATTAAATAAGGTAAATAAATAAAAACAATTTCAAATTAAAAAATATTTCTCTAAAGTTATAACGTGAGTAAAAAACTTTAATTTTGAAATTAAGCACATCAAAATTTATTATTTTTGCAGAGCAAAACTTGTATACACTTATAAATTTAGGCTTTTGTTTAAAAAATTAAAAAAAACATTTTTTTTTTTTAAATTAAAAAGACTATAAACCGGTTAATCGGGGTTTTCAAGAGTCCAAAAACGGGTAACCGGGTTTTTTCTAAAATGGGATTTTTCGGTTAAACCGAAAACCGATTTTCTTAAAAGTTGGTTTTTTGGATACTCTAATATTTTGCATCAATATTTTATTTGTAACAATAATGGTTACACAATCAATCATATAACCAATTTAGGATAAATTATCGGGGATGTCATAGAAACCAATCTTATCGGTATTGGATTTGAAATCGACAAAAAAATACGTTGGTGTCATGAAATCCTATGTTATCGTTTTTTTGTTCGAACTAAAATTAGTGTTGGTTTTAGGTGTCACAGAAACCAATGTTATCGGTGTTGTTTTTGAAAATAAACCAAGCAGCTTACAGTTATTGTTTTTTTTTATTGGAAATACACAAAATAGCTAAAGTTAGTTTCATCATTAAACTTAATAAATAATATAAAACTGTGCTGGTACAATAAGTACTTACAATCATGGCATTCATACTGAAATATCCCTTTCGGTTGAAGTATAAATGCTCATTAAAGGTAGGCTTTATAATCTTGACGTGTGTCCCGTCGATGCAGCCAATTATTGAAGAATTTTATGTTTATTATAGAAATAGTCTCTTGATCTTTGCTTTTCGCTAGAATTCATTTTAAGTTGCACCCACTGTGGACAAATAAAGCGCTCTATAACATTGTGTACATCATCTAGAATAGTTGAGACTGTACTTCTTCCTAGACATATGCTAGAATCGTTCCTAAAAGCTCTCTGATAGGAACCTTCAGCTAAGAATCGCAACGAAGCTGACAGTTGCAGTAATGGCGGGATCTTAGAACGTGAGAGGTGTTCTTTTATTATATCTAGTACCATGCAAAAAGCGTCTTTGTTTAAACGGTAATAACCTGTGAAACTGCAAAACAGGTTTAAATATGAACACAGATTATAACAAATGAACTTACGCCGTCTTCGGCAAATCAAGCGGGTTGCTGCAATCTCGCAAAATTCTTCTCACCTTTTCTGTGCGCTCTTCCTCCAACAGCAAATATGCAACAACAGCAGTGGTCATTTTTTTATGGTTTAAACAAGAATTTATTATCAAAAGTTTTTTCTTATATTTTCAATATATTTGCTTTATATTATCACAAAACAAAATTTCACAAATATAAACAACAAATACAAATAATATAACGATAGAATTTATTTCATACATATGTATGTATTTTTGTTTACTGTATTACCACTTCTTACATTCTTTTCTTTAACCTTCTTTTCATTAAAAACACGAGTTTTTACAATATTTTAGCACAAATACTATAATTTACAAAATTTTCAAACCAAAAATTACATTAAAAGCTGTAAACAAATGAGTCAAAACATAAAACAGCTGATTCGAATATCGATTTGTTTTCATGACACCAAATGAAAACAATATTGGTTTGTAAAACCGACAATCAGCAAAACCGACTTGGATTCTATGACACCCCTGTATATATTGGATTTAAACATTTTTTTAATTTAAATACTTCCTCATGGCAGATTTAGCTTACTTTTCGGGAAAAGACAAGCGAACGTTATTCCCTCGTGATCAATAATGATACTTTAATGTAGCAATAAATACTATTTAAAAGCACGAGCAGAAATAGAACACCGTAATTGTAGACAAGTCTTTGAATATTAAGAATCCTTTTTCATCCAAATAACAAAAATCCATAATCAGAAGCCAAAAATTTAATTGCTTCATGTCAGTTGATTAAAGGGTGCTCCGAAGTATTTTTTTTTTGTCATTTACAAAATGCAATAACTCAGAAACTAATAAATATATTTTCATAATTCTTTCACAACCTAAATGATATAAGTCCAATTAATATGTGTATAAAATGTTATACTGGTCGTAGTAAATACTACTAAGTTATACTAAATTATAACAAAAATAGGAAGAAAGGAGAAAAAATGTATGACATTTTGGGTAAAAATTATGGTTTAATTTAAAATGGAGTCAATTATAATTCCTACGTGTACATTTGCAAGAAAGATTTATATATTTTAAATTTACAACAAACTCTGCTTTGGTATCGCCAAAACCGTACAACAGGGCAATTAATGATTGCAAATATGTATAATTTTGTTAAAAGACAATTTCCGCAAAATACTTTTAAGTGATTTGAAATACAAAAATTAAAACACATTAAAATTATCTTCAAGAAGTCCAGTTACTTTCGCAAAATTATATCACGAGAGGGAGCTACATGTTCAGGCACACAATTAAAAGGTCATAGTTTAAACTACTTGGGGATTATACAGCAATATACAATAGACCCCATCATTTATGCGATATATTGCTACATACATGCATATTTCATATGTTTTTGATTCATCTAGAAGATACACAAAAATAGATCATTATACATATTTGATAATGAAATATACGAAAATTAAGGTAACTTACCTCTAGAATCCTGCAGGCGATGGATTTTAAATTTTTTTGTGTCAACATTTTTATAATTTTATTTATTTTTATATTTTTAATTGTCAAAAAACAAGAAATAAAATAAAATATTAAAATCAAACAAATGTTTTTATAAAATTTTATTTAAAGTAAAACAATGATTTATTTAAAAAAATCTAGTCATAATTTTATCTGTGCAATAAAATAGAATATTAAAATCAAATATTATTTTTTATTAAATTTAATTTAATTTAAAAATTTTCTGTGAATGGAAAAAAGTTTTTAGTTCTAAGTAATTGTATATTTGACTAATTGATTATACAAGATTATAGAATTTATGTAGAATTTCTTATATTTCTTCATTGATATTGTTATGAAATTAAGAGTTATGAAATATTTTTGCACAAAATTGAACTGAAACATGATCACGAGATTACTATAATACAAATAAGAGTAAATTATCATAAAAACTGTATACATTTGTATAATAATAAATGATCATCTTAATGCCATATAAATATTGAACATAATTGATAAAAAAATTATAAAGTAATGTAAAATTTGGTGTACAGAAGTTATTATAAGTATGATAACCCAAGTTTATGTATTATTTAGAGCAACTAAAGTTTTAAGATATATTTGAACATATTTTTTTGAATTACTCAAAAAAAAAAGATATATTACGGATAATTTCTAAATGATGCTATTTAGAGATATCACCCTCAATTTATTTCAATTCATATAGCAAAAACTAATTAAAATTGTGTGATGGTAAATCAGTTATTGTAGTATACGGTTTATAAGTTTCCAAAGTTTAGTTAGTGTAGTTTTGATACTAAAGATGTTAAGATATGTTTTTGCTATAAACTAAACCATTTAAAGACATTTTATGCTTCAAATTAATCATTGTTTAGTAGATCTCCTATACTTAAAAATATTGTACAAACATTTTAAATTTAACTGAAAACCTTTCTGTAACACAAAGATTAGTGTGTGTCCAAATAAAAAAGTGAGGTTATGAAACAAATTCACAGGTTATTCCAAAGTGGATAAAAATGCAACTTAAATACATAATCATCTTTAATTAGTTTTTTCATAGTGCAAAAACTAGTCATTTTATAAAGTTTCAAAAATGATAAAAAGCACGGACCAGATTTTAAATAAAAAATTTTTAAATTTTGTATAAATTCTATGTTTGTAAATATTTTTGGTCAAATACAATAAACAAACTAAGTACATATGTATGCATATGCATATGTATGCATAGATAATATCACACTTATCCTTTTAATAATGCCGAAGATCTTTTACGATAATTCACACAATTTTCTATTTAATTTGAAAATATATTTTGTGAAATAATTTTCTAACCATTATTTTTCTATATGAAGATATAACAATAAATAATCATGGTCATTCGATAGGACCTAAAAGTAATTAAGGCAATTAAATCCAAAGAATTTTTGTGAGAGGGACATTTACATTCTCCTTTATAAGCAATTTTTGATATTTATTTTTATTCCAATTATTTTTCTTTTATTTTTTACATACAAATGACATATTTAATGCTTCCACTATTGAAAATAAAAAAAAAATATCTTTCGAAACATTTTAGAGAATGTTCACTTTTTCATTAATACTCGACAAGTTCCCGTGCATTTGAATTCGAAAAAAATATCGATAATTATTCGCTAAAGTGAAAGTTCGTTCCTATTAAAATTATCGTAAATATTTCTAACAATTATATTTCGAGAAGTTACAGCTAATTGTTCACCATTTGGAATGTCCATACATTTTAAATTTTTCAAACTTTTCTCGAACATTTTTGTTCGAAAATTTTTAGTTTTATCGAACCTTCTCGCAAAATGGCTCAGAATCATTTTTCATCAGCCAAAACTCTTTAACTTTTGAATCGATAGAGATATTTTAGAATTTATTTTTTGTGGAGAGATATTTTCTTGAATTTTTTCCAGTTTTAATTTCAGTAAAATCGGTTCAGCAGTTGTTGGAAATTTAAGGCTAAAGTTGAACTTTTAGTTTTTTTATTAAATGTAGGAAAATGCGGATTTTTTGTTTTTTTTTAATAAGTTTTATGTTTAAAATAGTTATAAGTAGATAAAAAACATTTTAATAATACCCGTTATAATTTTGTGAACAGTTTCCCAGTTTATCAATTCTATAACAACTATATATAAGGCCTTTCTTCTGGTAGTAAAATTTGTTTATCCCCTTTTGACCCTCAAAAGTTCTATTCGACTAAAATTCAAATTAAAATTGTACTAAAATATAGTACCTGAGAAATCGTTTAAGAACACAGCAGGTATAAACGGAACAGTGAAACATTATACCATTTCTCCAACATAAAAAATGCAGTCAATTTTCGATAATAGTTTGCGAGTAATTATAATTTACTTCTGATCAAATTTACAAAATCACATTTTTTTTTTTTATAAAATAACATAAAATATTTGTCTTTAACAGCATGCCACGAACACAATTACCAGTATTACGATCTAATTGTTTGGCCACCTTAGTTCCAATATGTTTACTATTGAATGTCATTAAAATTTTGGAAATCGATGTTGACAAAAAATTGTACTTTTGGCCAATGGAATTAATTTCTCAGCCACCGTGCTCAGAGTTTTTAGTCAGGCACAAACGATTTTTTTTTACATTTTACTTAGATCGAAAAAAAAAAAATAATAATTAATATAATCATGGTAATCTTATTTTTTTTGTTATTGTAAAAAATGTTTGGAGCAAAATATACGATCCCTTGATATTTTTAAGAGATTCTTCCGTTTTTTTACGCATTTCTTTTGAATTAGACTTATAATACCAAGCTACAAATATTCAACATTATCTATCCATACGTCGTTTTATTCATTGGCAGCTTGGGAGAACGAAACGAAAATTCGTCTCAACAAAAATAAAGTTCAGATTTATTTGTTATTTTCAATACAAATTGTCGAAATGAATTTTCGTTCCATTTTGCAATATCGGGCCCTAAATATAAAAGTGTTTTGAAAATTCTCGTAAAATCTCATCGGTATCTTAAAATTTTATTCAGGAGCTACATCAAATCGGTATTTTGATTGATGGTTGTTTATTTCTAATATTTTGAGTGGTTTGTTTTACATAATGAATTACAAACAAATAATATTTTTAAAAGTACAAAAGTTCAGGGAATATATTAAAAGAAGGTAATGACTATTTTAAAAGTAAATTTAATGATCTTTTCAACCTTAAAAAATCTACATTAATTGATCTTTTTCATATATACGTAAATATTTTTTATAACAAGATAAAAATATATTTTTATATTAAAAATATGTTATTAAAATTTAAAACTGTTGTTTTTTTTTTCTTGCCAAATTTACTAGAATTATGATTTTCAATTTCTGATATTAAATACAATTTTTTATGTGTTCAACTTTTCAAAATGTTTAAAAGGTTTTATTTACATCGAAATCGTCAAAAAAAAGCAGTCTCTCGCTCAAAATTAGAGTTAATGAAAATTATTAAAATAATTTTAAAATCGTCAATTACAAAAGCTGCTTTTCGTCGTAATGCTGTAGTTCTTTATATTCCACTATGATAATTATCTATATTATTATATAAAAGAATAACGTTACTGACTGAGTAAGTCATCGCAAAGCACAAACGCCTTTGGAAAAATCAAAAAAATGTTATGTAAAGATAAAATAATTTAAAAATGATACTAATAATTGCGACATTGTTTTTGCTTCATGCGATTTTTAATATGAAGAGACTTTTTTGGATAATACATACCTAATATCATTCTCTCTACATATGTTCACAAAAGATCGATTCTTTGTTTTGATGGACAAAAGTGTGAAAAATATAGTTTCATGTAAAAATGTTTGTTTTTGAAAACTGTTAAAATAGTTTTAGGGCCTCGGAGCCAACAAGCGGAAAAACTTTCTTTTTTTGTTTAATTAAATACTTTGAAATCTGTTTAAAAATTAAAAGTTAACACAAGAGTTGCGTTTTAACTCGTTTTGAAATAAATCGTCTATTTTATCAATATTCATATTGAAAGGATTTTTTTCCGTCTTTAAACTATAAAGTGGTTTTAGCAAATTTTCTTTTTATAACCGAGCAAATTTTAACATTCTTATTCCACAGGATGTTATTCGAAAAAGGGATTGAAACGACTATATAAAAGCATTTTTGGCATAATATAATTATTATATATATATATATATATATATATATATATATATATATATATATATATATAACATTTTCAATCGAAGCAAAGCACAAGTTCCTATATTGGTTTTTCTTGCAGCTATTGCTACTTGATTCTTAAAAGAACTAATTTTAGAAAAAAAAAAAAAAAAATAAAAATATATATCTTTACTTTTGTCTTTAATTTGGGGATGTTTTGTATAAAGATGACTTTCCATTTTTAAATAGTTTCATGCTTGTAATAGAATTTTTATTTAAACTTCTAAACAATATTTATATTAAAAAATTGTAATTGTAAAAAAATACCTATCCTTATTTATTAAAAAATTAAGCGGACAAGTGCCTGGTACATTTTTGAAAATTGGTTTAGGGAGAAAACGGGTAAAAACAGAATTTTGGCACCATACATGTCTTCCATACCAGTAAACATACAAACAAAATTTAAATCATGTTCGTAACTTATCGAAAAACGACAAATAAGAGTTTGGTACTATTTTGAAGTTCTAACGTTTAAGGGGTAAAAATCGTACCTATTTTTGGTACTTTTTAATAAAACATTTTTTTCTATTTATTGACACATACGCGTGCTTATTTTAATATGGGATCCCACTACAATTTAGAAATTCTTTGGAATACAATTTCTTTTACATTCATGGGGGAATATAAAGTACCAAAAAGGGGTAAAATCAGAAAATTACTTTTCATTCCAACTTAATAATGAATTTTCTATCATATTAAACCTAGAAAAATTAATTATTATATTTGCCCTTCTTAGGCCTAACAATATGCATTAAATTCTTATATCTAAAAATAAAAACTATTTGATCTCAGCTAAGAGCCATGATTGGCTAATGGTCCTTAGCAGATTGGTAAATCGCTTCTACGAAGCGATTTCGAGTTCTTAATAACAATCTTGGTAACGGGTGATTATGCTGTTGTAGTTTAGAATCTCCAGCGAATTTTTTCATATTCCTATTTTACTAATAGTACTTCTAAGTCTCTGTGGATGTTATCCTCCACAGTCCAAAGGATTTTCGAATGTGCCCTCTGTATAAGATCAATACTGGTGTTACTTGCTGTTCCTCATTATTGGATACCATATATTCAAATTGATATTAAGATAGTCTTATACAGGATGACCCTACAGTAAAGGCTTAATTTAGATTTGTCGCCGATCAGCCAGTAGTGATTGGAAGCTTTACTTTTCATATGAAGTTTCTATGTGACGTCTATCTAAATGAATACCAAGGTAATTTGCATGATCAGATTGCGAGGTATTTACGTTGTTAAGCGAAAATAGTGAACAATTACTTCTCCTTAATGCAAATATAACGTGTCTACTTTTGAGTTTATTGACTTGTATTCTCCAATTTTTCAACCACGTCTCCACATTCTTAAAGTATTTATGTAATTCTCCAGGTGCTATACATGTCAAATATTAACTTGATACTAACATTTGTATGGAATTTATGCACGTTAAGTCTTGTTCAGAACGGCGCGAAATTACGAAATTTCATGCTGAAATTACGAATGAAATCTAGAGTGTTCATACTGGCTAGATGACATTTGATGTAATTTCGTGAACAGCTGATACTTATTGTTTACATTTTAAATTGTTATAGGGGTAAATAAAGTATTTAGAAATGAAAACAAATAAGAAACAATTACTAAATTAGAAATTATTAATTTGCAACAATTAAAAATGTAAAAAGGATAGGTTTCATTTTGCAAAATAACTTTAATAATTAATTTTAAGATTTGTGTTTAAATTTAAGATCAGATGTCAGTTGTTTTTTTTTCTTCTCACGATTGAAACATGCAGTACATAGTTGAAAAAAAGTACACAAAATTATGTAATTTCGCAAGTGTCAAAATGTATGGGAAATTACGTAATTTCAACTTGATTTCGGATGAAATCACGAAAGTATGTAATTTCGCGTCGGTCTGAATGCCCTATTAAAAAGATTTTCGGAAGAGGGTTTATAATGGATCTATCCAGCAAAAAATATTACTTACTTGGATGCAATAATAACTGATGGAAACAATATGTTGTTTGCTGTGTGCGAAAGACACTCTTCCCTACCATAAGATCCTTTTCTACTTCTTCTAGCGCATTTATAATTGAATCACTTATTTGAATTCAGCGTCCAAAAGTTTTACCGAATTTGTAAACTTGTGTATATTCAGTTTATTATTTAGCATCTTTCTGATCTGTTAAATTGTACATTTAGTAAAAATTTTCTCTATGAAAAAAGCCATGGGATTGTAAATAGATAAAAATTCATTTCCCAGAAAAAATAAGATGAAATAATCAAAAGTTTTAATCGGTAATTTGAAATGTTAAACAGCAGAAAACACAAACAGAATAATTTGAAATAATTGCAATTTAACGCAAAGAAATATATAAAAATTAATATAATTTCATGGAATGAAATTAATTTTTATTAAGTTTATCTGTTTGTTTTCTCTCTTTCTTGTTTCATCATTGGTTAAGTTTGGAAAATGTATAAACACGCAACAGAACGAAACGCAAAAAGTATAACAAAATATTCAATTTAATAACAATATGAAAAATTAAATTTTGCTTTGGGTCGCGTGTTTTTTGAGCCAGCAATTTCTTTAAAAAAAACCCAAAGACTTTGAGAAAATGGGTATGAGGGTGTTTCATCGTTAAGGTGTTCTTATCTGACGGTTTGCAATGATTTTAACAAAAATAACGATCCCCGTACACGTACTTTATTATTATGTTGTATACAAGTATTTGCTGGATGTTGTGAGATTTTTAATGTTTCCATTGTGTGTTAAATAGTTGAAGAAGTCTGCATCAGCAGCAGAATATTTAATTATTTTCCCACGACGTCATATAAAATTCCCATAATTTGAATTTAATGTAACGAAAAAAAACAAAAAACAATGAACTCTTAACAAAAAGATGAATTGAAACAGTGCACAGTGGAGTGGGAAATTGTTTAAACCGATGAACTGATTTTGATGGAACATCGATAAAGGAGAAGGTAAGGTTTCAGAATATTGTTGGCTGGAGTAAGTAGCTGGTGCACGACTACTGTGGGTCAAAGATGATCACCTCGAGAATGAAAAAACTTATCGAAGCTAGTAATTTTTAAAAATATGAACCTATTTTAAATATTTTTACATTTCTGTTTTCTTCTTAGCAAGACAGAGAAAAAAGATATTTAATTTCAAAAATTAAATTTCTCATTTTTGGCTTTACTTTTTTGCGATTTGGCCTTATGACTTTTAAAATAAAAATTCTAAAATTTAAAAAAAAATATGGTCAGATTCTCTATAATTTTTTGAATAACGCTAAAGAAAAAATATTTTAGTTATCTCAAATCGATAACTAAAAATAATTGCAATTTTTTGCCAAAAAAAGTAAACTTATATGTTTCAATTTTTGTTAAAGAAATTCAATATTTTTTGACATTTTCTGAAAGACTGGACTTTAAGAAAGTGTGTAAGTGTAATTTTGACAATTTTTGAACATTCACCCTATATCCAACAGTGGTTAAAAATGGTTAATTTTGGAAGAAAGTTCATTTTTTGAGCCTGTAAAAAATTTAAAATTTTAAAATTTTGCGAATTAAATTAGATAGTTCGATATGCTTTCGAAGGTTTTGCAAAAATTGTGACAGCCTACCTGTAGATTTAGGCACACGAGGCAATTTTATAAGAAAATCCATATTTTCAATAACAAAATTTCGACCTTTACATTTATCAATTCTTTATTAATTACTTTGATATTCATATTCATAATTATTCATAAGAAAATATTCAAGCTCAAAGTAACATAATTGGAAACATAATTTTAAGAAAAATGTGCTATAATATGACTAGTTTGTGTTTGCAACGTTTCCAGTAAATTAATTAAAAGGCAAACGCAGAAAAATTTTGAAATCTTCAAAATTGGACCGATTTTCCTGAAATTTTCACCTAAACGTAAAATAGGCTACTTTATTTTTCGATAGGAACATGAAGAATGGTAGCCCCCACACAAAGCAAATATTAATCATCATTTATCTCAAGAAATATAATAGCGGAAAATAATTTTCTTATGAAGTTCCATAGCTGTGATCAAAATGGGGTGGGTAGGTCAAGGGGGAGAAATAGCCCCCATACAAAGCAAATATTAATTATCGCATATCTCATGAACAATAACAGTTTAAATTTTCATTTATATTTTCAATTTGTAATGGAAAGTTTGAAATTTTCTTCGGAAAATTTTAGGTTTTTGATGATTTTTAGCTACATTATGGGAACAGAAAATGAGCGAAATTACGCAAATTTCTAAACATTATTTTTTGCAGATTTTCGTTGGATTTTTGCCATTTTAAGGCGTTAGTTGTTATTATTATAACTATTTTCATTTACCATTTGCAATCAAATCTAATAAAACTAAATCAAAAATTTAACAAAATTTTTTGCAAAAAATTCCTAAAATTTTCATTATGAACAATTTAATAATATCTATGAACAAAATTTTATTTAAAAAAAGTTTGGAAAAAAGTCATGTTCGATTCATAATATTTATGAAAAAAGTTTTCAAATGTATGAATTTTTTTCTCTGTGTATTTACGAAAATCAATTATTTTTAAATAATTTTAAAAACTTACAAGTATTTTTTACCATTGGTACTTCGAAAAAAAACATAAGTACTTTTTCATACACAGAAAAAAGTTTGTACATAAATATAAAAATTTACTTTCATTGATTTCAGTTCGTAATATTTAAATATAATTTCTTAAGCATTAAAACTTTTTTTATATTTTTTCAAATGAATCAAAAGTCAAGAAGACTAAAAAAATTGTTTGAATTTTCATTTATATTTTCAATTCGTAAAAAAATTTTTGAAATTTTCTTTAGAAAATTTTGAAATTTTCAATGATTTTAGCTACATTTTGGGAACAGAACAGAGGCGCTTTTTATCAAAATTATGTACTGCAGAATGCGAGCCAAATTATGCAAATTTCTAAATATTTTTTTCACAGATTTTCCTTGGAGTTTTACCATTTTAAGGTATTTGTTATTATTTTCATGTATAACTCTTTTCATGTACTATTTGCAAACAAATTTAATAAAACTGAATCAAAGATTTAACAACATTTTTGCAAAATTCCTAAAATTTTCATTATGAACATTTTAATAATATCTATGAACAAAATTTTATTTTTTATGAAAAAAGTTTGGGAAAAAATAGTCATGTTCGACTCATAATATTTATGAAAAAAAATTTAAATTATATGCATTTTTTTCTCTGTGTAATCATACAAATTGTGTTTAGAAAATAAAATTGTATTATGATATTCGATTTTTTGACAAATCTTAATACTCAGTCTCAAAATACCTTTAGCAATGTGGATCGAATTTTTATGCCATGATAAATTAAGAATAGTAAATTGTTTATAGCCTTGAAATACTTACATTGATATGATTGATGTAACACTTCGAACATGATTATTGTGATCTTCTTTAAACTCAATGAAATATAAGCCATAATCAAGATAAAAATAGGGAATATAATAGAAAATCCGTAAAGAAAATTGTTCGAAGTTGTATGATTTATATATTAAAACACGAAAACGTTTAATTTCGAATAAATATATGATCAACATATTCCTCAAAATTTTTTTCTGATGATAGTAAGACCTTTAATCGTGTCAGAAAGTTAAAATTGATAAAAATAATAAATGAATGTGGACAGATACAATGTTCAGGTGTGTCACATCATTCACTTATAAATATGTCCTTATATTTTCCCATGACGTGATTTGGTGAAATAAAAGAGTATTATGATTACAATGCAGTTAATACTTCATTGTTGGAAATTATTACACTGTCATCGGATTTCGCTGCAATGTACGAAACAAATAACGATGTTATTCAATTTTCGGTGTTGAATGGAAATCTAGAATGTGTATTTCTGTTGTACCCTATGTGAGTCATATAAGAAGGAAAGTAACTGATCCGTAGTGTCATTGTAGTAAAATCGGAGAGCAAATTTCAAAGAGGGATCTAGCGTATAGGAGTTTTTTGAATAATAGGTTAGATGCATTTTGGAGAAATTATTGTAGAACACGTAACAAAACGAAATCCTTAATAAGAAAAAATAAACGATTGGCACATTCTAAGAAATTTGAGAGGTTGAATAGCAAAAAGTTGTGGGTGTATTGCGGGATGGTGATGTTACTTGTGGTAATACGTTTATAGAGAATTTTAATGTTGATATGATGATGTGGCAAATGACTATATATAGTACGATGAATTTTTTTTAGGGGTTTGGTATTGGCTGAGCTTATGGATCACTTCTTTGCAACTAAATCAAATGCAACAGGCATCAATGGGTATTGTTTGAAATTCCTAAAATTATTGGTTAATACTATATTAACCACATCAAGTTTTTCAAATTATTGCAATTTATTCTTGTCAATTGCGAACAATCTGTATAACTTGAGGCCTATATCGATTTTATATATTTTATCTAAGGTTGCTGAAAGAATTATGAAACATTAGATAACGGATTATTTGAATCAAAAATCCTTATTAAGTGATTCACAGTTTGGTTTCGGAAGTGGTCATAGTACAGCATTTTTTTGTTTCTTCCGGCAATGAAACCTCTGAGATACTACCAGTTAAAAGCGGTACATCGCAGGGAACAGTATTCGGACCGCTTTTATTCATTATGTTTTTCAATGACTTATTTAGTGAAATGGATTTGGGTAGATGTTTGGCATTTTCATGATGACATTCAAGTCATGTACTGGGGAGGAAAACGAAATATTGCAGTTTTCAATCCATCATGGCGTAAAATGTATTTCTGACTGAATGTCTAATAAAAGGCTGGCAGTAAACGCTCTCAAGACTAGAGCCATGCTTTTTACACCTACATGCAATTTTGCAAGCGGAATAACTTTGAAAGTTGATAATACTATTGTTGAGTTTGTCGAAAGTATAAAAGTTCTAGGCGTCATCATTGATAACAGATTAAATTTTTAACGGCACACCTTGTGTCAGTGGTAAACTTTTCTTTGAGATTGGGGATTAACTTATATTTACTTATCCACGTTAAGTTTAGGATTGTACATGGTTTGATAATGCCTTTATTTCTACATTGCATGGAGGTGTATACAGGTTCTTTTGGATATAATACAGATAAACTTTATATGCTATTTAAACGAGTGGTCCGATATGTTTAGGTTTGTGGAACGGTTTTTGAATACTTCTTTTTTTTCAATTTGTAACAATTAGTCTATTGCTGCATTTTTATAAAATTTTTCGTAATGGTTATCCATCAATTTTATTAAACTTTTTCAAGTTTACAGGACCTTCTAGATCAAATATGTTAATTATGCCTCGAAATTTTCCCTAGATAGAGAGTTTTTATGAGTTAAGGGTTGTTTGGTCTTTTTAATGTAACTTATAGTGTTTATAAGAAAAAACTAACAGAATACTTTTCAATTCAGCAATAGTAATATATATAAATATAAGTAAAGTATAAGCAAAAAAAAAAAAAAAAAATGTCATAAATTTCTTTTTTAATTACTTAATTTTTTATAAATACTATAATTATGTGGAGCTTAATGATAGTGGAGATATTGTAATTTCATTAAATTTTCATTAATTTTAAATTACAAACGATTAAATAAGTAAATAAACAAAAAAGTTTAATAATTTTTACACTAAAATTATCATTTTTCTTTACGCATATGATGATTTTTTGTCAAAAGTTTTTGGCAACTAAGCTTCCCATTGATATTTTCAATAGAATTACTTCCGCTAAATTTTAAAGTCTATTAAAATTGATTCGTCTTTTATTAAATTGTATACATCTTTTGGGTTTTTTTTTCTTAAATTTAATTACAAATTTAAATAAATTTTAAAATATTTTTTTTTTTACAAATTTTCAATAAATTTGTCTTTTATTTGTACCACTGTTGTCATAAAAACAACCATCACAAAATACTTTTTAATTGTCTGACGGTGCTACTTATTTAGCCATTATATACTTATATAAACTAAATTTAATTTAACATCCGTTGTATATAAGAGTGTTTAAAGATTCATAAAAATAATACAGATACAACATCTTTATTATTTTGAATTGTTTAAAACAACTTAGACGATATTTATAGGATAGAATAACATCTAAGAGTTTTAAAATGTTTTTATTTATTTTTATTGTTTCTCAAAACCTGTACATATAATACGATGATAAGTCAGGTTAAACTGACAGCTAGTTGAGGCAGGTTGGCAGACAGGCACATGTGACGCATGCTCAATTGATATATGCGACAATATTCGTTTAAAGTACGTATGTATGTACTCATACAATCTGTATTAATGTAAAAGATAGTGTATAATATTCAGATTGAAATAAGTGATAAATAAACACACACATACCGTCAGGCAGACAGCTAGTCTGTCATTCATATAAACAAGCATTTAGATCAAATGATATACAAGGAAAAAATGGAAAAAAGAGATGATTAAAAACCACAATAGTGGCAATGACCAAGTTGTTTGTTTGTAATTTAATTGTACTTTCGGTGCTAAAATTAACTGATTTAAGTATATACATAGGCATTTGTCTAGTTCCAAGGAAATTGTAACTGCTGAAATCTATACTTTTTCTCCTTCCGTTATGTCGACTGAATACATTCAGTGTTGCTAACAAGAAGTTGTGCGTTGAAGATAAAGCGTTTTTTCTAAGCGTTTTTACTATATTTTCGAATGCTATGTACTTGGAAAGTTTGACAAAATAATGTGAAATCCTCAACGATAAGTATATAAAGTATGCAGGAGAGATAATTTTTTGAAACTGGAGTAAATGTGAGTAGAAACCATAATGAGGCACTATTACCGATTATCTCGAGAAAGATAGGTTTATTTTATTTGGTGAATCCTTTCTTCGATGTAATTTGTGTCGGAAAACAAAACCTGTACTTTTGATCATTTGTAAACACATTGAACTTGAACTTATCAAGAAAGCGCTTAACTATAATATAGAAATGGAGTAACCCTATTTCATTTAAAAATTATATTAATGGATATTGAAAAATTTTTATCGATTCTATATAAGGAAGCTGTGCCATATATTTTAGTTATTTCTTAATATTTTTCCATGACCTAAACGGAAAAAAAATTATTTTATTGTACCGACATATTTATATACACACGTACTTTTTGTCGAAATTCGACTGTCAGGTTTTATTTACTTATTTATTTTTTTTAATTCAACTCGTTTTTTAGCAATTTCACGTGCTAGAAAAATTTCTTCAACTTATTACGACTATGCAGTAAATATTAAATTCTTTAATTTTTACATAGTGTATATATTATAAATTTTTTTATCAAGACAAATGTCAAAATCAACGCGAATTTATGCAAGGTGGAAACAGTTGCACTGATTTTGACATACGACAACTAAACATATTTCAAATATAATTTCATGCTTCTAAAAATATTCCAAATAATGCGTGATCCATTTCGAGGTTCCCTACTTTTTTAAAGAAAAAAACACAAAAAATTCATATTTAATGGGGAATGTTTATTATTATTTGAAAGAACATTCTTTGGCATTTATTTTTTGAAGATTATGTCTATCAAATGTTGGCAGCTGCTACGTCGCAGATGGTCCATCCGTTGAGTCCAATTTTCGATGACTTGTTCGAGCATTTCGACTGGTAACGGACGAATAACATGCAAGATGTTTTCCTCCAAGGCCTGAATCGAAGCGGGTTTGTCCGCATAAACTTTAGACTATACATATCCCCACAGGAAAAAGTATAACGGTGAGATATCACACTATCTTGGTGGCCAATCGACCGGCCCAAAACGTGAAATTATGTGCTCACCGAAGTGTTCTCTCAATAAATCCATTGATTGATGCGATGTGTGGGAAGTGGCGTCGTCTTGCTGAAACCAAATGTCGTCGAGATCACGAGCCTCAATTTCAGGCATCAAATAGTCGGTTATCATGGCACGATAACGGTCGCCATTGACGGTTACGTTCGCAGCGGCATCATTTTTAAAGAAATATGGACCGATGATTCCACCGGCCCACAAACCACACCAAACTGTTGTTTTTTCTGGATGAAGTGGCAGTTCTTGAATCTCTTCAGGTTACTCTTCGTCCCAAATGCGGCAATTTTGCTTGTTTACATACCCATTGAGCCAGAAATGGGCCTCATCGCTGTACAAAATTTGTCTCGAAAACGTCGGATCTTCATCGAACTTTTCAAGAGCCCATTAGAGCGAAGCGATGTCGTTTGGGAAGGTCGAGCAGCTTCAGTTGTTGCACAAGCTGTATTTTGTACGCTTTCAATTTAAGATCGCCAGTTCGAGTTGCTGCGAACGGTGCCGAATCGACTTTCCACGGTCGTGTACATTCTCAGCTACGGCCGCTATATTTTCTTCACAGCGTGCTGGACGTGGTGATGGTGTTGCGAATAGTACACTTGACCATAAATTGAGCGAAGTGCACGAAACACATTCCTCACAGAACGTGAATTTTCGTAATAAAGTAGAACGATTTGTAAACGTTGTTCAGGCGTGTAGGTCTTTCCATTATGAAATGCCAAACAATACTAAACAAAAATAACATGACAGCATGACACAAATCACACGTGATCTGTCAAAAAATGCTATTGAAAAAAGTATCTCCACTTGAATCACCCTTTATAACTTCGTGCTTCAAGTAACAATGTCAATCGTCTTTCAATTTTTAGTAGAAAACACAAAATATTGTTCATCAAAAAAACTAATACTTCGTGTTGTAGTCTCTTTCACATAATTTTGTTGAACTCATATAGCACACGAATAAGTTACCTCCTTGTGCTAAAAGTATTTTTAGTAAATTTTGCTTGTTTTGTTTTTGCAACTATAGTTTTTTTAGCAGTTTTATTTTGACACATGTATATTGAAATATAACGAGAAGGCATGTATTTGTTGTTTATGAATGCAGAAGTATAAAATGAATTGTATTTGATGTTTTAATTATATTGCATTGAAATTTCGATGTTATTATTTTAAATAATTAATTATTATTATTATTATTAAATACTATTGTTGATTATTATGTATTTGAAATTTAAAACTAATTTACAAAACAAATTTTCCACAGGAAAAATGTTTTGAAGCAGATTAAAATTTTTAAAACTTGTTTATGAATATACCGTAGGGTATTCAATCGTACAATGTTTGTTCGATTAATCGGCAAATTAAAATCAAATAATTGTTCGACTAAATTAAAATCTAGAATTTTATTCGAGTAAATAATACCGAATAATCGAATAATTCGATTAAAAGAAAAATATTAAAAAAAATTAAAACTAGTTAATTTTAATTTTTTTTAAAAGATTTGCTTGAAAACTGTTATATAATTTATAAAATCTAAAGACTAGTATCTCTCCAATTTGGAATTATATTAAAAATTTTTATCCAGTAAAATAACCGAATATTTGTCAGAAATACAAAGTGTAATTGAAGTTATAGCTCGTTTTTCAATCACAAATATTGAATCAAATTTATTTATTAAAAAAAATTCTATGTCAAATCTAAATCATTAGGTTTTTATAATTTGGGTTTTAAAGAAATTATAGAGAACATATTCACCTTCTTATATTAAATTTTCTGCATTAAACAAATTTAACGAATATTTAAAAGGTTGTATTTAAATTTTTTAAATTTAATAAATAAATTTAATTTATTACATGGTCTATTAAGAAAGCCATTTTAAAAAATTGGATAATTGTATTAATAATCAAATGAAGGGCTTTAAAATGCAATAAATAAAAAAAATAATTTAGAGACAGATAATTTAGTCAGCATAGAGAATCGATTCAATCAAATTCAATCATTCGTCATAATTTACTTGAATAAAATTCTTGATTTTAATTTAATCGAACAATTCATTTTAAATTGCCGATTAATCGAACAAACCTAGGGTGTATTCATTAATAAATTTTAAATTTAAATCTGCTATAAAATATTTTTTGTATGGAAAATTTGTTTCATAAAACAGTTTTAAATTTAAAATACTTAATAATCAGAGTTTAAAATTACTTCCAAATTTGTAAAAAAAATTGCTGTATAATGCATAATTTGAAATGAAAACTCCCAAAATATTTTCATTATTTTGTTTTATTTCTTGACATATATGGGATCCGACTACAACTTAAAAATTTATTGAAATAAAATTTTTGTTACATCCATAGGAAAAAAGTACCAAAAAGTGGTAAAAGCAGAAAATTATATTGTATTCAAAGTCAATAATGAATTTTCTATACTATAAAACCTAGAAACATTAACTTAAGTATATGAAGTCCTAAGTGAGTGAGAATTCACAAGAGGGACTTTGTGGCACTTTCTCGTTATTCTAATGGTACTTTTTGAAGTCAAATTCCACGTCAAATTCCATGGGGGCTATGGTCAATAGTGGACCGAAATTTATGAAATTTGATCCACATATTTAAACTTACATAAAAATATCTATGCGAAATGAAATTAATATATTTCATAATGTAACTGAACCTCCTGAAATCATGAAATACTTGAAAATTATATAATTATTAAAAAACTGTATAGTTATTAAAATTAAATACATCTTGCTTTTAGGATTAGCTGATTAAATTCGCATTTGTGTATATTCTTAAATATGTGGTCAGAAATATCCTATATTTTAAATTCGACATACATATTTATTTATAGTTATTACGTCTAAATAGTTTCTATTTATATTATAAAATATTGTAAAATTTTGCCTGTGAAAGTATATAATTATTTTTTGAGTTTTTTTTTATTTAAAACTGTTTTATTTTAAAATGTTTAGCAAACAATTAAAAATTTCTAAAATTTTTCATATTTATTTCTTAAATTCTTTTACTTAAAATTTTTAATAGTAAAATATTCATTGATTGGAAAATTTTAATTTTCATTTTTCAAATTTTCATTTCTAAAATTTTTAATAATAAAATATTAATTTCTTAAACATTATCAAATTTAAAATTTTCATTTTATTTCTTTCAAACAATATTGAAATTTGAATAATCAGAAAATTTTAAAATTTAAGCTTTCTGCTATGAAAATTATAATATTTAAAAAATTATATAATTTTTATTAAAAACAATTTGAAATAAAATTTTTATAGTTAAAAGTAAAAGTAAAATTTTAATAGTTATTATATTAACTAAATATTCAAATATATTTAAAATGTAATTATTTTAGTTTTTTTTTTTTTTTACTTTTAATATCTTTAAACCTATTTTGTTGAAAATATTTGGGAGTTTTTTTTTCAAATTATGCATTATACAGCAATTTGTTTACTAATTTAGTAGTCCTTTTAAAAAAGTTTTCCATACAAAAAATATTTTAAGGCAGATTTAACTTTAAAATTTATTTATGAATATACCCAGGGGCAGGGGTTCCCATCTCTTCATGCTTCACGGACCCTTTTAGATATTTTTGTTTTTTCGCAGACCCCTTGGCATATTTTGATTCTGAGTATAAAAAAGGTATTTATTTTAAATAAGATTGCGTTCCAAGATGTATTTGTTAAATATAAAAACATAATTTATTAAATAAAAAAAATTTTTATCAAATTTGTATGGAAATTTTTTTTATTAAGCTTTGATAAATTTAAAATTTTTATTATGAATAAGGCAGTAATTGTAATAAAAAATCTTTGTTTTTACGAACTTTTTAATATTGAAAGAAATATCTGACACATCTTACTTCATTTTTCACATCAAATGTGATCTAAATTTAGATACAAACTGTAGCAAAAGTTTTAAATTAAAGCTTCATTCACAACCATTGTGTAAACTTTATACTATTTTAACCAAAAATATTCAATCAACATTCAAAGTCAGCTTTGGTACACGTTCTATTACTTATTGTTGAAAATTATTAAGGGCTTATGTCATCAATTGCAATGTTGAATGGATAAAAAATATCGGGAAAATTCATCGTAAAGTGATTTCAAGTATATTATACTTTTCATATGTACACATTATTCTTTTTTTGGAACATCAGATGATCATTCAGCACTGGAAATGAGGAATATTTTGGTAGAGGGGATTGAAGACATCAATATTTTCCATAAAGAAATATTGCATATAAAAGCACTTATTGAATCAAATTCTGTTAATATATTTACTTGTCTGCCTTGCAGTTTATTCCTAAGATTATTTAACGCCTCGAAAAATTTAGAGATATAAGCAAAGTAATAATTAAAAATTGTTCTTTGTAAATTTTTTATAAAGATCTTAAGTTTTTATAAAAGAAAAATGTCTACTTCTGTCTTTAATTCGTATAATCTCTTCAGCATATTTCCCTTCAAAATCTAACGGACATCGATGTGTGTTCTATTTCTAAAGACACTATATTTTATAAAATTTAGTTTGTAATCCAATGACAAGTAGTTTGAAGAGCACTACTTGTCATTGGATTACAAAGAGAGTTTTAAGTGACTACATCTGTACGCCTTTTGAAGTCCTAGACAAAGGTTTAGTAAACCATAATTCTTCCTTCATTTCACTTTCTGCAATAAAATAAAAGTTGGCTTAAATTAGAAAAATCAGTCGTTTCATTTCACTGCAGGCCATCAACTCTTTTTTTTCAGAGTTATCTGAAAGATGGATTCTCAAGACTTTTTCTTTTGTAGACTTGTCCAACATTATATACCCAACGACATCAAAGCAAAGCTCAATTAGAAAAAGTTTTGTTTGAAAACTGGTTCAAAAGCTTTATATAATTTTTTTTGTTTTCATTTTTTTATTTTATTTTTTTTTTTATAGAAGCAGATGTGGAAAAAGCTCTTTTACTTACTATTAGCGTTTTTATAACGAGAATTCTTGATAATTTTGTACTTGCCGATTTCCGGGATTTTTTTTTATCGGGAATACCGGGAATTAAAAACTACCACAAATATGCATTTTTACAATTTTTCACAATCAACGAGAAAGAAATAGTCGGTCAAGACTTACTACATGATACCCTATACCATTGTGTACGAACATAAAAATTCGAGAACGGAACTTATATTATACATGTGGCCAATTTTACTAAATGTAAAATAAAATATAAAAATACCGAATAACGCGTTGATGCTAACATCTAGATGATTTTATGCACTTTAGGGCGGTTTCTGGAATTGGGTTTATATGGGAGCTATGGTAAATTATGGAACGATTCTCATAAAAGTTGGCAATGTTATTTCTACTTACCTAAAACTTATTTATGTCGAATATTACCTTGATACTAACATTCGTATGGGATTTATGTACGTTAAAGTGATTTTCCGAAGAGAGGTTTATATGGGAGCTATGGTCAATTATGGACCGATCTTCATAAAATTTGGTACAAAGATTGATACTTATACAGAACTTCTTTCATTTCATTAAAATATTCTTATTTTTAAAGCATTTTTGAGTGTTTAAACTATTTTCCGGGGGGACATTTTTATGGGAGCTAAGTGAAATAATAAACCGATAACAACCAATTTTAATAGGTTTCGTCCTTGTGTCTTAAAAGTCCAACGTGCCAAATTTCATTGAATTATCTTTAAAATTGCGAACTGCATTTTGTGCACAAGTTTTACATGGACAGCCAGCCAGGCGGACGGACGGATGTCGTTAGATCAATTTAAAAAGTGATTATGAGTCGATTGGTACTTTAAGGTGGGTGTTGGATAACTTTTTCTATGCGTTACAAACATTCATTGAATTATCTTTAAAATTGCGAACAAGGTTTACATTGACAGCCAGCCAGGCGGACGGACGGATGTCGTTAGATCAATTTAAAAAGTGATTCTGAGTCGATTGGTACTTTAAGGTGGGTGTTGGATAACTTTTTCTATGCGTTACAAACATCACCACAAACTCTTAATACCCCAACCACTTATGGTGGTGTAGGGTATAAAAAATTCTATAAAAACGTTGATTGACCATAATATAGCAAACACACGGTTAGATGATTACATTGCTCTGCACCCAGTTCGATGTAGTTAACTGTAAAGAGTTCATTAAAATATCAGAAAAAATAATTTCCGAACAAAGAAATACTGAAATGACACTGCTATTAGAACACACGTCACAGTTTTGTAAGATTTTTTATTTTAACCTTTCACCTTCAACAATTTAAATAATTATTAAATAATAATTAAAATTATTATTATATATATATATATATATATATATGAACATATGAATACAGGTGTAATGTATATTTTATTTATTACCCAAAAGAAACATTTACATATAAAACACTATTTATTTAATTATATTAAAAAGTCATCTTCAAACATATATTTTTATTTCAAGTTTATTTATTAGTTTTTATGCATTTTAAATAATATTGTATTTTTCCCTAATACCCAGGCATTTCCGGGAATTCCTTAAATACAATCTTGATTCCCGGGAGCTGAAAATGTCGGGAAATTAAAAACCCTACTTACTGTTGATGGAGGCAATACAGTATAAGTTAGCATTAAAAGCAAATATAGTTTTCTGTTTTTTTTTTAGATTTTTCAAAATAAAGTAAATCATCATCAATATTGCTAAAATCGTCTCTTTTTAAATTTTTAATATTATTTATTTATTGATTGTCATACATTTCGGAATCTTCGGTAATTTCCATTTTTATTAAAATAATTTTTTTAAATGAAATAATCTCAAAAATAAAGCACTCATTTCTTTTGTTTTACTTGTTTAATATTTAAAAAAAAAACATTTTTAAATTTAAGAATAACTCCAAAGTATTTAATGTTTTTATTTAAAACGTTTGATTAAATTATTAGAAATGCTATTATCATTTCCAAATTTTGAATTAAAAAAATTTAAATACCTTCCAGTTCAATTAGAGACACATTATCTTTCTCTAAGTCTTTAATATCTATATCAAAAGATTTTAATGCTTTATTCAAGCTTGATAATAGGAAATTTTATATCCTAAAGAAATTTTCAATCAAAATAAAAATTCGGTTTTTAAAAATTATTCAATCAATTTATTATTCGTTAAAAATTTATCGAATTTTTTGTTCTAAATTGAAATATTTTGTTTGTACGAAAGGAAAAACAAATTTGTTCCTCGAATAATCGAAATTCGTCATTCTGTTCGAATCACAACCATATTCTGCACTCATAACGTAGTGTCTATACTAGACAATTTTTTATGAAGACAAACGTCAAAAAAGTGCGAATCTATACAAGATAACCTCAGTTAAACAACTGATTACTATTTTTGTCGTTACAACTGTCAAACAGCATATATAAAAAACATTAATGAATTCGTCTTATTTTTGTTTTTGTGCAACTATTTTCACCTTGCATAAATTCTCGTTGATTTTTTGTCTTGATAAAAATTATCTAATATAGAAATTTATGTAAACATTAAACATAAAGCCAAACAACAAATACATACATTCCTGTCATATGTACTTGAATATTTTTGCGTTTTATTCTTCATATAAGAAAATTCAGCAGCAACAAAATTGTCAAAATAAAAATACTAAAAAAACTATAGCTACAAAACCAAAACAAATAAAATTTGCTGAAAATGTTTTCAGCACAAGGAGAAAAATTGTGCGTGTGCTATATTAGTTCGATAAAATTATTAGTTCGATAAAATTATGTGTACGAGACTACAACATGAAGTATTAGTTTTTATATTTTAATTTATACACAAGTTGAATATTTTTTGCTTATGCTACAAAAATTTGTCAAAATAGAAAAATAGTAATAACTAAAATAAGATTTTCCTTAAAATTGTCAGAGTAAATTGTTTATTTAAAGGAAAGATTTATGGGAACCAATCTACGAGTATTATCAAATTTGATTCAATTGTGTAGCTTCTATTATAAAATGTTAACAAAAACTTTACAAAACCCTTTTGCAATTTTTATTAAAATTTAATTTCATAAACTTTTTCTAAAAACTTTTCAAAAGGCAGAGTAGATAATTTATTTTTGTTAGATCATATTGATATGTATATCTTCGTATTTTTTAGATTCTGACTTTTGTAATATGAACAATATGAAATTAATGTACATAATTTCTTTTTAACTTAAAATTTAATCGTAAATAAAACAAATTTTTCTTCAAAAAAGCATAGCAAATGACAATTAACATATAAAAGTACCTCATTTTTGATGCTGACGATTTTAAATAATCGATTTGACGATTTCGACGAGAGCCTATGTATTTAAGAGCAAGTCGTTGCCTTCTCGCTTCTTTTTTTTTTCTTATGGGAGGGAGAAGGATGATAAGCTGTTTAAAATATAAAGAATGTTGGAAGGATAGTGACATGTCTTGTGGCTGCTAAATAAAGCATTTTAAAGTGTCTCTTTTGCAATTCTTTTTCCGGCTGGGTTGGCATCACTAGCTCTTTGAAACATCAAAGTACTAGTAATCATTAATACACAGTGAGAATATGTACTTGGATTTCTTGTGAATTCCCATTGTTTTGTAAACCTGAGAGAATATATTTTTATTCGTTTTTATACCTTTTTTAAAAACAATAGCAATAATTGTAAGAACTCAACCCAATGCAAAACAAACCAAAATTCAACTTAAAACTAACAATGAAAATTAAGTTTATATATTAAATAATTTAAGTACGAATATGCTGAATATATAGTAATCAAGGCATGCTCATTGTAGGAAAAAGGTGGCTATGGAAGTAAAATAAAACAAGTACAAAAGCAACGATGAGAAGAGACCTTAAAAAACAAGCAATTTTCCCTACCATGTTTTGGCATTTATCTGTTAGACTTTAATATCGGTCGCTTTAGTTTTAGTTCAATTTCAAATGTCTTCGAGAATGGACGTGTATTTTCTTAATTCGAAATAAATTCAAAAAGCCTAAAGATATAACAACAAAAGAGTAGAGAAAATCTAAAAGAAAATAAAAATTTATTACTCAGTAAAATTTCAACTCTACTCATACAATTAAAATTTTCACCGGTACGGTCGATATTTAAGCGCAAACGTAACTCATGCGTAACAACCCTCGAGAAACTCGAACTCAACAATAATACAAATTATATATACGATCGATCACCCCCTAAATAAATAAAACAAAACAAATGTGTATTTATGTGAGAGTTATTATTTTTTTTTCTTTTTTAAATAAAAGAAAACAATTTTGTATTTATGTGAGAGTTCTTTTTTTAACAAGAGAGTAAATGTAAGTCCTTTGAATAAACAAGTATCCTTAAGGTGCGGTTGTAGAGTCACGTGTATTATTGCACCTGTTTTTATTTGTTGTCTATGAATGAATTTGAAAGAAATAAATGAAATTTAAATGAAATAAAGAAACAAGTGTTTATTTTTTGTCTCTATGATCATTTATACGTAAAATTTACATTGTTTATTTCCCAATCTTTTACGATTATTTTTAAAATAAAAATTTCCCACCGAAATTCAAGTTACCAAAATGAAAAGTATATGAAATTTAAATTGATTAGGAAATAGTTATTTGTAATGATGTGAAAACCTAAAATGGAATAAATATGCAAATAAGTTTTTATGTATAGAATAAAGTGTGTGCATTGATAAAATGAAAGTGGAAACAAACTTATACAATTATGTTAAAAGAAAAATAGGAATAAATTATAATGTGGTAAGTGGAAAAGTTTAATACTAATAAAACACTAATCGAAAATTTTACATCTAATCATAATTAATTATTTTTTCCATATATTTCCAATTTTTGCTTTAGTTTCCTAAAATGCAAAGTTGGAATCAAAAAAATTTAATATATTTTATAAGATCTTATATGATTTAATAGAACATTTTTCTTCCCGATATCTGTTGATAAATCTAAAAAAAGTAAATAAAACTTGAAATTATGCACCAAAAAATCTACTTAGACGTAAAACTTTATTTAAAAATATCAACTAACAAAAAAATTATTGCATAATTAAAAATGACTAATATGCAAAACAATTTCAAATCAATTCTTTTTTTTTTGGTATCTTTTTTCAAAGGATTCATAATTAATGGCTATTTATAACAGATGAATTTAATTCAACCATAAAATCCCTATTCACATTTGATTGGCTTTAGAAAAACCTATTAGAACTAGAAATAAGTTATAACAATTTACTGTATTCCAAAATAAAATTAAACCAAATTAAAGAAACAATTATTCTTTTAAATTTTAAAACATGATTAGATCAAGTCACATTTAAGAGAAAAAAAAAATAGTGTTTAATAAATAAAGCTCTGCCAGTCGAAAAATATAAAAACGGTGAGTTATACTTACATAATAAGAACACGCTGAATCTAATGGCGTTGAAGATTTTTCTAAGTAATATAGGTTTACATTTAATTACAATTAAAGTTTTTTATCCGTCTGTATGTAATTTATTCAATTTAAAACACAGTATTCAGTTATGGACAAAAAAATAGGGTCAATTATATTTATTTTACATTTTTTGAGTTTTTGACAAAAGCTTATGCAAAACAATCAAATCGTTTTGAATATGTTGACGTATAAAGCTATACAAAAATAATATCCTTTAACATTATTCTAATAACGGTATATCGTCCCAAACGTAAATAGTCCTTTTTAAGTGCGGAGAAAAAAATAAAAATATAGGGTCAGCAGTAAATTTGTTTTGTTGAATTTAAAGAAAATTTTCGAAACTTTTCTTCTTTTAAGTATCAATAACTATATTAGCAATTAAAAACTGGAAAAAGATAAGGATTTTTAATTCCTTCAATAACTAAGGGCTTTAAAAATATCTGAAAATCCTTCTCAAATTGCTTCCGAGTGCTACTATTAAAATAAAATTATCTAACTATATCGATAAATTTCTGTTCTCAGTGTTTGTTTGTATCTTCGATTTTGCCCATATTTTTAAAGTATTTAATTTATAAATCATTTTTGATATGAATAGTTCTCGAAATTAAAAGTTCTTATCCCTTTTCGGTGTTTAATTGTTAATATTATTATTGAAATTTAAAAAAGTAAATTTTCGAAAAAAATATACAAAAAGTTTTAAAAAATTAAAAAACAAAAATAAAATTTGATGAATTTACTGCTGACCCTATTTTTTGTCGAACTTGAGACGTTGTACTGTTATGGGGATAATGCTAAAGGATATTATTTTTTATTGGTTTATAATTCAACCTATTCGCAATGATTTGGAGAATACTCAAAAAATGTAAAATAAATATATTTGACTATATTTTTTGTCCGTAACAGTATATCCTAATAAATTTTATCAGTGTCCAGTGTGCATTTCACCAAAATTTCTATTTGAATATATTAAACATTAAACCTTTCTGATGTCATATGTATGTATGTATGTATGTATGTATAGTGTATTTCCAAAAAATTTCGATCCAGCTTGGATTTTGACCATCATCGATTTTAATGAAATTCGACCCATATAATCTACTCTATAGCTAACGGTTCATGTTTCATGAACCTCTAAAGTTGGACACCTCGATCATTTTTGTCATATATTAGCAAAATTTAAGCTTGAATAACTTTTATCTGCATTATCAGATTTCAACAATCTTTTTTTTAATTTTCATTATTTTTTTACGCGATGTTTACAATCAATTTGTCGTTATAATGTAAAAATTTCAAAATGGGATCTCAATGAGATCAGAAGTTAAAGCAATTTTTCTTTGCTAACTAACACATTTTCTATTAAATATTAAGTGGCCTTTAGGCATATTGGTACACTTATTCAAATTTTAATATAACAGATCATTATATATTGAAATAATTCGGATATATAGCACATTCCTCGTTCCGAGAAAATAATTTGATATTATTTTAGAAGTTTCAGAAACATATTAACAGACCTATAACCCTTTGTAACCCACTTTACAAAACTCGTTGAATTATTTGTGACGATTTTAAATATTATTTAATCAAATTTGTTACATGGTATTAGAAAGGTAAAATCTTCTGAAATTGATCATGATCGGTCCATTATTTCACCTTACCCCTATACACCTATACTCCTTTTTTTTTGGAATAATGGATTAACGTATTTCTGTAATCATAACTTTCATGTAGGTTCCGATGCCTAGAAATTATTTAAAAGTAAATAAATACCATATTAATGTTAACATCAATACAAAATTTTATATATTTAAGTTGTATATAAGTATAAATCATCATACACAATTTCATAATAATTGGTCAAATATAACCCCCATTCCCGAAAATCAATTAAACTTGCATAAATCTCACTTAAATATCAATATCGGGATACAATTTGACACAACTAATTTTTGTACAAGTATATATATAATTCATATTCCCGAAAAATACTTAAACGTGCATAAATTCACATAAATACCAATATCGAAATTTTTTGATCAAATGTTCCATATAAGGCCCTCTCCCGATAATTTGTGTTTAGCATGTAGGGTATTATATGATCAGTCTTGACCAACATTGATTGCTTTTATCCTTTACTATTTGTTTTGATAGTAAATTTAAAATAAAGTATCAGAATATTTAAAAATATAGTAGATAGATAGTAAAATTATACTAACTGCTACAGACAAACTGTTATATAACTTCTGATCTCATTGAGATCCTATTTTGAAATTTTTGCATTACAACGACAAATTGATTCTAAATATCATTTCAAAAATAATGAATATTAAAAGAACCTTTTTCAGAATATTCTATGATGAAGGATATTTTTCATTTTAGAGGTCCTTGCGCCAGGGAGATGTGTAACTTTTATGATTTTTTTATAAAGAGAAATATCAGTCCTTGAACGTAAAAGTTATTTAACCTTAAACTTTGTTAATATTTGACACAAATGCCGAGGTGTACTACTTTACGGGTCCATAAAACATGAACCGTAAACGATATGGAACTGATGCATAATATATAAAATGCATGGTGACTAGTTTAATGAACATCCCAAATTAAAAAATCGAAGATATGAAATCTTTAAAAATATATAAAAATATATTTTATGCAACACTGCAAAACGTACGTTAAATCTGACACTGGATTAATAATTTTTGGTGTTTGTAATTGTCAAAGTTATTTTCTTAGAAACATTCTGTTTCCTACAGTGCACGGTGGTAAATTCTGGCTAAAAATGAAAATCAGATTTTTGATAAAAAAATATTAGTTGCGGAAATCGGGGTGTTGCAATTCGAGCTTGTACTATATCTAATATTAATGATGATATAATTGGTATAGAATCGGCCAAAAAATGTATTTTTTTGGAAATTAGCAGTAATTTTTATATAATTAGAAAATTAATTACAATTTGCCCGTCTCAACTAAGTTGGACAACTCATTTGCTATTTCGCGCAATTTTTGAAGCAATATCATATAATTTATCTTAATTATTTTAAGTAAAAACGTACAGTAGTACTTATAAACAACCGTACAGGTGCTGGCCGCATTAGATAGGAAACACTAGACAACACAAAATGATGAATTTTTCACAAAATTAACTACATCCTTAAACGTTTCATGTATATTTTGAAAAATGTATTAAATATTATTATATTTTCAAAAATTTCTCAACAATTCAAATTATTTCGATTGATTGCGTTATACATATGTAAGGAAAATCGCCTATATATCATTGGAGAGCTAGTTTGTCCTTGTTTAAATGACAAACCCCTTTTGGTATCCCTAAGCAATTTGATTCGTGAATAAAGCGCTATATTTTTTATCCGTGTAACAAATTTAAATTATTTACTCTGACAAATAGCAAAGTTATAAATAGCAGATTTATTGATTTACCTACGACTTTCGACGTGGATTTTTCATATATTTTAATAATTGTTTAAAAAAAACTTACGTGAATTGAATTTCTATTAAATTGTTATAGTTTACGGGACATGGGCCATGCGTATAAATCCGTAACAAAAGAGCAATGGTCAGTATTAATGTTTCAGAGAGAGCAAAAGTCCGACAAAAGCTTCACCTGGACTAAACACTTCAAATCAAATATCCCCTGATTCTTCAGAAATATGGATACCGTACCATTAGATCATCCAAGTACTGTTAGCTCTTTTGCCAATAATCATTTTGTTGGCAATAATCATTTGAATACCAAAAGTCTTTAAGTCTTCTTAAGAAATAAGGGAAACCAACTGCAGAACCAGTATCATTCTTCACTACTTTAATGTAATCTTTTAAATATCGGAGGCAATAATCACCGATATTTTCAGTGAAAACATCCAATTGATTGGTTTTACGCCGTACAGCCATGAATTGGAACCCATTGACTTTCTTCTACATAATTCCTCATGTCAAAAATTATTTTAATAAAAATACATAATTTGGAACTGCACAGTGGGGATGATCGCAAAAATGTTGGTAGAAATCTGTATCTCCTAAACTACTGATCGAATTGAAATGTATGTGGGAGGACCGAAGCTTTCAAAAAAATCTATTTGTAGTCACCTTGTAATAATAACAGATAAGCTACAGTGTGTTGTTGACCACCTCGAGCAGGGATGGAAAATGGCTTATTCCATTTTGTACCAATCATACAAATAAAATGTACTTTTTCGACCATGAAGGTACCAATTTTGCAATATGTTTTATTGTACATACATATTTTTATTCAACAATTTTTGTAGAAATATTATATGAAATTTTAAAATTGCAGCAACACATATGTTGAGTTGAAATCTTGTGATTGAATTAAACTCGATACAGTAGAAAAAATTTTCGTTCTTTTATTATATTTTTATATTTATTATTTGAGCATTTTCTTATTAAAGTTTATCTTCAATTTTAAAATATTGAAAATTATTTGAAAATTTTTTAGAGTTGCTTTTTTAATTTCTGTCTGTTATTTGCTGAAAAATATACCACAAACAAAAAAAAAAAAAAAAAAAAGAAATCATCAATGTAAACATTGTTTTTTCATTTGTCTAGAACATTCTTGTTCAGAAAAAAGTTTATTTTAGTATAAATACATGTATTTATCTGTAATCTAATTAATTACATTCCCAAATGAATGTATTTAGAATATATTAAGATTAACTTATGAAAATGACTTTTAAGCAGAGACCAGATTTTCATGCTAAAAAAAACAACTTTTTTATTTTTATTTCAACGAAATCTTTTGTGTTCAAATTTGTTTTTTCATTTTGATCGAAATATAAAATATAAATATATATCTATCACAAAAGTTAAAAGTTATTTTGAACTTGTCATCGGATGAATAAAATTGTAAACAACAACAATTTCAATGAATAAAAAGTATTTAAACTGTATTCACACAATACGCACATAAAACATTCAAAAAAAAAAAAATAGCATAAAATATTTTTTGAAACAAAAACAAAAGTACGAATAAAAAACAATCATTTGAAAATTTTTTATACTAATATTTATTTTTAAAGATATTTATTTTTTTATAATGATGAATATTTATATTAAAAAATAAAAATCCCTCACATATCTTTTTCAAGAAATGAAAAATCTTTTTGAATAGTAAAGGTAATAATTATATTGATTGAAAAATACAAATAAAAATAGTTTTCGGGTGCTTTTTGAATTCAATCTCAAAACCAGTGTTGCCAATTTAGCCTTTTTGAGGCTAAATTTAGCATTTTTATTTTGCTTTTATTTTAGCTTCTAGTTTTCTTGCTAGCCTTTTTAATTTTTAAAACTGCCTTAAAAAGGCTAAAATTTTATTATTTCAACAACGAAGAAAATAGTTTCTTATTTGCTATTACTAATTTTATTTTTACAGAATCGCTATTTATTAACATTATTAAAAAAAATATTAAAGCGAAAACTCACCCAAAAACTTGGAAATGCTTATTAAAAAACGAATTACAACCCAAAAATGACAAAAAATCACTTTAAAACGTCGATTTTCTTTCATATGAAATATGACCCAAATTAAAATTTTTTGAGATCTAGAAAAAATAAGTTTTTAAATTAAAAATAATTTTTAATTTTTTCTGACTTTATTTTTAAGGGCATTTAGCCTTTTTTGATTTTTTTAAAGTCCAATTTAGCTTTTTTTGTATGACGCTTCTGGCAAAACTGTTCAAAACCATTGCTTGATATCTCAAAAATAGTTCGTTTATCTTGCTGCTTAAATAAAAAATAAAAATGATCATATAAAATTGTACCAAATGAGTTGTGTTAGTACCACGGTATCAACTAATATGAAAATGTAACAAAAAAAAAAAAAAAAAAAAAAAAAAACT
Source organism: Protocalliphora azurea (assembly GCA_932274085.1). Taxonomy (NCBI): domain Eukaryota; kingdom Metazoa; phylum Arthropoda; class Insecta; order Diptera; family Calliphoridae; genus Protocalliphora; species Protocalliphora azurea. The sequence goes on from OW026523.1 coordinate 46,617,978, forward strand.
ACAATAGTACCATGTTTGCCATCCGTGATCTCACGTATGAAAGAGTTTAAAAATCGTAACTTCTACGAATTAAGTCCGATTTCAAAGATTTTTTGCCTTGACTTTTTTAGATTTTCTTAAATAATTTAATTCAAATAATATAGGAGTTAATTTTTTTAAATCAAATTATCAAATGAGACTTTAAATTGAAGAAGAATTGTTTTTAGAAAAATTCTTTTGTCTCAAAATTTATTTAATAAAAATATATATATATATATATATATATATTTTTTACATATTTTAAAAGACAAAGCTTCAAGAATGGATAAGAAAGAAAATTTTATTTGATTGGGAATTGCGAAATTTTCAACGAAATTTCAAGTTCATCGGCTTAGCAAAAAAGTCACTCGAGATTTTTCAAATCTAAAAAATAGTTTTAATAATTTGACACTAAACTAGTTCCTAACAGCACGAAAATATAGACAAAAGAGCATATTTTATGAAAATAGTAACATTTTTAGAATCATATTTATTAAGTGCACAAAGCATATTTTAATAATTTTTAACTTTATTTTTGATGTAATGTATTAGTGATAACACTAATACACAATCTTTTCATGTACCAAAAATCATTTTACTTGCATTGTATAATAATATTAATTAATATGTTGAGATTGGTCTAATATTTATCTTCTGAAGATGAACAAGAGTATGTAGTACGCGAATTAAATTCTGCAAGGAATTTAATCCAATCTATATCCAATATCACAAAGCTTGCAGCAATAATGCAAAAAATCCAAATTTCCACCAAAAATGCAGTAAAAATTTGATTTTTCACAAAAAAAAAAAAAAGATTTTTCATTATTTTCTATTTTTCACTAAAAAATTTAATATATCACTAATTTATCCGATTTTATTCTAAAAATTTGATTTTTCACTAAAAGTGAAAATTTGGATTTTATTCTAACAGCCCCATTATCTTCTCAAGTTGTTTAGAATTGGTAATTTTAATTTTAAATTAAAATGTAATTAAGCGTGTTAAACACAATAAAATATTTAAATTTTAATTATAAATAATACTTATATTTTGTTTAAATACATTTTATTCAATATTTCTTTCTTCTCGTACGTAAAACCTTAACGACATTTTTTTTTTTTTTTTTTTTTTTTTGACAGATTTAGCAATGAAACACAACACTCAAGGTACCAAAAATTTTATTTTTGACGTTTCCGACAACTATAATACCTTTAAATGAAAACGATTGTTTTTCGACTCACAATCGCCAAGAGAACGACACTCATAATAAGGTTGATTAACCTATCCACTGATATTCATATTGTCTACATACCTTTCCAAATGATATCTCGGTCCAAATCGCTATATGTTATACGTCTTTCGCCAAATAAAAAAAAGCAACCCTCGTATTTTTTGCCTTATTTGTACATATATAATTATTTACAAAATAAGTCACAATTTTTATATATGTAATTTGGCTTTTCTTGTTATTGTCCTTTATTTTAATTTTACAGTAATTAAAATATAAAATAACCTCATAAACTTTGCACACTTGTTAAGTTTTTGAACTTTATTTATATGTCTTTTTTCATATGTGTTATATCTAAAAGTCGCACTTTTTTATGCCAATTTAAATTGTATTTCCATTTTTACGTTGTATTTCCAAATTTATAAACAAGTATGTATTTCGTACAAAAAAAAAATATATATATATATTATTATATATATATATATATATATATATATACATATAAAAATTTTCTCATTAACACTTATTTTTGTTTTTATATAATAAACCAGAGTAAAATATTTCTTTATAGAAAAATATTTCTTTATAGAAAATATTGCTGTTTAATAAACTACAAAGCCTTGTGTAGTTTTGCCTTATGTTGATTAAATTTGTTGCTTTAAATTGATCGCACTGGTAGGTTAGTTTGCTAAGTTGTGTTTTACGTTTGGAATTCTAAAGAATTGAAAATTTAAGTTAAAATTTCTCGATACTCAATCAACCGTACACATTTTACCAATTAAACTAAAAACAATAAATACGAGTAAAGGAACTACTATCCATTTATGTTTTAAATTAGGGGAAAAAGAAACCCACAACAAGACAACTGTTTTAATATTTATGACAATTTTTTAAAATATCTTTTTCATTCAATAAAGAGCTTTAACTTTTTTGTATAATTTACAGATTAAATACAATTGGAATAAAATAAATAAATGAAAATGTACATATTGGACTCACTGAGTTTAACAAGAGCAGCGGCAACAATAACAACAAAAGAACAGACAACATTAAAGTCAACAACATCATCATCGTCGTCGTCAGTATTTAAAATGAAAGAAAATATTGTTAACAATTTAATATCAATAAATGTAACACCAACTCCAACAACTACAATTACAAGCAATTCATATGAAATGACAACAAATAAATATAAACAACTGCAACAACAACAACAACAACAACGACACGAACAACAAAACAAAGTGGTTGAAAAATTCATGAATCAAAAAAAACCATCACCGTTACCGCATAAAATAAAAGAAATGATTAAAAACAATAATGAAAATCTTAATGATGAACTAGCAATGACAGCAATTGAAAATAATACGACAATTGCTGATAATACAATGCCCCAAGAACAAAAACAAAATAACGACAACTACAATAGAAATGAAAACAGTAGTGCAACTGAATGGGGTAAAGTACCTGCAGAATACAACTACAAATGCCACCACAAATACAGCGATACAAAAACCTCCACCACTGCCGCACAAACCATTGACATAAATGTATCTACAACAACTGTCACAAACACCACAACAGACACCACTAGCAGCAGCAGCACCATATTTAATGGTTTGAATGTTGACAATGCTGATGGTAACAAAGTACGAGTGGAAGAAATAATGTTGACAAATATTCAAAATAATGTCAACTTGAATACTTTTGTTTTACCACCATCGTCACCAACGGCGGCAGCACCAACAACAACATTGACAACATTACAAAATGCAAATAGTTGTTGCAGTAGTTCTCAACTTGATATAAATATGAAAGATTTAGCCAGTAAAGGTATGCTTCTTCCAATACAACCAACTAAACATAGTTTTAACATAAATAACGATAGTCACTGTATTAGTGCAACTTATGATGATAGTAGTCGTGGTGGTGGTATTTTTTGTCACAATGTTAACAACAAGAATAATAACAATAATAACAACGACAACAACGTCAACAGCAGTAGTAGCAATAATAATGACAATAATGTTATTTTGAATGCAAACAGTTTTGTAACGGTTGACTGCTCTCTGATAACATGCGAGAATGAGCGCGAACAAGAAACACGAAAACAAATACAAAACGGATATAAAAACAGTGAGAATATTATTGCTGCTACTACCACCACTACTACTACCGCTACTAATAACAATTCCATGGGTACAAAAACAATGGCTGAATTATCAACGATTTTGGGAGAACAAGAATATTTCTCTCCTTGTTCTGATATGAGTGAGAAATTTGAAACCCCAATTGGAAATATAGTCAACAACAATGTTACCATATTTAATAGTCCGGTTGATAGTATATTGGAAAATTTTGAAAAATTCTTAAATTCGGTGAAATTGGAAAATCAAATTTTAAATCGAAGTATTCCCGAATGTTATGATTTAATTGATTTGAGTGAAGACACAAAGACTGTATGTGATAGTCAAGGTAAGAATTAATTTATATTTTTTACTAATTAATATAAGTAGGTGCAATTTTTCAAAAGTTCAATGTTCCGTAGCAAATATGTATATTAGGATTACAAATATTTTTTGAACTTTGAAATACCATAGCACCATTCTATTCATAATACTGTACTGATAAAGACAACCGAACTTTTAAGTCTATTTGGCACCGAACGCGATTTTTAAAATGCTTTTGTATTTTTTATATATATATATATATTTATTTGTACAATTTTTGTATATAGTTGCAAATATTTATGTGTTACAACTAAAGTATTACGTATGGAATAAAATAACTTCATTTTATATTCTTCTTCCATTTAAATAAGTAAAAAACTGTGATATAGTCAAATATTTTGAATGAATTTACTTATCGGTTATAGAATAAAATACAAAAATTTGACTAGAAATTAATTAACCGCATTTTTCACACATTTTGTATGAAATTGATTAGAAATAATTTTGCATTTTAATTTACATCATAAAATGTCGAGAAATCTAAAAATTAAAAAAAAAAGAATACTATTAAAATTAAAAAAAAACAAGTTTAATTCTTTTTTTATAAGTTTTAAATATCGCTATTTTATAAAAATTGCAAAGAAAAATTTTCTAAAATTATTTTATATCAGAAATTACACTTAAAAGTGATAAAAAAAACTTAAGTAATTTGGTGGAAAATATACATATAATTACACAAATTTACAAATTCGCGTAGACTTTTGGAAATGACCAGATGATAATTAATATCAATGTAATTAGGGGCGCTGAATTCAAATATAACATTCGTTTCCAAAGATTGGTTTTAGTTTTCGAGTTCTCGCGTTTTGGAGCAATACGCTGTCATAACGACTTTTTGTTGTTGACGTCGCTAAAAGATTGATTTCAATCATATGTTGGATTTTATTTCAGATACTCGTAGTGTAGAAAGATATTATGTTTATTATTATGTTTACGAAGTTATGTAGTAGGAAAAATGTGCAAATTAATGTTAAATGATCAGAGATGAGTTCTTTCATTACCTTGGTTTATATGTTTCAATAACTGAACTGAATGGCTTGATCCGTGGTTTGAATTTACAGTTGGAAGAATTGATTGCATTATGGTTGCCGGGGTAAAAAAAGTTTGACACTGTAGCAAACGAGAATAAAAATGAAGCACTATTCCCGATTCTTAAGAGAAATACTTTGACAAACTTAATATTCGAAAACTAATGACCGGCGGAATGTTTTAAAAATGTATAACATGCGTTAAACCGCCAGCGTGGAGATAATACGAAAATCTTTTTCGCAACATTCTTGGTAATCGCAAATCGGAAATAATGGAGCGTTTTTTTTTTTTTTTTGCAAAAATACCACAAGATTATAGCTCGAATATCTTTGGTAGTCTGCAAATTTGGTGAAAATGTAAATAAATTTCTCAAGACAATTTAACTTATTTTAGAAGTTTTGTAAATTGCGAACTAACGCGGAAATCATATCAGAATTCGGTATTTGCAATATTAGTTTTAATATTAATATTCTTGCCAAATGTCATTAAATTTGGATGATTTGTGGAACAATTGGCGACTTTTCTGTTTGATTATAAAAGAATCAATAAAAATTTAAATAAATGTTTTGTATTTATTATGACTTTTTTGTATTAATTAATAAACTATTGCGAGTAAAAGCGTGTCATTTAACATGGATGTAGAAAAAATTTTCAGCATTAACATATATTTTTAAAAATTTTTAAAGAGAAAATTTTTGGAGATATTTACCCGCCAGCTATAAATCACGAGATATGGATCATTTTAATGTTGAGAAAAAAGTTATGTTGTACGATATATTAATAAATTATAAATAAACGACTTCGAATTTTGATTAAAATTAAATTAAGAAAACTATATAAATGATTCTTTTGCACGAGATTTCTCATTCAATGTAATTCTAAGTCTATAAATAACATTTTTTGAATTTAGGAGGTTGCACTAAATATTGCAGAATATCTTGAAAATACTTTGTCCAATTTTGTTTAGTGAAGTATAAAAAATTTTAATTTAAATTACCTCAAAATTAGACCCACATTATTTTTTAATCGGCTCAATAGTTTCGCATATATTTCAAAAAATGTGTCAAAGAAAATAAAATTTCATACAAACTTAATTTGTTTTTTTTTTTTCAAATAATCATAAAAAATGGAAAGCGATCAAAAATTTTCCTTCCTCATTTTTCTTCATAAAGTTGAATATGTTACAATTAAAATGAGCCCATATTTCAGATTATATTCACTATCCCACAAAAAAAAAAAAAAAAAAAAAAAAAAAAATGGAAGCGGTTCAAAGTGGATGTCCAGATTTCTTTACATAGCCCGCATTGTTAAATTAAACAAAAACTTACACGGCATCGGAAAATAAACAAAAATTGTATTTATTCCCGTTTCATTTCTTTTTTTACTATTAACATTTTTCAATTTATATAAATTTTTAGTATTTAATATTTTTTGTGAGAAAATGAAAACAACAAAAAGATTTTGAAATAAAATTTATTTTTAAACAGAGCCGGATTGCGCAGTTTTTATACAAATTTATATTGAAATTACACGACCGGGCTTGTTGCTTTTATACGAGTACAATAAATTCGAAATTATTTACTATATATATATATATATATATATAAATAAAATAATCAATATAAGGACGTATAAAGAGATGATAAAAACTTTATAAAATCATAAAACTTAATTGTTTTCATAATTTTGTTCAATATTGGGTAAGATTAAACATTAAACACCTATCTGTATGCAAAGTGTCGCTAAAAGATTCGGATTAGAACATGCAAAATTTTCCGACTGAAAATAGCTTAAAATGGAATAAGGGCTTCTCTATTCATATACTCTTGTAGAACAAAAGTAGTAATTAATGTTTATAAATGATTTATATTAACCATGATTTCATTAAAATTCAGACCAAGTAAGCTCTATATACATATGTATAAATCAGTATGTCAAATTTCGTAAAGATAAACTTTAATATCTTCCTAAAATCACTTTAAAGTGCATAAGCCCAATATAATGGTAGCATAACAATAAGATGACGCGAATAAGTTTTATACGGATAGGAAACCTAGTGCAAAGTTATTACATATTATTATATTATCACATATACATATGTTTTACAGAAATATAATTTACATCATTAAATCTTATAATAGCCGATCGACAATTGACCATAGATTCCATGAGAGACCACTTCCACAATTATTAAAATGCATGGTGTAGGGTATCAAATGATCGGATCTCACCGACAACATGTTTTTTCGAATAAATTTGCTAAAATTATTAACAAAATCGCATCAAAAGATTATCTTATTATATCATGAATTCCATGAGACATTTGAAAAATATCTTAGGTCTCAGATTTTATTCATATTTGGCACTTGCTTGCTTTGTAAAATCACATTGACATATATATTTTAATTTTCTGAAATTTCAAGGAAATCGTGATTTTATTCACATTTTTAATTTCGTAAAAATAAAATTTTCACTTTTTATGTAATTTTAATTATACATATCTTTTGAAGTTTAAGTTTTAAATTATAATTAAAAAAGAAACTCATTTTTAAAAAATGCATTTATAATGCAAATGCATTTTTGGGGTGCATTTCTGAACACTCTTTCCCTTTTTGATTTTTTTATTTTCTTAAATAAGCGTAAAAATTGATATATTGATTAAATAATTCAATTTAAGTTTTTTTTTTTTTTTTTGTCACAAGAAGCTTTGGTATTTCTTATTATTTTTTTTCTAAGAAATATCAAAAAATTTTCTCATACAAAAAATCACTTTTTTAAACATTTTCATGTTTTGGACTAAAAACATAAATATTTTTTTAACCAAATTTTTTAATTTATATATAAAAAATTGTGAAAATATAAAGTTATAAAGTTATATTTGGATAATTAGTCTAATTGCCAAACTTTAATAAAATATATTCAAAATAAAGATTTTTTATAATTAAAATTTTATTTTTGATTAATTTAATTTAAAGAAAATGTAAATACTGTTAAAATATTCTTCATATATATTTTAAGTTGTACACTCTTGTCTAAAATGTACAAAACAATAAAATATTTAAAAAAATAAAATTTGTATGAAAAAATATGTTGGTATTTTTTTTCTAAAAATTATTAAAAATGGTAAATATTTCCGTCACAAAAAAAAAATAACATTTTCAAAACTGCATCGTGTTAATTTTTGCTAGAATGTGTTAATTGAATTTTTAAAATAAAAGTTGTAAAAAACTTCTCAATTTTGTTTAACTTTCTTTTATTTGGGAATACTTGCTCAAAAGAGAAGAAAGCATTGGAGCAATAGACCTGAATTCAAGGTGCCAAAAACTGTAGACGGACCCTGCACAAGTGCCAACAGATTTCAGCTAGAAGAAGCAGTTGCTTTTAAAGAAAAGTTTCCTCCTATAATTGTGGATTCTATACTAAGTTCTTCAATTGTCGTTGGATTAATTGAGGAATTTGAAATTTAATTTTTTCTGTGTAGATGTAAATTGGTTACAAAAGTAATATAATGAAAAAAAAGCATTTTGGTTTGTACGCCCTTATACGTGTTCATGCTTCAATTGTTAGTTTAATTTCTATATTTCATCGTGTTCAAATCATGAAAAATGTCATTTCATTTAAAACCAACCAACTGATTTTTCTCAACACCCCGAATTTAATGATAATGGAACAATATTTTTCCATATTAAAAGGTAAGACTCATTCAAAATTTTAATTTGCTTTAGCACATGGTTCACGATATACATATATAGCGATTTGAAAGTGTAAAATGTGTAAAAATATGTACAAAGTTTTCTTTACAAAATCATAAATATTTTTGAGGTATTAAAATTACCTTTAACATGTCATACAGCATGAGCTTTTCGTCAATATTAAAATATTCCATATCTCACAATTTTTTGTTCGAGGATAAATACATATCTCAAAAATATTTTTTTTTTTTAATTTAGTTATTTTATTTATTTTTTTTTTTATTTTATTCACAATTTAGTGAAAATTCCCATTCCAATACCTATAATTAAATGGAGACCAATGTTGGTTTAATTAATCAACAAATAAAAATCAATACTTTTGACTAAAAATTCATTCGAGTAAATTATTCCGATTAATAGAATAAATCGAGTAAAAAAAATATTTTAAAAATTTCATTTCCCAATTCGTTTTCAAGATGTTTCAATTTTAGTATTATAAAGAATTTTGGTTGAAAACAACTGTTGCAAGGTTTATATATAATGTTTAAAATCTAAAGTTTTTAATATGCCGCCAAGTGACACCACTACTTAGAATTATTTTAAAAATATATTATTCACTAAAAAGAACCGAATATGCAACACCTAATTAAGTTAAAGGTCGTTTCCAATCACAAAAATTAAATCAAATGTATAAACGTCACTTAAAAAAAAAAAAAAAAAAATGAAAATGTAAAGTTTAAATCATTCATTATTTATAATTTGAGTTTGGAGAAGATAAAGAAAAAATATTTACTTTCTTATATTCAGTTTTCTGTAAGAAACAAATTGGAAAAGTTTGAACTCGATTTGGAAGAAAAGTTCTACAATTAAGAGTGCAGTCGATGTGGGTAAGTATAGAGTATTAGCCTGGTTTAAAGGATAAATATGATGATGGGTTTGATGAAAATTGTGATATAGAAGAGATTTTTATTTAAAATTAAGTGAAGCAGTAAAGTTATAAATTATTTTAAGAATTGCTGAACGTGTTTATTTAATTTAATTTATTTATTTTTTTTCGAACCCATAAATGTACCTTATCAGATTTTAATTTTCCAGTTTTACGAACAATGATATCCGAACATTTACGAGTTTAGGTAATAATTTTAGGCTTGTTGATTTAACTAACAAAGAATTAAGTAAATATAGAGAAACAATGGCTTTATAGGAATAAAATTGAATTACATATTATTTTTGAAAGACTATTTATTTTTATGTTTCACAAAAATAAATTTTTAACATTTATTTATTTTTTTTTAATAAACATTAAAAAAATTTAAGGTATAATTTTAATTTTAAATTTTAAGGTATAATTATTAACTCGAATAACTCAAGAAAGCTTTACTCGATTGCTCGATTAATTTAAAAACGGAATTTTCGAATTATTTATTTTAAAATGAATACCTTAGTAAGGTGATCATGGTCATAATAAAAATCATAATGTAATAGAAAAAATTGCAAGTTGAATCTTCTTTAGCATGTCAAATTCCATCTAATTCCATTTTAATTTTTATTTTTTCCCCATCAAGATTTGTGCATCAATTTTGATGGTGCATGACTTATTTTATTTGTAGTATAACTAACTTCATAAAAAGTTTCATAAAAGAACTAACAAGGAAGAATCTACATTAATTTCTGAATAACTCCGAAACTATTGAGTAGATAAAAAATAATGTAAAGATGACTTAAAGACAATTTTGGTCCGCATATTCTATTTAAATCGGGCAAACCGTTCTTGAGTTATGGTAAAATATACTCGTGTAATCACCTTCCCATTGAAAAAAAAAGCAGGACCTGATACAAAAAAACTGAATGCAGATTTGTATTTAGCACGTTAAATCCTAATTATCTAACTCCATCCACATTTTATGAAATTTAATACGGACTCTCTAACATAACTACCGCTACCACAGAGATTTTTGAATACATTCTATATTATGGTTCGCGATTTACAACGGCTTTAAATAATGAAAAAAAAAATGTCTTTACAAAAACCCAAATATCTTTCAATATATTTATGCTACTAGATTCATTGAGGTCTATTGTTAAAGATAATAAAATTACCTCTAAAATGATATTTAATTTTAATGGTCCATAATTCCCGACTTGTAGTTTGCAGATGTACATATATTTAAAAAAATGGTATTTTTAGAATTAAAAAAATATATTTATTTATATGTTAATGACGAAATGTTTTTCTACACTTTTAGTAAATATAATGAAGAGACTTGCAATGGTTTCTGAGTTAGTATTACTGATCATAAATAAGTAATTACATATATACAATATGATAAAATAATCGGCATCTAAGATGATATTGTTTCATATCGTTCTTTAGTTCATTGGGTTTGTCCATCAATTTTCATAATACATATATAGTTTATTTTAATTTTGCAATATTTAAATGTCTTGGATTCGCTAAAAAATAAAAATTTTATAAAATTTCAATTTTTTTTTGAATAAAAAGTATTTTAAAAACTGTATCTTATACATACATACACTGCCTGCCACTTGAATAATAATTTTAATTAAGTATATCTTCTAAACTAAAGTTCAGAAAAAAATAATTTTTTGCGCAATCAAATTTCAGTGTTGGCTTTAGTTTCCTGAAGAAATAAAAAATATACATATTTTGTTATACTAAATTATGCATTTATGTATTTCTGTGGTACTTTTTCGTGTGTCACTTGAATAAGGAATATTTTAAAACTAAGCAAACTGTAATTTATTTTTGAATTTTAGGTTATAAAAATGAAAGTTTTTATCTTGTAGCATTCAATTAGTAATGAGTACTGTCACTATTTTTAGAAATGACCTCAAAAATGCAATTTGGCATCGACTTGTATAATGACTCTAAGTAATTTAGCGAAATTGAACTCCATGCTTCCGTTATTGCATCCTTTAACGATTCTATAGTCTCAAATTGTTTTCCTCCTTCATAAACTTTTCTTTCAAGCCAACTTCAGACATTTTTCATTGGACTCAGGTCTGTTGAATATGGGGGCCAATCCAAAATTTGAACACCTTGTTGATTATCCATGGCTTTACTGCTCTGACGGTATGAATTGTAGCATTGTCGTGTTGGTACGTCCAAGGTATGGGTCCAAAGAAATCATAAAATTTTGGAAATGCTTCCTCCAGAATGTTTTTGTAAGTCGTTGCAGTCATTTTATTGGATACAAAAACCAATTCTATGGTACCATAATACGAAATGGCACCCCATACCATTATTCCGCCCTCTCGGCTGTGTCTGCGGCTCAAAAATAATTCCTCCTTATTTAGGTCATGGAAGTAATAGTTATAGCCGTCGGGACCATTAATATTAAACTTTTTTCATCAGAAAATACAACTTTAAACCATTTGTCAGACCATGTCATTGTATTTTTGGAAAACTGTAGACGTTGTGATTTGCGTTTTTCATTAAGTGGTGTTTTTTTTACAGTTTTCGTGGGACTATGTATGGCCTCGACTTTAAAATACGGTGCACTGTTCTTAGACTGGCACTGACTCGACTTTTTTCACGTATTTTTGATACCGACATGGCAGAATTTGATATAGTTCAAAGAATTTTTCGTCTTTCTTTTGGAGTTGTTGCCATTTTCTTCCGCCCTTATATGTTTTTTTCATATCTTTCCACGTTATTTAAATAATTGTACACAACTGTCTTTCCTCTATTAATGTTTTTGGTTATTTGGACCGGATTCTTACCCTGAGATTTCAAATTCAGAATTTTTTCTTTTTCAGAGTTATTAAGAGCCTTATCACGTCCCATTTTGAATAAAAACTATTTAAAAACATCCAAATTAAAAATTCTCTAGCCGTTTATATTGAAAGAAATTCAAATCATAGCCTTCCTGATTAATATTAAAAGAATTCCTTATTCAAGTGACACAGGAAATAGTACCACAGAAATACATGTCTTTAAATAAATGCATAATTTTAGTATAAAAAAATATGTGTATTTTTTATTTCTTCAGGAAACTAAAGCCAACACTTTGAAATTTGGTTGCGCAAAAACTTATTTTTTTCTGAGCTTTAGTTTAGGAGATATACTTAATTAAAGTTAAAAAAAGTGATTCCTTATTCAAGTGGCAGGCAGTGCATATTTTCCTTATTATTTTAATTTTTATTTTTTTTATAATTATGTATGTATGCATTTTTTTTTTGTCTCTTTAATTGCAGAAGACAAATGCTACAAATTAGAATGTAATGAAGCCACTTTAAACGTGATACTTAATGAAAAATCTGAAAACATAGATTCAATTGAAAATCATCTAAAACAAACTTGTTCAGACAACAAAATACATGTCAACAACATTGAAAAGCAATGTAATTTTGAAAATCTCCTCTATTGTGATTTAAACGAAACGTTAGAAGAACAAAATTTATTAGAGAGCAAAGAGATTTTACAATTAACAACAACAGCTGAATTGACACAAACAGAAACAGTAGAAACAGCGAAAATAATAAAGACATTAACTAAATTAAATGAAATACAGAGAGCTGATGAATTACAGCCCATACCTATACAAGACTACAACAATACAAATAACATTCTAATGGTGGATGAGGTGAATGAAATAACAACGAAAACACCAGTTACGTGTATAAATGTTTATACAAATAATAGTAGCAATACCAACAACAACGAAAGCAGTAATAATAAAAATAACAGTAAAGAGCAACACGAGACATGCGCTGTAGTTGTACAATCAAAAGAGACGTGTCAAAATTCAAACAGTTGTAGTGTCAGACTTGTGACAGCAACAACAACTAGAACTGGAGGGCCTTTAGAAAATATTACCACAAGCAAAATTCGCTCATCGTCATCGATCGAAAATATTTCACCACAAATACAAAACAAAATTCGCAATCAGAGTCAGAGTGTCAGTATTAATAATACTAGTACTGCTGCTGCTGCCACAGCTACTACTTCTATATCCTTTTCAACTACAAATACACAGACACAAATACAGAAACACACACAAGATACTGCCAATGCTGAGCATAAAAATAATTGCCACCATTTGCAACAGCAACAGCAAAAACAACAAGAGTCACAAGAAAAACGAATACGAGACCAGTTCACCAGTGCGTATACGTTAAGGGATTTTGCAAAATGTCTAAAACCATCAGCAGACGAGGACATCATATACACATTAAATTTCATACAAAATGAAAATGAAAAAGAAAAATTGAAAAAATTCAATTTCAATTTAAATTCAAACTCAAATAAACAAATAAATTCAAACGATAGTGTCCCAAGTGCAATAAAATCAATAAATTATCGTGAAGGCAGTGAAAAACAAGTGAATTTTAATGAAAGTCCACAAAGTATTAATGAAAATAATTTATATAATAAAATTTTAAAACCAGACAATGACATTAATCATCCTTTAAGAGACCAGACAACAATTTCGAATGGATTAGCCTTCAAAAGTTCATTTAATTGTGAAAAGTTTTTAGAAAATCAAGAAATTGTGAAACTAAAGGATACACAATTTTTAGAAATTGAAAATTTGTCAACACCTCAATTTTTGAATACAACAAACCAACCAGAGCTAGACTCTGCCCAAAAGGCAGACGAAGAAAAGAGCGAAAAGGGTGTCGAATTTCAAAAATTTTTATATGAAAATATCGACGATTTTGATAATGAATTAAAATTTGATTGTAATGAAAAAATCTATACTAGAGAAAAGAATTTCCAACCATTGTTGTATTTAACATTTGTATGGCCAACAAAAAACGAAGGCCAGGTGGTGACGACGAGACGACAAGGTACCGACGACAAGGGGGAAAACGAAATAGAAAAAGATAAAACGGAAACAGAAGCAGAAGCAGAAAAAGAGTATAAATTTAACAGACAATACAACAGTAGCAGCAACAACAATAACAACGACAGCGACAACAATAATAAAAATGTTGAAAATGTTGATGATGAATGTGACTGTAACTGTAAATTTGCGAAGAGAGTATTAGAAAAAACATATGGAACCTGTAACAAAAAGCATGTTGAGGACAGCCATAAAGGACGACAATTAAAATTAGTAGAAAGAGAAAAACAAGAAATTAAACACAAAGAAAAAGAAAACTTCAATGATAATAATAACGAAGATGAAGACGATAATTATGATGATACTGATTTATTCGAACAAAGAATTTTAATAGATAAACAAAAACGCGACTACAAAAATCAATGTCTACACAAAATTAAAACGAAGCCAAGTGAAAAGTTAATAGAAAATAAAAATTATTCTGAACAAATTCCAGAAAATCAAGAAAAATATCATTCAAATGTTTTAAAAAGTGAAAATGAAACAAAAAATATAAAAAATCAAGAAATTAATAAAAATTTTCCAAATAGTTTTACTTGTGCAACGGAAAAAAATGAATATTTTCATGAAATTAAAGAAAGTGTTGTGAAAAAGTGTATAAAAAAACAGAAATTATTAAATGATAATTCCTTTTTAAATATAGAAATAATCCCAACAAGTGAAAAATGTGTATCACAAAGTGAAAATCCACAAAATATTAATGCTCAACAAGATAGTATAGAAAATGAAAATTTTATTCAAATAAAATCCCTGGCGATAGACATAAATCACAATAATCCCAATTTGAATAAAACGGAAAGTGTATACAATCAAGATAACGGTAAAAATATACAACTTAACCTCAATAAGAGTCTTAAGAGATTAAATGAAACAAACCAAAACATTAATAGTCAACAACAGCAACAACAACTACTACTATATGCAACACATACTCCAACTACTAACAACAGTAACCACCATCATCATCATTATGATCACAGTTCACAGTCAATAGAGAAGGAGGCAGAGGACCAGTTAAATCTAGAGGAATTTGAGGCTAGTCAACGTTTAAAACGTTTACTACAACAACATCAACAATTTCGTACACGTTACGATACAATACCAATACCAACAACATCAGCTACATCAATTCATTTCGATAACTATAAACAAACTAATGCAATAACAACAACAACAACAACAGCAGAATCCTTGAAAACAGAAATAGCAAGACATTCAAAGGAGATACCAAAGGGCAATTTATTTATTCGAAACAAGAGTCAAAAAGAGGGGGTGGCATATACAAATACAGAAGTAGCAACTTCGACGACGAAGGAAAAGTCGAAAACGACAACATCAACATCAACGACGAAGGCTAACAAACTTCAAACAGACTATAAAACAACTTTAGAAAGGTCGTCATTATTACAAGCAAACGAACACAAACATGGAATAATTGAAATTAATAAAACTTCTAAGGAACAAAAGAAAACCCCAAACTTAAAAGAAAAGGAACAAGTAGACTACGTTAACGAAGTAAAAGAAGATACAGAGAAACAAAATATTGGCAATAGATTTGATGAAAACGATATAAAAGTATCGACTAAGAAAGAAACAGACGAAAATAAACCCAATTCACCTCGGGCATATGTCAGCAAGAAAATAGTGCGCCTGTCACAACAACAACAACAACGACATCAAACTCACCAGCATTCCCAATTCAACTCGAATCCTTTAGTAGAAATTGCCTCAACAGATAAACAAGAAGAGCAGCAGCAAGAGCAACAAAAAGTTGTTATTGAAAAATCGTCAAATTTAAGGTTTCCCATAGAAAATATTGACAAAACGGAAATTTCACAAAAACCATCACCTTCACAACTTTGTGATTTAAATTTACAACACATAGTTAAAACAAAACAACTATTGCAACAACAACAAGAAAAACAAGAAGAAGAAGAAGAAAAAGAAGAAAATTTAATACAAATTGAAACGAAAAGTTGTTTGCCACTAACATCAGATTCCCAATTAAATGAATATAAAAGTGCATTTGTGCCCACGAAACCGGAAATATATAAATCTATTAAACCCTTAACAGGAAAAACAGGGAATTTAATAACAACAACAACAACAACTAAAGTAATACCCCTTATTCCGGCAACTGCATCACTATCAGAATTTGATACACAACGGTTCAGTGATTTTTTATATTTAAATAATTTATCAACTTCCCTCAACAACAACAATAATAATAATAATAACAATAACAATAACACATATAACGATAACAACACCATTAAACATCAAATAGTACACGTGTTGCCAATCCAACAACAGCAACAATATAGCCAGTATCAACAATATCCGTTATATGCAACAACGAATTTTGTCGATTCAATTGAATTACCCTACTGCTATGATGAACTTTTATTAAACGACGAAACGTTACAAAAAATAAAGCAAAACGAAATATTTAATGCTGCTTCTTCTATCGCTACTCCTACAGAAACAACTGACGTCACTAACAACGACGTTATTGGCATTGATGACGACGACTTAGTCTCAATAAGCTCCACTAATTCGTCTCCGTGCGATTGTATTAATTGTCAACAACAAACCGAACAAGAAATAGATCGTGTTCGTGATCACCTATTTTCAATTGAAACAAACGTGATACCAGTAGTATCGCTTAACGAAACAGAAGCTCTAGAATTACCACAACAACAAACAAAAACATACAAAATGCGTGAAGTTAACGGTCAATTACGTGGTTTACTCAAGAAACCAAATCGTCCGCCTCCTACACGTAAAAATCGTGTCGTGTTCGATGAGACGCGTAATGAATTTTTCGAAGCCGATTATATTATTTTGATACGCGAGGATTGTGCCTACGATGAAGAAGATGAAGAGCCCTGTACATGCGGTGAACATGAATTGGTGCGTTTGTGCTGTGAGGAAGGTTGCCAGTGTAACTATTCGACGGCACCGGCCACAACAGATGACAATCGTACACCACAGGTATGTAAAATTAAAATATGGAAATATTTAATGATTCCATCACATAACATATACTTAAAGTTAATTATGATTAACATTTGTGTGCCAACTGTAGCGTTGTTTTGTCTTACAAATATCTGTTGGTTGCATCCACTAAATGAATATGAAAATGTTTACTTTAGGAAGTGAGGCTATATAACTAATAATCTATTTACACACAATGTTACAAAGAATTATGAAAATTTACAGAGCAGAGATGCACTACTGCGACAAAAAAGAGTTTTTTTTTTACTAAGAACATTTTTAGGTCTTTATAACACGTGTTAACGATAATATACATTTGCCTAATCCAACTGTGGAAAATATATGTATATAGATCATGCTGACTATATAATTCTAATTGAAATTAATAGGTGAAATGGCTATTACGCTATTTTAAGTTTAAATTCATAAAATCCAAATTGATTTTAAAAAATAAATTGATCAAAATTTATATTTAGAAAAAGCAAAGTAAATTTAAGAAAAATAAATTAAACCTAGACTGCGAGGCATATTCTACATATGTTGTAACTAATGGTCTTCGATTCGACGAGTACTTTTCAAATCAGATTATGTTATAAGTTAAAGTGGCAAAAAATTATAAAGCAATGTTATTTGAGTCACCAATTTCTCTTGTGAATTTTCCTGAAATCACATCAAAAAAGGGAACCAAAAATTATCACATCTTAAAATATGAGATGAAAATTAAACATAACTTAATATAAAAAGTTTACGGCAATATAAATGTATTCCCTACATTCCCTTGATTTTGTAAATCGGCTTTTTTTGGTTTCTTCTGTTTTCCTCTTTGATGTTGTTATTAATTGCATCTTTTATAATAAAATTTTGGATATTTGTAGGTACCTGCAACTTTTCGTTCATCGACGATTCCACATGATGCATTGTGCAACTCCTTTACATATTCTTTACGTTTTCATAATCACATAATTAATTAATTATGTGATTATGTGAAATGATATATTCAGATTAACATAAATCATACATACGGGTAATCTATTTTTATTCCCAGAAGATATTGAATAAAGTTGCATATTTATTCCTCTATTTGTGAAATTATTAAAATCGTTTTATCATTTACCGTTTACTAGTTACCGTCGGTTTACATGAAAGTAGTGTGTTAAATCCTGGTCGTATCAAGAACTTGAAGTATGACATTCTAATCCTATTTTTTGAGCAATTCTTTAGGAAATTTCTTCTTGTTTGTACGTTGTGGTCCTACACGTGTAAATTATTTTGTTCTAAAATAATAAACAACTAAGCAAAAAACAACTAAGAAAAAAACTTCCAAAAAAAAATGTTCATCGAGTCAAAAAAAAAAAAAAAAATTCTTACCACCAACAACTGAAAAATATCACCTTTAATTGAAAACGAAGCTCAGCGACTACTACGACACAAGATTTAAGTTTAATCGGTCCAACTAGTAAAGGGATAAACTTTAAAATGTGAGCATGCTCATCGAATCGACGATGTTTAGTACTCTAGGGTTAATAACACTATGCGACAAATTTTGGGTCATCAAATATTGCCTTAATGATTTCAAAGTTAGTTCGAATTTCAATTTTGTGGACTCTTAAACTTTGGATATTTTGTGGCATTTTTTTTCATTATGTGTCTAAATAAAAAATATTTAAATCAGTAATTTTTAATGTATTTGTTTTATAGAGTACAAAGCTTCTTGCAGATATTATATGAGAACTTCATTAAATGCCCCTCCCTTAACGCCCACTTTTCATAACAAGATTATAGATATATATATATATGAGTAATCACATATTAATATGTGCGATGTGATATACTTATGTTATATATATATATATATATACATACATACATATATATATATTACATATATGTATATATATATATATATATAATATATATATGTGTTGGCTCAAATCAAATGCTTAAAGCGATTGACGCAGAAAATGCCATGAAAACAGTGTAAGAAAGCCTCATCTCGTTTTGATCAACTTTAAATTCCTTACTCAAAAAATAACCCTTTCGAATCATCAAATACAACAACAAGTCGTATGAAAAGAAGCAGGCTCAAGGAAGCTGGACTTAAGGGTCGTAATCCCAGAAAGGTACCACTTCTAAGTAAACGAAATATACAAAACTGGTTTGAATTTGCCAGACAACACATCAATCGACAAACGAATAATGGTTCAATGAAGCAAATATCAATTTGTTTGGATCTGACGGAAAATCGTATGTATGATGCCCTATCAATAGAGTATGACCTAAAGTGCATCAAAAAGAGTGTCGAACACGGAGACGAGTTATTGATGGTGTAGGGACGTTTTTCGTCGTCAGGAATCGGTACAATTGTGTGGATACAAAGGAAAATGATAGCTGTTAACTATTTATACATTCTCCAAAATAAAATGTGTCAATTCACTGAAGAAAAAATGCCATTAAGATCGGAGTTTGTACAGGATAATGATCTTAAGCATCAAGTCTCTGTAATAGAGTGGTCGTCTCAATCTCTGGACTTAAATCCGATTGAGCACCTCCGGGGTTTCCTTTAAAATAAAATAGAATGATTTAAATCTAAAAATAAGCGAGAAATTTGGAACAAAATACTTGGTATTGTGAGTTCTATGAGTCGTCGATGTTAGGAGATAATAAAAATGAAAGGAGCTTCAACCAATTAATGAAAAATATATAGAATTTATATTTATGTAAAACAAAAATATATATTTTCTATTAAATATTAAGTATCCCTACTGATTTTTCCAGATAGATTTTTAAAAATTACATTTTTTTGGAAAGTTTGCAGTACTATTAAATTCCTTTTATCTTAGTATATAAGTATTTTGAAGTTCTTTAAGTTAATGTATATTAATTTGTATAACTAATTTTATTTATTTAACACTAAATAAAAATTTAAGGATATATACTGATGACAATTCACATAAAATTTCAGGCACACGAGGAATAGAAAAAATTATATATTATAAAACTTAATATGTGTGGACGCTACGCCTTTTTTTCGCCGATTTTTATTATACTGTGATCTTTTTTTATTACTGCCATGAAAATTTTTATGAAATTTTAGATTTGCTTACTAAGAAGCAAAGTGACCCTTTCTTTAGACATAAAGTCAAGTCAAACTTAGTAAACAATATTATGACAAAAGTGGTGGTAAGAAGGGAGTGGCATCCAGAAAAAATTTAGTATAATAATGCTGGTAGTCTACAAAACAACAATACAAAACAACAATAATAACATTTTAATTAAATAATTTAAATGATTTTTATTTCTAATCATATTCAAATTTGTAGAGGTCATCCTTTGATGGTTTTGCTATAATACGAGTATGAATGAAAGCATACCATCCAATTTGCGTTGGAATTATTTTTTCTTGTTGAACTGTGTAATAAGAAAACTAAATTTGGAATTCAGAAATTAATATTGAGGAAAAAAAACAGTTAATGTTAATCGAAATTAGTATTAGGAAAATCTAAATTGAAGTTCATAAATCCAAATTAATATTGTGAAATTGTAACTTGAAGTTGAGAAATACAAATTATGATTGGGAGATTTCAAATTAAATTTTAGAAAACGAATATTAATATTAAGATATTATAAATGTTCTTTACATTAAAAAATTTTGAGAATTTTATGAATTCAAAACGAAGGAGTTGGGATCCGAATCTTAAGTATCCTCTCCATATAACTTTAAGCACGATTATTAGTTTTTAATTGATTTTATTCACACTTATCAATATGAAAACCTTTAAAGGTTTTCACACATTCGCCAAATGATGATCTGAAGAGATTTTGATAATTTTCAATGTCAAATTGGTTGGGTTTTATGTTAAATTTTTAAAGTTATTTAAATAACTTTTATTTGTTTATTTATCAATTTATTTATTCTGTTTTGTATTTTCGTTTTCCTGGCTCGGAACGAGATACTCAAATTCAGTAATAAATAATTTATGGGGAGCTACACTGAAAAAAAAAATGGACTTCAATTGCGAAATTGCTTATATTAATTAAATGTTTGTTTTATTTTGCTCCAATCGCCAAAATGTTAATATTAATTAACTCGAATAATTCACCTGTCTTAAATTTCAATTAATTTTTTATCAAATTAATTAGAATTATGTTTGAATTTTTGCCTAAAATTAATTAAAATGTATTTTAATTCAATTCTACATTTAATTAAATCCTTCCTGCAATAAAAAACGTGTGGATTTTAATTTTATTAAATTTTATTATTTTAAAATAAAATCACGCATTTCAAAAAATTATTATTGAATCGTGTTATAAAGAAATCGAGTAAATGAAGTATCGCGTAAATCGAGGGTTACATGTATTATTTTAATTATTGCTTTTCTGCTTTCAGCATTAATTTGTATTTGAGATAACTAATTTTGCTAAATGATATATAATTTTACAATTTTAAATATTTGAATTTTTCAAAATTTATATTTTTAATTTTGTTGATACGAATCACCTTCTGAGACTTCCGTCTAGGTAAATATTGACAATATGGAGAGAAATAAAATACATATTTCTTCTTACTCAGACTATGAAGTAATGTCAATTCATTTTAGTTTATAATATATAACCAAATTTTTTATTTTATTCGTATATGTATTGCACCGCTAATGCACATTCAAAATTGTAAAATTACAACATACATTATAATGTTGCATTATAGAATTACAAGGGTGTAGGAAATTATATATATCAAAGATAAATTTAACGACAAGTGAAATTTGAATATATATTTTAAATAATGGCTACAACAACAAAGTGAAAGTCTCATTGTGTGATTATTTTGTTGCAATGACGGAGTCTTTTGAAATTAATTATGACAAAAATATCCGTTTTAATATAAATTCAGCACAAAAAGGATTTATATGATGCATATACTCCCAAATTCCATTAGGAGCGGTCCGAAATTCTTCATTTTTTTATATTAAATACATTCGCTAAAATCACTTAAATATACATACATACATACATACGTAAGTAAATTCTATGCAATTATTATATTATTAAATATTTAGAAATTTATATATCAGAGGTGGCCTATTTTGAGACCGCATAACTCCGCTCCTGAGGCGTCTGAGTGATCCGACTACCAAAATTAAACTCGAATACTCTACTGCTACGATTGTGTTAACTTTTATGTAAATTAGACCAGCCAATTATAAATAATAGAGTATGAATCAGAACAAAATTGTCGAAATTAATATAACTCGATTAATATAAATTTTTAAAACTCCACTGTAGACTGTATAAAAGTTATTAACGTAATTCTAAAATTAGACAATATTAATAATAAATATCCCCAAATACCCTTGCGTTCTTGTTAAAAAAAAAGAAAAAAAAACTAATTTCGTATAAAGGATCCATTTTAATTATAGTTTATAATTTGCACTCTTAAAAGTTTCCATTAGAGGAAACGGGCTTGAAAAATTTAATTTCCCGGGAATGTCCGGGATTCCTGAGAAATTTAAAAAACTTAAATTATAAGAAAAAGGCACTGATTTCTTATAAAGAATATTAAAAAACAATATAAATCTTAATTATTTAACAAAAAATAAAATAATATTAAATAAAGATGCATCTTTAAAGATTTAAACAAGAAATAAGTACCTATTATAAGTTATTTCTAGTTAGTTATTTCTAATTAGTTTTTTACGCAAAAAATTAAAAAAAGAAAACCTCTATAGTACTATATTTAAGTTTCAATACAAATACAAATCTTTTTTTTTATAATTTTATTTCCATTTTCTCTTCATCTCATATTATTAATTGATTCTTTCTAATTTAGAGATATAAAACACAATTCTGGAAAATATTTTAAATTGGTTTATTATTATATTAATTGTTTTAAAATCCTCATTCAAGTTTGAAGGCTTTAACATTTATACATATTCGTAATTCTTTACAGTTTCATTACTTGTATAAGACATGTATCTCAAAAGTTTTCAGTTAAAAAACTCTCAACTTAATAATTTTTTTTTTTATTATAGTGAATATTTTCGAAGCGCTACTTATTTAATACTAATGTACACAAACCAATGATTCAATTAAAAATCAAAAATTTCACTTTCAAAAAACAAAATTGTTTTGAAATTTTATTAAATTCTTAAAACATTCTATGACAAGAAGTATTAATAATTTTGAAAAATAAAATATTTCGTATTTTATCAGTATATCAAAAGATTTGATAGGGAATACTTCAGACTGTAATACAATGATTATATATTTAATTTAGTTTTTATTTTTCTTTCAATATTTGTTCTTTTTAATTTTATTTATTTATTTATTTATTTATTTTTTTTGAAAACCTTTGCATAATCTTATTTTTGATAATATGGAAAAAATACCCTATTGATACATATGAAAATCAAATATTTTTGAATAATTTAAAATTTTACTTTTGTATAAAATTTTTCACAAATCTTAATATTCAATATTACCATCTAAAAATGCCTTTACTAAGTAGTGAGTGTAGAATAATGTAAATTTTTCTTTGTAGCGTTAAAAACAGTAATATTTTTTGCTATAGGATTTTAAAACTACATACCAAATTAATACTAAATTTCCCGTTTTCCCGGAAAAATTTTTAAAAAATTCCCGGGAATTCCCGACATTTTTCCGGGAAAAATAGTTGCAATTTTTATATGATTTTATTACGTTGCAACGCGTTGAACATAATTGTGTCCAAAATGGAAAATAGTTAACGGTTTTGCAACTCTTATGATGTTAAAGGGACCTTTACAGAATATTTTATTGTAATTTATATTCATAAGAAATATTGTCGTATGATATTATACTATCATACTTCCAAAGGTTAATCAGCATTGAAGTGATTTCTAGGAATGAACCATATATGGGAGTTATAGACCGACTTTGGAAAAATGTAAGACTCGCATTTTCATTTACATTTTTACTATTAATTAATATTTTTCAAATGTGACATAACTTTCTTAAGACGCTGAAATCTTTTTCTTTTAAACGATACCAATATCTTGCAATAAAACTTACAGAGACAAAATTTAGTCATAATTGATTTTAATATTTTGGCTAATATTCACAACTGTGTGACCTTTTCATATTGAAATAACGTATTTATTTATTTTGGCCCCTTGGCTAAGAAAGCTTAAATAAAGTCCCATTCAATTACTTATAAATTATTTCTTTAAGGAAAATGTCTACATTAAAATCTCATTTAGTTTCAATAAGAATTTTATAAATTTTAATAACATTCCATACAAATAACTATGTAAATAAATAAGTTCTGGTATCTATGTAATTCGAAAATACGAACAAATTCTTGTTTTTGTTTAAGAACCATAAATGCTGCATAAAATAAGTAGTTTGAAACCTTGGCTATGATAAAAATAACTTTTTTCTAACACTTCAGACATTTAATATTATTAAATGATCCAAATGAAAGGATTATTATGTAAATATTCTCTCTCTCTCCGACTATTATGGGTTTGTAATTAATTACATTTTTGTTGCCACAAATTCTTAAGAAAATCGTATTTGTGTAAGGGTGGTAGTATTGTATCTTGTTGTTTTTATTAATATAGAAGAGTTTATTTTACTATTAAATATCATATTCCAATACATACTTATGAAAGACTGTTAGACTTCTAATGAGTTAATTTGGAGCAACGCATGACACCATTCTTTCTTCTGCACTAGACCTTTGAAGATTTTCTGTTATCTGCAAAAGGATCGGTAGTCGTTGACAGAATCTGCTTGGAAAATGCGGAGAAGACTCACGCCATCATACGTTTTAAAGACATTTATGTCAGAGTTCATGTACTGTCTAAATGTCAGTACTTCAGCCACGGATACCACTATTTAAATCTTTACGATGACCCCAAGTACACTTTGCCTTATGAGATAGACATATTAAAACAGATAGCTGAACTCTTATTCATTTGCTTCCAAATTCTATATTGTAAGAGTAGATAAGAGAAGCAGAGCCCTTCGATTGCATTTTAAGATATTTTCGTAAGTAATCTTGTACGGAAGAACCTAATTATAGTATATAATTATTGTATGGTATATCGTATGGACGATCTTGGAGACTAAACCTTTTTCAATAAAAGTTTTGTAATAAGTTTCGAATAATTGAACAATTGAATTTTTGTTAAAAAAAAGTCGAAATCGACTTTTTAATTTGAAAATTTTCGAGAAATCAACTTTCTTGTTGTCAGATAGTCGAAAAGTTGGAAATACTAGGAAAAGAAATCGAAAATAGTCGAAAAGTCGAGAGGTGGAAAAATTTACTTCATTTAATTGAAATAGTTTCTTCTAACTGTTGGAAATTGTATTGTAAAAACATATTTTAGTATGTAACCTGTGCTTTCATTCCGTTTGTAATCAATAATAAAAAAAAAAAAAAATTGCTGAATCAATAAAATTGGTAATTTTCTTAAGCATTGTTTTTATTATTATTATTTTTTTTTTTTTTGAAAAATTTAGTTAAATTGAATAAGCGATTTGGCGATTTGAATTGTTAAATTTCTTTAAAAATTCAATAAATGAAGTTGTTGAAACATAATTTATATTCAACAATAATATGTGTTGATTCAATAAAAGGTTTTATCCAATTTTTAATCACCCATCTCCCCTCAAAATAAAAAAATAAATACTTTTTTAAAGGATATATTTGACCACTTTTATTTATTATATATTTTTATTAAAAAATCGTAAAAGTATAAATATATATATTTTACTTTCCGAAGCTTCCAAAGGACGTAGAAAGTTAAAATTTGACTTGTAAAACTATTCGCCCAACAAATCTTAACGAAGATTTTGAAATTTCTCTCAGGGAAACGAGATACTCGGATTTCTATATAAAACTCTAATAATTTTTTCTTTTTCCACAGCTTTCTGAAGCTCCCAGATAACGTAGAGAATTAAAATTCTGCTTCCTTATAAAACTATTCGTTCTACAAATTCTAACAGAGACATATTTTTAAATTTCCATCAGGTAGCGAAGATTCCTGGATTTATATATAATTTCCTAAGCATGTTTTCTCTTTTCAGTACTTTGTGAAGCCAGATTTTGAAATTTCTATTTTATGTAGTATTTTTTAGTTTTAAAAAGTTTAAATTTGCTATACTCATTATTTGTTCTCCAAATTCTGTCTGAAACTGATTTTGCATTTCGAGCAGGGAGCGCAATTACGCCGATTAATTATTATTATTATTTTTTTTTATTATTATTTTTAAGTTTTCTAATTTAATACTTTAAGCATTATTATCACATCTAATTCTAACGGCTTCAAATCTTTTTAACTTCGATTAGGGAGAGGAAAATCGTTAAAATGTTGTTCGTATATTTTTTTTTAAGATTTTAGGATTTTTTTACTATAATATTTTCTCTGACATTGGCAGGCTTATACGCAAGTAAATTAATAATAAGATTTACCTTCATCCAAAGACTATATATTTTGTAAAATCGATTGTAATATTTAAGAAACAATATTAAGTTGATCTTAAGTACCATAGCCATTCTTTTAAGATGTCTTTGGTTGGAAGAATTTTATCCAATAAGTGTCAAACTCGTCCTTTGACACATAATTGCAGGAGCATTTTTTGGTATTATGAACATTTTTTTTGCTTCGCTTAGAAGTCGAAAGAAAGCATTCGTTCGACGTGGACAATAAATTAATATATTTCAATTGTTTTATTTAATTTGCGTATTTTTAAATACATATTTTTGTACGAGATTTAAACACCGCGACGAAAAAAATACATAACGATTTTGTTTTCCTTAAACCTATATTTTTGTAAACTTAAATGGAAGAGATATGCATAGAACAAAATGTTGCTATGTCACACAACTGTAGCTTTATCATTGATTTAAGTTGTTTTTTTTTTAACACTTCAGTATAAATATAATGTCACAAAAGATGCAGGCTAATTCATGTTAAAATTCTAAATAACGAACAAAATAAAATTAAATGCAGCTTCTGCATTGATTGAATATTTTTTATTGAAAATGTAAAATCATTCAATAATTTGTTTATGAAATATGGTTTATTGAGTGTTCTTTATAAAATTTATCAATTTACAACTGTATTAAAAAAAAAAGAAAAAAAAAAAACTACAGCTTTACTAACCATTGTTAAGCAAAATTCCTTAAAGTTGTATTCAAAAAATATGATTCGCCTAATGTACCTTTAGTAAATCATTGTTAACTTTAAATATTTTAAAGTAGGTTGGGACCCTACTTGAAAGCTACTTTAAAATTATTTCTGTTACATACATATTTCAAGAAACATTTTTTTTTTTTTGTATTCATGCATAGACTTTTGACAAAAAGTTCACATTTTTTAATTTCCAGGTGTTAAGTTATTTAAAACCGAATAAATTCAATTCCGGGACAGAAAAAATATTATTTCTAGAAATATGTTCATTTTAAGTCATTTTCTAATAAAATCATAAACATAAACTGGAAAAAATCTATTTTTCCTGTTTTGAATTAAAATACGAATATTCCAGCTGCACGCAAGTCAAACAAGTGTTCGCCACAATCACATATTTTCGATTTTTTCCTTGTTTGCTGTTTCCACGTAATTCCAAAATACTACATTAATATGCACAAGTCTTAGATTAAGGTGTCATTAATCTAAAGTATCAACTTCGGATTAAAAATTACGCAATTCAACAGAAAAATTATTAATATAATTAAATTTTAACAAAATTTCAACAAAAATAATGTAACCAAAACCAAATATGACATAATGATATTGATTTGATCACAGAATATTCGTTATTTGGATACTTATAGTTACAACGATCAAAAATTATATAAAAATATTCCATTTGTATATAGTAATCATATTTAATCAGTTATCTTAATGAAATGAAATGCAAACGTAGCTAACATTTTTGCACATACAGGAGGAGCAAAATAAAAACTCTTTAAAAACCCAATTAAATAGTTTTTCTATTCAAGAAATTATTAAATCTATGTTATTTCACCCTGCAAGAGTAATTTTCATATGATGAAAAAATCGAATAATACTGTTGTTCTTTTGTTGATTTTTCCTTTTTATATTTTTATATATATATATATATACATACATATATATATATATATATATATATATATATATATATATTTATTTATATATATATATATATTTATATATATATTTATATTTACAGAAAAAATTTTAATAAATCGCAATTAAACTTAAAAAATCGTGCAAACATTTTTTCTAGTTGTTGCAAATTTTTAAGCTTTTAATATTTGACAAAAACACACACACACACACACATATATATATATATATATATATATATATATATATATATATATATATATATTGTGTTTTCAAATCAGACAAAATCTGTAGAACTTATTTGATTTTATCAAAAATTTAACAGCAAATAAAAATTATAAACAATTTTGGAAAAACAATAACAATTATTCGTTATTTGATTTTCTACCTAACTGGTAGCTTTAATCATATAAACAATAATAATTGAAAAAGAAGAATACAAAATTATTGTAAAAAAGCTTTATCGTAAACCATTCGTCTTACTTAATAACATATAGGGAAGGTAAGTTGCAGATTCCATTTCCGGAAAAGTTGTAAATTAAATAGATGGTGTTTACAGAGAACATCACGGTGGGACACTGAAGAATGCTGATGACGATCGTGGCTGAGGAGAAAATGCATTCCATTCTGCCGAGTGTCCAATAAAACTTTTACAATGTATTCTTCTACAATTAAGTCTTTAAAACCTTTTTGACTTTTAAGCAATTTTATCTAATCAAAATAGAATTTTGATATTTTAAATCTTACTAGAATACTTAATATCATAGTTTCATTTTTTCTAATACCAAATCGAATTGATTATGAAAATGTATTATGATATGAATTTTTAGTTGTTAATTTTTTTTTTTGTTTATTTTTTAGCATAGTTTTCCAAAAAATTAGAGATAAAAAAGGAACAATTTATTGAACGCCATCTACTCCGCTATCCTGGTAAAATTATGAACCTCAAAGTAGTTCTAAGTAATGAATTATTAAAGTAACTCTACTCTTTAATCAAACAGATGTACATTGATGTGGGTCTAGAAAAGAATATGCACTAGTATTTATTTTTAAGTTCCGAGCTAGCCGATGTTACATGACAACTACAAAAATTGGTGATTAAAGATATTTTAATATTAAAAGATATTAGGACTATTTGTTGCAATGACGCAAGTTCTAGATCAGCGGTTCCCCACATATTTAACTTCAATGACCCTTTCAGTAATGATTTATTATCGCTGATCACCAGATATATTTTATTTTTTTTAATATTATAAATACAAAAAAGTAAATTAAAATATTTAAATATTGTCGCCAAAGGCAC
Source organism: Protocalliphora azurea (assembly GCA_932274085.1). Lineage (NCBI taxonomy): Eukaryota > Metazoa > Arthropoda > Insecta > Diptera > Calliphoridae > Protocalliphora > Protocalliphora azurea. The sequence continues at coordinate 46,647,719 of OW026523.1, forward strand.
TGCAAATATGAAAATATTTCGAGACTAATGGTAGCCAGAGGTTGGATGTAGTCTCTTAACTTAGTAGTATCTAGTTTGATCTAGCAAAACCAGATACCAACCAACAACAAACATTTAGGAAATTTTCATAGACCCCCTAATATATTGCAAAGGACCGCTAAGAAAATATACCACAATCAAGAATGAACAATCCCGGATTTCAGTGAAATTTTTGGAAAGATCATTAAATTCGTAAATTAAAATAAAAAAAATTCGTAAGTTTGCTTTATATGTTCCCATTACTGTTTTATAATTTTGCATCCTTTGAAAATCTTTCTTATATTTCTTATAATCTAATCGATAATATTTTATTTATTAACTATATTATCGTGGTTAATTATAATTAAGAGCTCTTTTGTAAAATTTACTTAAACGAAAAACTATGAAATGAAACAAGAAAAATTTATTCTTAGTTCTTATGAACATTATTATTATTATTTTTGTCTTACTTTTGAATAAGTTATTAAAACAACTATTAGACTTGTTTAAAAAAAGCCCAAAGCCCATCTCTCCTTCCCATTTTCAATATATTTTTACATATTTATCGGCTACACTTGCACATTATCATAAAATTTAAACAACTACTGGTGCGGACAAGGACCTTTAGGAAAAAAAGAAAAGAAAAAATATGAAAACAATAGCAATTTTATATATGAAGTATTCATGTATGTAGCTAAATCAAAAAGTCCTTCAACATTAATACATACAAAGTATTTTAATACAACTGGATTTCTAAACATTTCGAAAAAATGCGAAAAAAAACCGTTACACATAATGAAAATGAACTTTTTTTTCATATACAAAAAATTGAACAGCAGCCGCCTTCAGTTTCTTCTTCTCAGACATCAACATGACTTATTTTTTATATGTATTTGTACTACATATACATAAATGTTAACAATCTGTGTGTAGGTGTTTCATATATATATAAATTTTTAACATATAAAAGTCCTTAACACTCGTTATTTTTCATATTTTTATTTAGATTTAAGTGTGTGGGTGAGTGTGCACGTTTCTTTGTATAAATTTATGGCAAGAATTACCTCTTATCCCTGTATTGACTCCTTTTTTTGTCTTCGTCATCATCATCAAAAGCAACAACATTGCCATCAACAAAACATCATTATTGTCGATGTTAAAAAGTTTCAAAAAAAAAAAAAAACAGTATATTTTTTTCTTTCAGTGTTTTTTTTTGTTTTTTTTCTTTTTTATTATTTCGTCTTACACCATATCAGCACATAAACCTAATTCCTTGAGAGAAATTTCTTGAGTCGTATGTGATTTATGTGTTTAGTTTTATATAACATTTAGTAATAAGTATTGTACATAAAAGGCTGAATATGTACGTGTAAACTTACTACATATGTATTCGTATGTAAGGATGGTATTTAAGTAAAAGGATGCAGTTAATGCAAGTAATTTTTATGATTGTATTTTATTCAAGGAAAAAAACACAACTAACTACCTCGTTATATATTTTAGTAATATAGGTACATAAAATCACAATAAAAAAAATGTGTTTATATACCCTACTAACGGTCGACACTGTCCCGTTTTCATTTAATTTGCAAAAAACTTATAAAGTGAGGACCAATGAAGCTTCGTTTTAATCAAGATAATTTACAATATATTTCATTCAACAATTTTATTTTTCAGCGAACAAAGTGAACAGCATTTCGATTTTAAATTTAATTTACTTTTAAGTTTTGTCCATTAGAAGTGTTACACAAATCATATACATTTTGACAAAATATAGGACATACAATTGTAATTTAGGTCTGATTTCAAAGGAAAAAATATTGCTTTTAGATAGTGAACCTTTTTGCAAAACTAAAAATTTAATATTTGGGGTGTAAGGTTTAAAATCTCATAGCCCAAAAAAACTCTTGCCTTATTCTAATAAGGTGGACACTCATTAGGTTTTGATGTCATAAATAAAAATTTAATATAATCTTTTTTTCTTTGACTTTGAGTTAGACAAAAATGCTGAAATAAAAAAAATATATATATTGAAAAATATTTTGGTTTATAACTTAATTTAAAAAAGTTTCCGCCTTAAAAATGTTTACAAGACGAGTAAAAGGTTTAGTTATCATTATATATTTTTTTTAATATTAGAGATATAATTTTTTAAAATATAGAGCTTTTAACTTTATATTTTTAACTCAAACACTGACCCTTGAAAAGAATACTATAATTGGGTATCGTGAAATTGGATTTTATTTCATAATGAAATAATACCTACTTTTTTCATAGGAATTTACTTCAAAATGAAATAACTCCCAAAGGAAAAAACTTTTAACGAAATTTTGTGGGGAGTTATTTAATTTTCTTTTACAATTGGTAGTCACTCGAAATTGAAAAAAAAATAAATTCTTAGCCAATAGCATTTTGAAAGGAGTTCGAATTAATTATAAAATTAATAATAAAAAATAATAATGATCCGAAAATAAATATAATAACTTTTCCTAAGTAGAGACAGATTTAAAAATATCTTACAACTCCTAAACTATAAGTTACCAATTATGTATTTCATTTGATATTCTAAGTTGAGAATTATTTCGTTTATATCGAACTTATTTCATTTGGAAGTTGTTTATCCCAAAATTATAGTTTTATTAATCATACATATCGTCGGTGCGCCGACTAAAAATCCTATGTGTAATTTACAGCAATTTCTTTATTTGACCATCAGAAAGCTTTATTGATTACCCATTTTCAATTTTAATCTATTTTCGAATATTTGAATTAGTTGCAATTTTGTATGATTTTCACTAAAATTTTTCTAATTCCTGGGATCCCGGATTAGAAACTATAATTATCTCTCATTACTTGAACAGCTGAGACCCAAATAAGATGTGAATTTTTGCATTAGCAGATTTAAAATGGGACTATAAATGTACTGAGAAAAGTAAATTTGATCCTTTGCTTGGTCGTGAAAGAGTTTTGTGGATATCGGCCCAATATTAATCAGTTTTATCATTCAAATACAACGTGCTTTTAGCTTCTATAGGGTGGTCCAACATTGCATATAGCTATAAAAGCATAGTTTTTTTTCCAAAAATCAAATCTTATTACGCGAATTGTTTTTTTTTTTTTTTTGTTGCTGTAGTGTAATATTAAACAGTTCAATTAAGCAGAAATTTCATTTTGTTTTTTGGAACATAGGATCACAAGACAAATATTTATTATGAAAATTCAAGGTGATGTTACGTATTCCATTTATTATTATACTTAAAAAAATATATTTTTTAAATATCTATAAAAACTTCATTGAACAATAAAAACAAAAGATTTCCGCATTGTTCCAGCTGGAAACAATAAACTGAAATTAGAATGATTTGTTGTACTTTAGAATAATTTATAATATTATGCCACAACTTGCCAACACGAATAAAAAAAATTTTATAGGTATATTTTCTTTAAAAAATGGTGATCTTTTTAAAAATTGGCTAAAAGGTCAGTCGATATTGAGAAAAAAAAAATGAAATTCTTAGCCAATATATTTTGAAAGGAGTTGGAATTAATTATAATAATAAAATAATAATTATAAAAAATAATAATGATCCGAAAATAAATAAAATTGAATATTGATGGGAAAATATTGATCTTATTCACAATCAAGTGGAGACACCTATAGCAAAATTTATATACAAATTGTGTGATATACACGGCACAGTGGGACAGAATCGAATTTTTTTGGAAATAAATTTGTAAATTCTAATTGGCTGGTTGGATTTACATAAAATTTCACATAGGCATAGCTGATGAGTGTACAATTTTAAATTTGGAAGGGGGACCCACAGGGTGCCTCTGACATAAACATTTTTTATTTGGTAGCCAAATTTTTATTTATTACCTGATTTGAAAGATTTTTATATCTTCTTAAAGCTATCAATAAGGTCTATGAAAAACTATTTATCTCTTATAGTTTTCGAGTTATTGGAAATTGCAATTGTTTTTTAAGATTTGTTAGATTTTTCTGTATTTAATTAAACAACAAAATTATCTATCGAACAAAAACTATGTAAAGTCGATATCTTTTCCGAGTCCAAAAATAAAAGTTTTTGAGTCCAAAAATAAAAGTTTTTAAATTTGAAAATATTTAAATTTTTCTTTAGAACATATGATGATTTTATACTTTTTTGAAAGGTATCTTCAGAAAGAATTAAAAATAAGTCCAACCACCCAATAAGATTTAGTAGAGACCCTCCCGAATTGTACCTATTTTATATAAAAATGTTAATTTTAATCTACAAATTGTAAAATCTCAAAGCATGAATCTACAAACAGAATGCTGTTTCGGAAACTTAATGTGTTCCAAAGAGTTTGCCAACGGCGTTTTCAAGACCTGTAACAAAAAAAATCTGTCGATGTTTCTCGTAATGCTTCCTCTATTAAAACTTCCAGTTTTAACGAAAAATTAAGAAAAATTTAATATGCAAAAAGTGCAATATTTTTACCTTTTTCAACAATATGCAATTATGTTACTCTTTATATCCTATAGTTCCTTCTACCTTAAAATTCATCTATATTTAAAATTTCATTAAAATCGGTTCAACGGTTTAGACGTGATTGCGTCCCAAACAAACAAACATACACTAGACTTTATAATATTAATATGGATTTTATTCGTAGCTTTATCATTAAACGTTAAGTGTGGACAATTTTTTCCATTTTCCATTTTTTCGGTACTAATTTTTTTAATAACTCTGAAACTATATTGAGCAGATACAAAATTAATGTCAATATGGCATGAAGGCAATTTTGGTCTGGTATTACACTTATCTAAACGGACAAACCGTTCTCGATTTATGGAGAAATATACTCGTGTAAATGCATTATTACACGGCATTGTCACTACAACAATATTATGTTCTGATTGTTGATTTTCATTAATTTTAATAATACTGTGTTCATGATAACAATGTTTTTGTTTCAGTTTTATCATTCAGTGTTTACATTCAATCAAAAGTTTTATATAGTTGACTACAAAAATTTTATGTTTTTGAATATTTTTACAAGAAAGAAAATTTTATTACTATAAAAGATATTATTATTTCTACAACCATTAAATATTATTAATTTTATTCCTTGTTCTTAAGCCACATTTTTCATACCATATTCCCAAAACAATAAAATGTTACAAATAAATATGCTTTTTATAAATATGATTGAAAAATTCATAACTTGTTTGCTTTTGAATATATTTTGTTTTTAGCATTTGTTTCCCATCTTCATTATAATTCTCATGTAGTTAATACGTGAATTAATATAAGTAGACAAGGTTTTTTTATATTTGGTGTGATTCAAGCAATTTTGATTAACTACTATTTAAGGGTTTAGTTAATAACAAATATCGAGTACAAATAAATAAAATTAATAAACAAATAACACTATGCAACAGTATTTTGGGGCGGAATTATTCCATCTGCAATTGATAGCATTTTATGCGTGTAATAAGCCGTTAAAGGAATTTTTCGCTGGTATGCAAAATTTTTGTTTTATGGCCTTCTCAACTTTCTTATTTTACACCAAAATAGTCTCATATAAGTCGAAAAAAAATAATATAAATATAGTCCGAAGTTCAATTATTTCCATATAAATATTTAGAGCACCTAACGGGGAATATTTCATTGGAACTTTCAATTCATCTACCTCTCATTATAAGGGGTCATTTATAGTTCATTTTAAAAAATGATATGAAAGTCGATTAAAACTTGGGGTTAATGGGTAAAAATATTCTGCAGATATTTTATTTGTCGAATTTTACTAGGGGTCCCCAAAGGTAAAAAATTTATCAGACTTATCGTGTGTTCTGAAAAAATAAAATTATCAAATTTTCCCATATTTCTTATATACGCGCCTTAAACTAGGCAATGAAATATAACATAAAATCAAAAATTTTGTTGAAACTGTTAACAAAATTATTAATACAGGTGACCCTCGATCTACGCGATTTCTTTATAACATGATTCAATAATAGTTACCATTTTGTGAAATACGTAATTTTATTTTATGCGAACAACAATAATGACAAAATCTTGAATTGCACGAAATACTGTACTGTGTTGAAAGAAGTGTAATAAAAAAAAAAATAAATAAATAAATATTTATTTCAGTAAAATGTTTCAAAAATGGCTTCAAAGCAAAAGAATGTAATTCATAAGAAAAATGCTTTACAATTGCTGGACAAAATTAAATGTTTTGGATTGATTAAAAAGAGCGAAAGTGGGAAGTAATACGAGACAATTTAAAAGAACAAAATTAAAAATGCGCTTATAATTTGAATAGAACCGGAGAAGCAAAATATATAAATGAAATAAAAATATGATTAAATGATATGATGAAGACCAATCCTTCCAAATAAATTATTGGCATTTTCATGAAATTTATTAATTCAAAGAGAATCTTCATCAGGTGATTTAAATGTCGCTCAATAATTTCAAATGTAATTAACTCAATAAGCAATTTATAAAAACAATAATTTTGAATTAATGTGTTTTATTTTAATATATGACAAGATGGCATAATAATATGATGAAATAGAATTATAATATGATAAAATGGGATAATATGATAAGATGGAATAATAATATAATAAAATGAAATCTTAATCTGATATAATGGAATAATAATGTAGTAGTGAGATGATATAATAACATGAAAAAAAACTAAACATAAAATCGGACACCAAACGTAAAATGGAATCATAAAAATTATTATTTATAATCATATATATTTTTAGCTGTGACCATATATTCCAATCATAATATTTTGCTTTTAAATTGTGGTCACTACAACTATATATTTTCTCTGCTTGTAAGGGTGATAATAAGTGATAAAAAAACTGAAAGCAGATTATTATTTAGCTCGTCAAACTCCATCTTTTTCACATTATTTTGTTTAAAGGAGGATTTCTTTGCCGACCAGTGTAGTCTTTGATAATAGAGCTTGTAAGATAGGTATAAACTATTATACTATATTATAGACTTATTTTTACACAATTTGGCTACGTGATTTTCGTTGTCAACAAATGATTGATATATTAACCGTCTAAAGTTAAAAACATTTTGAGGACTTTTTAAAAACATTCCATTTTAATTGCGTACCAATTAAAATGAAATGCTGTACCACAGCAAACTCATGTGTGTAAAATTTGATAAGTTAGTTTGTAATGTCTACGCGGGGTCGTGAAGCAATAGCTTGTGACTGCTCTATAACCTACACTAGGTGGTTTTTAAAGTGAAAATAAAAAGTGTTAATTTGTAGCAGAGTATAATTTATACTTTAAATGTATATATGATTAAAATAGTGATAATTTCTAGTTTTATACAACTTATTGGTTCAAGACTAATAATATACCCTTAATCTACATTTTTTTTTGTAATTTTTCATATTCTCTTCTTGTAATTGTTGCCACATAGTTAAAAGCTTTGTATTTGACGCATTTTGTATTAACGAGTTTATTAATTGCAGAATATAAAATAAATAGCTTTGATTTTATTTCAATTAGTATTGCCAAGTACAAATGAACTCAAAAACTAATTTTCGAAAATGTACTTACGTACATTAAACAAAACCTAATTTACAGCATTATGTATTTAAATTAGTTTCATCCTTTAAGCTTAAAAAGTCTACTTAGTAGAATCAGTTGTACATATTGTTGAAATGAATCGTATTGTAATTTATGACAAAACTCATACATTGCAACACATCTTTGTATATAGATATGGAGACATAATTAAAAACAACTTTTTTTCTTTTTTGCTTTTTGTTTTTGTTTCATTATCATTATAGAGCCCTAAATATGCACCACCCATTGATTTTGTTGATGAAGCTGCACTAAGTCCTCCCGACGGCTACAAAGATAATGGCTTGAAAAGTACACTTGGTGGTGCTCTGAGTGGTCACATATTTGGTGCTCAACACCTACAGCAATTGCAAGTTATACAACGTTTGCAACAGCAACGTGCTGCCATGTTGGCAGCTCGAAATAATTCACAAATCCCGCCTCCACCACCACCAGCTACAGCTAACACAGCATCAGCTGCGTCTGTAAATCAACAAGCATCAACAGCATTATCAACATCATCTTCATCATCACCACTGACATCATCCACAGCAACACCATCATCCACAGCTGCAGCTGTTGCAACAACAGTTGCCAGTAACAATAGTATTAACCAAAATGCTGTAACACAACAGCATTCACCAGATGATGATACACAGGGAATGTGTACCGAGTGTGCTGAATGTGCAGAATGTGCGGCCAAACAATTACAACAGGATGCAGGTAAATTACGTTTTCATTACAATTTTCTGTTTTTTTTTTTTTTTTTTTTTAAAGTAAACATTAGTATTAAGAGATGAGAACAATTGGGTCGATTCGAATAATCGAATTGTTATGTATTTACGAAGGTATCGTAAAAACAGGGTACGAAGGTTCGAATTTCGATTTTATTGTCACTTAAACTTTGGATATTTTGAAGCACTTTTCTTATTATGTGTGAAAGTAAAAAACAATTAAATCAGTAATTTTCAACGTATTTATGTGTAATTATTGTTTTATGTAATGTAAAACTTCTCTAAGATATTATGAAAGATTTTTATTTATTATCCAGCCCTTTTACGCCCAATTTTTATAATAAGATTGTTTGCAATATATAAGTAGTTACATTATTAAACCGATTTAAATAGTCTTTAGTACTAGGGTTGCCATTCGAACAGAATTTATTCGATTATTCCTTATTCCTTTTTGAAATTATAAATGTAAAGGTTTTGTTTAGTTTGAAAATGATTGAAAATTTCGTTGGGATATATAAATGTATAAACAAGTTTTAATAGATTTCGGGTAAAAGGCTTTCACGGAGACTAAAGTCTCAGTATTATTTGAAAAAAAAAAAAACAGAAAATCTTTTCTAAAGTTTTAATCAAACGTCTTAAAGTTAGAATAAACAGGAGATGTATAAATTCGAAAATATATGCAAATACTTATTTTTTGAGAATTCTTCATTTATTATTTATTTCAAAAATTATTTTAATGATTCAAGTAATGTGGAAATAACCAAAGATTCTGAATTGTATTACGATGGTTTGTTAACTGAGCTCAATCAATCAATAAATAGAATCAAAAATTAAAAAGATATATTTTAGCAATATTGATAATCATTGACTTTATTTAGAAAAATTTAAAAAGAACAAAAAGGCTAGATTTGCTTTTAATGCTTTTAATGTATTGCCACCAACAATAGTAAGGGAAATGATTTTTTTGCACACATTTGTTAAAAAAAGCAATAATCGTTATAAAGCCAAAATGCTTAATTTAATTTCATTATATAATTTGTCTGTAATTTGATTACGATCTGAATTTTTAATATTTTTTTGTTCTATGTTAATGAATTGTTATTTACATGTGTGTTTTATGTCAATAAACCAAAAATTGATCTAAAAAATACTAGTTTTTGCATTTTTTTAACTAGTAATTAAATATTCGAACATCATATTTTATTTTCTATTCATTCGATTAATCAAAGAAATTTCAAATTTTATTCAATCAACTTCAATATCGAATAACTGACAACCATATTTAGTACATATATTTAGTGTATCCTCCGAAAGGTAATATAGGATATAATGTTAATAAAAATGCCTCACCCAATTTTTGTAAGCAATTCTTTTATGAAAGTTCAAATTAAATTTAGCACATATATCAAGTGCTTTTTGGAGAAAGTTATGTACTTAAAAAAAAACCACGTGCAGTTTTTAGCCTACTTTCAGTAAAAATCCTTTTTGGTACTTTCTGTATTCGCTTCAAATTAGACATACACATTATAAAATTTAGTCTGTATGGGTACCGCGCCTCTTTTTCGCCCACAAAAGCAAAAGCCGTTTTAAAACAAGTGTGCGTGGCGTCCAAGAAAAATCTAGTATAATAATGATGGTTCTCTATAAAATAACAAAGACACTGAATTATATTTGGATTAAATTATTTAAATGTTTTTTTATTTCCAATTATATTGAAAAAAGTGCTCCGCAAAATTCGAAATTTGGAAAAAAACCTTCGGGGGTTTGGTTGGACTACTGTTACACTTTTATTTTTCGTTAGAATTATTGAGGCAATTTTTTCTTGTTGCACTGTGTTATCAAATAGGCTTTTGAAATTCCAGAAAAATTGTTCTAAAAACTTTTCTAAATGAATTCCAAAACAAATAGGTCTAATTTTATATTTTTTTACAAAAAACATTGATGGAATTCTAAAAACAGAATTCTGGAATGAAGCTATTTGTTTGAAAGAGGAAATAATCTAATTTCAAATGTTTCATTAGCCTATAAAATTCCACTTCTACTTAAATAAAAACATATGAATTCATAAATTTATACTCTTTGTGAATTTGCATGACTTTTGAATATGAAAAGAAAATAACACAAATAAAGATCATTGAAGTAATTTGAATTAATAAAAAAAAAACGATTTTATTCGAAGCTTAACTAACTCTTTCCTTCATAAACAATAATTTCCTATAAAAAATAAAAAAAAATATTATAGAACGTAAAACTTAAACACAGCTTGTATATACTAACGACAGAGAAGAATTTTGATGAGAATTAATTTATGTGGTTGCTTTAAGTCAAAAGTTGTCCGGACATTAAAAAAAAAAAAAGAAAATCTGACAAATATGTGGCAAGACAAATATATCATCACCGTCCCACCCATTTACCCATATTTGCAGTCTACTTTCTCTCATTTGATGCCTGCTTTATGTGTGAAACTTTTCCTCAGTGTTGCCAGGTGTAGTTTGGAAAAGTTACAGGTTTTTGTCAAAAAAGTTACACTTTTTCTTAAAAAAATTCTTTTCCGGAATTTTTAAAAGTAAATGGCCAATACGTATTTATTTTCTATTCAAAGTTTTGAAGAAAATAATACAAACAAGTTAGAGCGCTATATGCGGCTGTTCCGAATCTTTTATACCCTTCACCACCTTACCAACAAATAATGAAAATTACGCCTTAAAGTATGCTTTCACATTAATATTTACAAAAATAATCTTTATTTTTTTCCAAACTAAAAAAATGTAAACAAAAAATTAAACTATCATAGCAAGCGTTGCTTCCTTAAAAAAACAAAACTGATTGCTTCTGATGACTGTTAAATTTACGTAGTGTCTATACTAGACAAATTTTTATCAAGACAAACGTCGAAATCAGTTCGAATCTATATAAGGTAACCTCAGTTAAATAGCTGATTACTATTTTTGGTAGTTATAGCTGTCAAACAACATATATAAAAAACATTAATGAATTCGCCTTATTGTTGTTTTTGTACAAATGCTGCCACCTTCTATAAATTCGAGTTACTTTTGACGTTGATAAAAAATTGTCTAATGTAGACATTACGTTATATACATATGTTTGTATGTAGATACATGCTTATATTAAAAGCAACAACACTGAATATCATTGCAATGTTCCTATATATGTTTGTGTGTGTATATTTTTAATAACTTTTTTTCAGATTTTTGCTTATAACTCGGTTGTTTGTTATGGTTAATTTTAGACGTAATTTTAGAAAAATATTTATGACCGATCTATATAAAAATGAAATCCATAGCTTAAACAAGGGCTTCAAAAAGGCAATTTAGTCATATCTTCAGCATAAAAGTGCATATATAGAGGCTTCAGGAAACCGAAAACCGATTTTTTATATATCTCCGTCATTTATAAACCGGTCTTGCTGAATTTCAATAGCAAAATTCTCGAAAGGATTTCCATTCATTTGATATATATTAAATATGGCAGTTATCGGTGGGCTTCATAAACGCCACTTCAACCGAGAAACGGACATCGTCCTATCGTAATTATTTCTTACAAGGATCCAGAAAATATAAACTTTTTCGCTTTCCGAAAAAAAATTGTATAAAAAGTACCTTAAAATACCTTTGTAATGATATATAAAATGGCCATATTCATTTAATCTTTAAGAGAAAAGATTGCATTTTTATTGAAAGCACCGGCTCTTACAAAATATTTTGATTTCGACATACATAGAAAGAAAAGTTCTTGAGCACGGTCGAAGACCGGTAGCACAGAGAAACCTTTATTAATGTTTCAAAATGTGCTTTAGAAGATCCAACCGGTTACAATGATCTAATTTTATAAGTTTTGTTGACTAGATATTCCCCATAACAGATACATTTTAAAATACGTATTACTTTTTTATATTGCTGAACAATGACAATAGTCATCGGCACTTAAATTAGGATATAGTCCTAATGTCTTGTTATCGAGAAGAATATGCTGCCAATTCCCGTGAATAAAACTTTTTAAATTAGAAAATTAATTTATTAAATCAGTTGTGCCAAAATATCGGGTATTTTAAAGGTTAACTACTTTTATGGTTCAAAAATATTATTGTTAAAATTAAATGCAATATTTTAATTTTTATAACAGAAACTATTTTCTTATAATTCATCTGAATATTTTTTATATGACAAAAACTTTAAGAAATTTTTCATTTGCCCAAATTTAGTTTTTAATCAATTCAAGAGCACATTACTTAAATTTTCTACACTGAGTGCAATACTGTTTTTAATGAAAACATTGTTAAAGTTACCTTTTGTGTAATTTTGTAGACAAAAAATATATTAAAGACATAAAACGAAATAACTTCATCTGTCACGAAAATCAGAAGATCATCACGAGCAGGAAAAGAATATATTTAAAATTTTGTTCACTGAAACAGAAGTGATGTGCTATGAGTTAATTTTTAATAGTGACAAGAAACTTATTCCAAATTTTGGTAATTACTTACATGATCTATATACGTCAATGATATAATTTTTATATACATATATACTTAATTTTATTCAAGGAATCAAAAGTTACGAAATATATATATATATATATATATATATATATATATATATATATATATGTTACTTGGAGCGTTGAAAAGTTATGAAAAATGTAACAAATGCAACCGAACGGCAACACTGTTTTTCATCCATGTAGCAGCAATCCTTCTGTTCTTTTCCCGCTCAAACATTATTTTATTTTCTCAATTATACTGTAGGTGACTGAGAATGATGCAATTAGTCTGGGGTGATTCTAATGGCTTTTGACAAAATGTTTCATTCACACAATTGGTTTCTATAAATGCATGTGTATAGGCAACACTTTCAAACATTCATATACATATGTATGTATGAGTGCATAGCTGCCTGGCTGTATGTATTTAAAATGCCACTTAAATCTTTTCTACGTACAATTTTGAATGCATTATGCTCAACTTTGCATATAAAATGTTGAGATTCATTTCAAAACCATATAAAAAATTATAATTTAAGACAACTTTAAGGCTTATTCTTTTTACAAATTTGCATACGACTTCATTTGAAAATTGCGTAATACATACTTAGCACTTTTCGTTATCGTAAATTACACAGAGAGCAGAATCGAAATTTGTTGGAAATAAATCTGTAACTTCTAATCTGCTGGTTAGATTTATATAAAATTTTAGATAGACATATCATAGAAGAGTGTAGAATTTTAAGTTTGTAAGGGGTGTCTCACATACTCCTCATGAGCAGAGCTATTAGGATTCAAAATAAGGTACCTCTGACATTGAAAATTGTTAACCGCTTCACACACAATGCACTTCTTTTTTGAAGGTATGAGTGATCAAAAATCAATAAATTTTGAACGGGTTAATATTTTTGTTCCCGACTTTTTGTATATTATTGCGAACAAAATTAGCAATCGCACAAATTTACAAATTTATATATTTTTAATATTTGTAATTTATATACGAGTACATATGTAATATGCGTTCATCGGTAAAAGTCATTCAAGGCTTTTGAATTTTGAAATGTGTAGGTCAGTAAATTGAAGCACAATGTCTGTAACTTATACACTTAAAACTTCAACCAATATGAACAATGCTAAAGGAATGCGTTCTGAGGTCAAATATTTAAACTTTGAATGGACCGGACAAACATATTCAAAAAATTAAATATAGAATAATGCAAAATGACTTACAATATAAGCCAGTGTAAGTAGAATTTTTTTCTTTTTTTAAAAACTTTGGTAAGGACAAAATTTTTTTTTTTTTAACCAAAAATTTATATGTTATATATAAATATAAAAAATTTTCCTATCAAAAATTATTTTTTTATTCTGACTAAATTTAGCTGATTTAATAAAACTGATATAATAAAACTAAAAACAGATTTATAAAATTGATCATGTTTTACATTAAGATCAATATTAAAATTAAAATTATTCAAATATTGATTTTTATGTTTTAACTTATTTTTGATCACTCACATCCCAAAAAAAGTACATAATGCGCTTGCCTAATCTTTGTTTCTTATCCGATTTCAAACGTTTTTACATCATCTTAAAGCACTCGATGATACCTGCGCTATTTAACTCTTATAGTTTTAAGTTATTTGTATTTGAAATTTAAACTATCTCAATTTTGTCAAATCTTAGTCCAGTTTTTTTTAATATATTGCCAAATTATCTATCGAATAAAAGAAAAATGAAGTCAATATCTCTTCCCAGCCTTAAAGTAAATGTTTTTTCTTCGAAAAAGTTAAAATTAAAGTTTTCTTTACGAACGTATAATTTTATATTTTTCTTAAAGGTAACTTCATAGAGATTATTTTAAAAATGAAAACAAGCCAACACACCTTATATGACTCAGTACAAACCTTCCTGAATTTGACATATTTTAAATAAAAATTTTAACTTCAGCCTATATGTTCTAAAATCGCAAAACCTGAATCTAGAGTGCAGTTTCAAAAATGTGTTCTAAAGAGCTTGCCAATGGTTTTTTCAGACTTGCAATAAATGTGGACTTTATGAACAAAACTAAAAAGATCACGTCAGAGGTACACTATTTCAAGTTCCAATAGATATCTATTCATTAGGGGAATGTATGTTATGTTATGTCGATAACGGTTGTTTTTACAGACTAAAGTCCTTTAAAGTTCCTTTCCTTAAAATATTATGTTTCTAAGAAATTATATTATCGTTTTCGGTATCGCAATTTCGAACCAAAAATTATGATTTTTGCACTTAAATATACTGAAGATAACAAATTTATTAAGAAACATAGTCACCTAAAGTAAGAAAAAAAAATCCTAAATAAATATATAAAACATAAAAATCATTATACATGACATATTCTTATGCAAGTATTATCAGTTATAATAGATAAGAAAATAAATGTCACCAAAAGCATACATTTATAATAAAAGCTATAAATTCGTGAAAAATAGTGACTAAATTTAAAAAAATCTCTTCAATTCGATTATTATCGCGATTTTATTTTCATATGTGACTTATTTGTAAAAATTGATAATTTAACATTTTTGGAACAAAATGCATAAAACTGACTCTCTTGCTGTTAAAGGGTTATGTGGAATCTTCAATAGTATCAGGATTCACCATTCCAGTGGTACATTAAAACCCAATATATGTTGGAAAGTGTCCGAAATATATAAAATTATATGTTTGAATAAATAAAATATGACAAAAAAATATTAGTAAAATCTTAATATTCCGCGACTGAAAAAAGACATAACAATTAATTAAATAAATATTCCAGACCAACTTTTATTTTGAAGCTTTTTTCCAAATGTTTATGTTTTTTTTATTTTATTGGAAACAAATATGACGAAATTTCGATATCATAACATCGTTTTCAGCAATACAATATTATAATTGGCATCGAAGATAGTATCGTTTTTGCTATCATATAATTTCTTGGCTTATTGGGTTTGTAGAGAAGAAGATAGCATAGGGTATATTTTAATAACAAGTTGTTGGCAAAATAGGTATAAATTAGTATGATTTATTTTCTAATAGCAAAATAAATACACAGGTCAACAAGATCGAGAAAAAATTCTGCAAAATTCTTATTCCTTAGACTTTATATAGCGTAAAAAGTAAATTGAAATCTTTTCATTACGTCACACTTTAAACCCAATGACGACCAAAGAAAATATGCTTCTCTGAGGAGTTTTTAGGTAATATAATTTTCTGGGTAAAATGTAGAGCAAATTATTCACTCAATATTGGACTATATATTTCAAAAACTGGACCAAAATTTTACAAAATTGAGATAGCTAAAATTTCAAATGCAAATAACTTGAAAACTATAAGGGATAAATAGCACATGCAAGCATGGTTTTCATAGACTTTATCGAGAGCTTTAAGAACATGTTAATCGGATAAGAAACAAAAATTTGACAAATGGTTAAAAATTTTCTATGTCAAAAGTACCCTATTTTGAATCTTAATAATCCGTCCATCAGGGATATGTGGCGCGTCCATCCAAAGCTAAAATTTTACACACCTCTGCTGCGGTTATGTAAATTTATGTAAATTCAACCAGCCGATTAGGAGATACAGATTTATTTCCAAAATATTTCCATTCTGCCACAATGTGCACTCAAAGAGAGAAAGTCATATATAAAATTTGATCAAAAAGTAATAAAAACAAGAATATATCAATCCATTGTTTTCAAAGCCATATGTATATAAAGACTCTAAATTCTCAACAATACAAACGTGCCAAAAAAGCAATGTATGGGGCCAGACTACATCCTTTGGATTACAGATTATGATCATCCAAATTTGGATACTTGCTCTTGTACGGACATTAAATTATTTTTTATTTTTATTATTATTTTTTTTATCATATTTTGTGGGAAAATTATCGAAAATATGATAAAATCATCATTCTGGCAACGCTGTACATATTTATTTCTGTCTCTTTCTCTCTTTGTTTTAAATTATTGACAAAATCGATCGAAACCTAAATTTTTTTTATTCTTTAGTAAAATAAAATAATTTTAATTTGTTTTCAATTAGGTGTGTGTAACGGAAACAGTGAAAACCCAGAGAAAAGTTTACAATTGATTGAACATTTCTTGTGTTTATTCATGTTTGTTTGAATTATAGCTTCTTATGTCTTTTATTTTTTTTTTTTTTCATTCAGTGTTTGCTCATTTGAATAATTGTCCATAAAATAATATTATCTTTAAGATACGTGTATGTAGAAATATACGTGTAAATGTTCTTTGGTAAAATATAATGTAATACATATTATAGGTTTTATCAGCGATTCTCTAACATTATATATAGGTAACAAAATGTAGTATAATCACCAAGATAAAGAGAAAGATTAAGATTAAAGAAAGACTCAATCTGGGTAACAAGATGGTGTTTGTTATTAATATATACATAGAACTTATCTATATATTGAAATTTAGACTTAGGGCCTACTTTTATAAAACATAAATTGTTAAAACGAGTTTTCTTTTCGTTTTATAATAACAGGGGTTTAACATTGATTACATAAATTCGAACAGTATTAAAGTAAAACATAAATGTTAAATTTAAAGACTCAAAAGATTGAGATCATCTGATTTAATCAAAAGTCTTTTTCATGGGTTTCTGTTCATTTATTTTTTTTTTCTTTGTTATAATAAACATTATTTAACATTCCCGATTTGTTAAGAATGACGTCAATAATAAAATTGTGTTGCCAATATCAACCAACCGTAACTTTTTATTAATAAATGAAAAATTAAAATAATATATATATATATGAACTCATACACAGAATAATCGCTTTAAATAATAAATTTTTAAATTATACAATGAATGACTGACTGATTTAATTGATAATTAAATCCACCCTTTATGGAGCAGTCGAAAACCATGGAACATTTGTGAGTTAGTATCAAGACACCAGAAATATTTTTTTTATTTGTTTTTGGTGTTTTATAGTTGTTGCTATTGATAAATAGCCTAAAATCCTTCAAGCATAATTCCGCATAGAATAGAGCAGAGTTGAATGGACTAATAAAATTATTTATATTCAACAAGTCCATAAATAAAATTTTATTTTAACATTTTAAATATATTCTTCTAGAAAATAAGTTTGTTAGTCTATAGCTGTATTCAGGTACATATAAATCCTTATAACCAACATTCAAAAATTTTGTTCAAATTATTCAAATAATATTAAAATATTTACAAAAAAAGTCACCAATCACCAAAATAATTCATTTTTTTTTTTAGTTTGTACCTCTGACTGTAAAAATTTGTACTAATAACTGTAAAAAATGAAAAACAGAAAAATTTTCCAATTAAAAAAATTTGTTAAATCAATTAAGTGGATGATTGAGTGAATTAAAAATTAAAATGAGAAATCTTACTTGAATTTCATTTTTACTAATTCTTTTATTTTATTTTATTTTATTTTATTTTATTTTATTTTTGCTTAAATATATTAATTAAATTTTGATGTAAAATGAAACGATTATGTTAATTGAAAAATGTAAGGTAATATTTTTTTGTGTTGATATTTTTTATGATTTGTGAAATTTTTAAAATGTTAGTTAGACACGTTTGTGTTTAAGATACATAAAGCCTAAGCAACTTTTTAATATACAACAAAAAATAAAAAGGAATTTGGAAGTTGATAATAACACTTCTAAAAAATGATAATATAATTTTAATAAGAACAAAGGTTAATTGTTACTAAAACAACACAATTCCACAAATTTAAAGATATTTTTATTAACTTTTAACAATGTTAAAGTAATAAAAGTTTTCATCTAAAAGAATAAATTTACTCAATCTTTAAATTTATACGATTTACTCACGTGTTACATGAATGCCCCTTGCAAATAATTGTTTATACCTTAAAATTCGGGGAATATGTATTAAGATTGCTATATGCTTGAATTTTTTATACCCACCATCAAAAAAGATGTCGAAATAATCATCTAACCATAAAGTATATATATTCTTGGTCCTAGAATATATGGGTCTCAGTGGAAATCTAAGGCGATCTAGAAATATCCGTCCGTCTGAGTGTCTGTTAAAAGAAGGATAGGGTTCAAGGCGGACCACCTAGAGGGAGGAATTTGTGCCCAAATATTTGTCTTACATAAGGTTTTGTATTGAAAATGAGCAAAATCGGATCATAAACAAAAAATTATGGGCTAAATACTAGAAAAAAAGGGGTGTCTATCGTAACTCCAAATCATACTTTTCTACCAATATCTTTTCTAAAAATGCATGTACGCCAATGAAATTTTATACAAGGTGAAATTATTAGGGTGGTACAAAAATTTGTAGATGGTGGGTGTATAAATTCGGCCAAACCGAATATAATATTTTGATTTTTTTTTTTTTTCATTTGAACACAAAAAAATACAAAATAGTATTATTTGTTTTATTTAAAATTTGATTTTTCAAAAGTAAAAGTTTATTAAGCCGCTTACACATTATAATTGAAAAGTAAATATTTACAAAATGTGTGATAGTCCGGGAAAATAAGATTCCAGTTCGGAATTTGATGGAGGGAAGGGAATTTTGACATATATGTAGATATGCCTTAGCGTCTTTTTCATGCTGTTAAAAGTTACAGATAATCACGTGTACCCGTCATTAGTTTTGGAGTTACAATTTAATGTCTTTGAATATTCCCTATATTTCAGGACGATATGGTAAAATTTTAAGAATAATTATACCACTATTATCTCCATCTTTCATGTCATATAAACGTCAATAATATATATTATTAATACGAATATAATGTTGGTTTAACTATTTTATAACAACAACTACTCGTATCTAACTATTTTATAACAATATTTCCATTTCATGCTCATTTCAGAATGTAATTCACCCCAATGTCAAGAGGATTTAACAGCACCTTTGGGTGTTCCAGCTGTTGCTCTATTACCAATACATACCAGCTCACCTGAGCGTCGTATGACACAAAAAGAAATTATAGCTGGTGAAGAACGTCCTCGTTATGTTCTACAGGCACAATACAAATCATCACCAGGTATATTTTACTTTTGTAATCTTCTAATTAGTATTAATAATTTCATTACGAAAATTATTTCTTTTACTATGTTCAACTCATAAGATTTTTCTTATTATTTTATTGTTTGCACTTTATTTAATGAAATTAAATAAAATGCAATGAAATTTCATGCAATAAGTTCCCCATATAAAATATTCCTTTTGCTATTTAAAATCATTGTAAATAAATAAACATCATCATGTTAACAGAAACAATAATGCACGTGCGCCATATTAAAATGATACAAAATAAATTACATACATAGTAATCAGTATATAATAAGCAGGGAAACCACAAATATGTATTTTATACGCATTAAATATGCAGTAAAAAGCGGAAAATAAGCTCTAAAAACGTGTTTTTCATTAAAACAAAGTATATGTTTTATATATACAAGTACATATATTTGATGTAACAAAATAACGCAACTGTATTAGCCCATCTAATTCTAAGCATTAGTATTAGTTCAGATATATTATATATATATATATATATATATATATATATATAGCTTTCATAAAAAAAATAGTTTTTTATTCGGTCAAACTAAAAAGCTAATGCGTTCTTTGTGGCTTTAAAAGGATCAATTTATCAGTTTCATAATCTTCATGATTTGTTGCTACAGTTGATTTTTAATAATCTTAGGCAAAATCTATTAAAATTAACTTTATACTAGATATTTTTGGTTCTCTTATGTTTTATACATTACGATTGAAATTTGAAAAACGATATAAAAAAATATCTTCAAGTTTAAATATGCTTTAAAGTATCAAAATATGCTATAAATATGATCTAAAAATCACTGTATGCAAAAATATGCAATTTAGTGTGAAATATGCCAAAATATGCACTTACAAATCGATGACAAAATGTTTTGTTCTGAAATGGATTAATATTTTATCGCTTGCTTCATCCAACGCACAGGAAAACACATGCAATTGCATATTTGTGGTTTCCCTGATAACAAGTATTGCTTTTAAATCTGTATTTTTTACATTTACTCATACATATACACATAATTACATTAATACATTCATTACAATGTACATTAGAGTATGTCGAGAAACAGTTTTTCTGATTTAGGAAGACCACTCAAACAGAAAAAAAAAAATAAAAATGATCTTCAGTTTCTCATTTTGACCGTGGTCGCAACCAGACATAAAAATAAATAAAAAAAAAAAAAACATTTCATAAAAGCATAGTTTTTTTTTTAATTTTATAAAAAGCGATTAGAAACTTCTTAAAAAAAGTATTAATTCCAAAAACAATCGCAGTGCAAGAATGCTAATTTAAGTGAAGAAAGTAATGATGGTGTAATTGACAAGCTGGACCAAAATGATAAAAACATGTCGAAGTGAACGCCAGTGACAAAGTGTATTAACAAAAAAACATAAGCGAATAGGATCACCACGAAATAAATAACTAAAAAGTATAAATCTAGACAATATACCAACAACATCTACCATTCAGTTAGATCTGTAACAAATGTTAAAAAACTCTCTCAATGTTCTTTATTGACCTAGATCCAAATCCCAACAACAAAACCATATATAAATTTAAATATATATTTCATGCATTTATTAAAATTGAACCAATTCTGAGAATCAATGATTTAGTTCAGTGTCACAGATGCCAACAGTTGGGCCGCAGATAATCATACTGTAAAAAACCGTACAGATGTGTTAAATGCGGTATGGATCATCCACCCCGTTGTGTTCATTGTATGATGAAACCAATTACAAAGGATGTAATGTATATTAAAGTATTTTTTCTAACAGGACAAATAAACAACGGAAATATTCAATCGGTTATAGAAATTATAATTACAATTCTGCAGAATATCTGAAGCTATCAGATCATCAAATATAAATGATAACAGTCGAATGAATCGACTTAAAAAAATGATGGAAAACCTAATGAATATGATGTTAATGGTAATGGCTAAATTATTCAATTGAATTTAAGGATAGCAATATGAAATGCAAACGGCCTTCATAATAATAAAAAT
The DNA here is from genome assembly GCA_932274085.1 of Protocalliphora azurea. NCBI lineage: Eukaryota > Metazoa > Arthropoda > Insecta > Diptera > Calliphoridae > Protocalliphora > Protocalliphora azurea. The sequence goes on from OW026523.1 coordinate 46,669,663, forward strand.
GAAATTTTCATTAGAAGTAATTATATTGATATATGTTTAATTTCTGAAACTCATTTTAGTAGCAAAACATTTTTTTTTAATCAAAAATTATGATGCAATAGCAGTTAACCATCCAAATTAAAAAGCTCACGCTGGAGCAGCAAAATTTATAAAATCTAATATAAAATACGAAATTGTGAACAATATGAAAACTTTTACAAAAAATTGTACTCAATTTTGATCTTGATTCCAAATTTATTGTTGGAGGTGATTTTAATGTCAAACACCGTTGGTGGGTATCCTGACTTCTTTACCCTAAGGGAAAACAGTTATATAAATGCATTTGTAAACATCATTATTCCATATTGTCCACTACATATTGGCCAAGTGATCCCACAAATATTTTCGACCTTCTGTATTTCTTTGTTTACAAGGAATTACCAAGGTATTTATTAGATTAGACCATAAGATAGATGATGTTAATACTTAGCATAGTTTTGCAAACTGTGGCAAAAAAAAAAAAAATTAAATTATAACATCTAAAACACATGTGCAACAATTTGGGATGTGGATAGAAGAAAACATAAATTTAAATGTACCACTAAGGGATGGCAGTAACTTGGAAGATGACGTTGAATCATATACCAATTTAATACATGAAGCAGCATTTATATCAACATCATTACAACAACAAGTTGTTGACAATAATGTTCGTTTATCCACTGAAATAAGGGAGTTCATATCTAATAAGAGAAGATTAAGAAGAATTTACCAAAACACTAGAAGTCCTTTTGACAAAACAAATTTAAACAGAGCATCCTAATATTTAAACAAAAAGTTTAAAAGACATCAAAAATGATTAAATTAATAATTATTTAAGTAACCTAGATGCGACTAAAGATAATATGATCATTATCTGCGAAATGCAACAAGATATTTGAAACGCCGGACAAAAAGAAATAAATGTACCTATTAAAAGTAGTAATGGAGAATGGTGTAGATCCGATAATAGTAAAGATAATGAATTTAAAGAATATTTAGAATGAACTTTTATTTTAGACCACTTAATTTAAATAATAAACTAAATATGTCTGAGATTCAACATTTTTTATATGTCACTTGTCAAATGGATCTTCCTATAAGAAAATGCCATTGGAACATTAAACAATACTAAATCACCAGAATACAACAATATTGACTCTAAAATTCTAAAATCTTTACCAAAAGGTTTATAATTTTTCTTACAACTATATTTAACTCAATATTAAGATTAAATCATTTTCCATCGCAATGGAAATATGCGAAAATTGTGATGATGTTAAAACCTAACAAACCTGAGAATGTCTGTATTAGAAAAACAAACAAAAAATTTTTTTGGGATTACCAAAAAATTGGACTCAGACATAAACATGGCACATATCTTAAAGATAGACGCTTCTTTGTAAGTATCAATGAAAAAGATTAAAATTTTGGTCATATTAACGCAGGTATACCTCAAGGCAGCGTCCTAGGTCCAGTATTATATACATTTTTACTTCAGATATATCAATAAAGGAAAACATAACCACTGCAACTTATACTGATGATACCACTATATTAGGCTAGCACGAATCCCCAACTATATCTTCTGACTTAATACAAAATCAATTAAAACACTTATAAGACTGGTTGTCAAATATTAAAGTTAACACTAGAAAATCAGTAAATGAGATATTTACATTAAGAAAAAATGATTTCTTTCCTGTATTTGGAAATGGAACAATTATTCCGAAAAGCAACACTGTAAAGAATTTGGGACTATATATTGATCGAATTTGGGACTACATATTGAACTTAGAACATATTAAAAAGAAACGCGAACAATTGAACATTCAAACAAGAAAAATGTATTGGCTATTGGGGCCAAGATCTTAAGCTTAAATAATAAAGTGTTTCTGTACAAAACAATTCTAAAACCGATATGGACATATGAGATTCAATTGAAGCGAACTACTAGCAATTCATAAGTTTACTATTAACTAATGCGCCTTGGTTTATTGTGACCATAAAATTACAAAAGTAAAAGAATAGATTGGAAATTTTAGTGAAAGATATTTAAATAGACTAAGGACTAAGACAATGAAGAGATATAAATATTAAAGAGGTTTCATAGAAAGTATTATTATAACTACAATTTTGTATTTTTTTTTTAAGTTCATTGGAAATCAACATATTAAGTAATTTGTAATTGTTGTAAACTTTGCTTATTATATTATTTTGTAAAATAGATTGCAAATAAAGAAGAATTTGAAAAAAAATTCCCTACCACCTATTAAAAACTATTGGTCTGGTACATTTTGCCCAAAAAAAAGTTTACAAAAAATTCGTATTTTTGAGTTTGTTATGGAAAATATTGTTTCATATTTTTTATCCAAGAGATTTTGTTCCTCGTGAGAACTTTTTAGTGCATTCTGATGAAAAAATTTTTGTAAACATCTTAATAATGGACCATACATACCTACAAAGAAACTCTTCAACATTTTACACACAAAAGAAAATTTTTATCCAGTTTGAAAAAAAATCTATATAGAACTTGCCACTAGCGTGGACATTTGTAGTTGGAAAGCAAATACAGTCGATTGTATTAGAATTAAAAATAAGAAAACGATTTTATTTTCTTTTTAGAATTTTTGTATTCGAGCTTAAGTTCATTGAATAATTGTAGAAGAATACATTGTAAAAGTTTTATTGGACACTCGGTAGAATAGAATGCACCACCGTGGTGTTCTCTGTAAACATAATCTATTTAACTCATAACTTTTCGGGAAATGGAATCTGTGACTTACGAGTATTTTCCATATATGTTATTAAGTAATACGAATGGTTTACGATAAAGCATTTTACAATTATTTTGTATCCTCCTTTTTCAATTATTATGGTTTATATGCTTAACTGCCTGTTTTTATAACACGAGTGCAAAAACGACTCGTCTAACTTACATTTAAAACAGAAACAAAATTTCAAAATTTGACCAAATATAACGAATAGGAGCGCTAACTTCGAAAAACGGCTGTCGCCATTAAATTCAGCGTACTCGAATAGCTTTATCCGTAGCGTGACCTTTAGCAGAAGTTTGTTAAAGTTTTCACTAGCACAGTGTTATTATTAGCTATTGCAATTATCGTTGGTTTTATTAAAGTTGAATTTACATTTGCAAATTATACAAAGTTTTAATTATTAAAAGTTGTAGGACACTTAACATTTTAGTTAATTTTTTAGCATTTGAAATAAATTTTTAATTTGGCGATTTTTGCCGATTTCTGATTAACAATTTGGCGACAGCAGCTTAAAAAAATCTGACAACCCTGCTCCAGAGTCGAGTGACTTCGGCATTTTCACATACACAACACGAAACAATTGAGTATGAATATAAAACAAAAAAATTATTCAGTTATGTTCTAGCTTTCAACAAAGTAGGGCATGGTTAAGCAAAAAAAAAAAAAAAAAAAAAAAAAAAAAGATCTAGATATAACAAACAAATTCGAAAAAAAAGAGCGTAAACAAATAAAATACACAAACAAACACATTCAAATTTTTATGTCACTTTTTCTGCTTTACGCTGGTTTAGACACCTTTTAAGTAGCAATGAACAATGTTGTCGTTGTTCTTTGATTTGTCCCTTCTGTTTGTTTCTATTTTTTAGAAATACCTAACAGGGGAGTCAAGTAACACTTTTACACGGTGCCCAGTGGGAAAGTTAATTAGTTTGTAGTTTTTGTTGAACTTTTTTTATAGGTCCTTAGAATATATATATATATATATATATATATATATATATATATATATATATATATATATTACAAAAAAAAGAGTCATAATGTTTGTGAAAATTCGATATAGGATTCATGAAGGAATACGTGTAATGTTCATATTTTATACAGTTAGTAAAACTGATACAGAAATAAAAAAAAAACAATATGAAAATGCTGATCCTTTGATGCTTCTTTCACGTTCTATTAAATTACAATGGACCTGGAAAAAGAAATCCACTCGTTATTAAAATTTAATATTAGTTCCAAATGACAACTTACTTGTCTTAGATGTGGTTTTGATATCTAAAAGTTGTGATTTCTATGTGCATGATAAAGAGCATTCCGTCCAGCCAAAAATGATTAAAAATGAAGAATTGGAAATTGGCACAAAATCTCCAAGTCTACAAGAAGTGCATTCATCAAGCATTTCGTGTAAATCAAACAACAGCTTCCAGACAATTAAAAGCACTTGGTTCATCCAAAAGCAAGAATTAGGTACCAAGGGAGTAGAACCAAAGAGACGTCGTAAGGAGACTTAGCATTTCTGAAATGCGCCACAAAACCAAATCGTTTTTGATGAAACGATCACGAGAGATTTGTAGCGAACACAAACGATTTGTTTGAAAATAGCATAGAATGAAATATGTAGAATATAAAGAATATATAAGGGCGGACATTTCTAAAGTACCTCACAAGATAATATGGATAGGGGATAATAAAACAATATTATTTTATGAGGTAAAATACATTAATCATCACTTATTTTCGAATCATACGAAAGATACATAAATTTTAATCGTTATCAGAAAAATCTGAAATTGAAATTACTGAAATTGATTTTTAAAACAATTTTCAACCAATAAAACATAATGATAAAATCTAATATTTTTTTATCAAATTTTATGTAGAACCTAATAACGATTTATTAAAAAAATATTTTTGCCATAATTTCTTCTGTATGACTCTACTTTACAACGAGCACAAGAAAAAAATCATAATAAAGACAAATCGGAAAAATATAACCCTGAATTGTACTCAATTTTGACCGGTGACACGTCCAGGGTTGGGCAAGAGCCACACCAGGGTTTCATCTTTTCGACGGAGTGTACTGAAGAAAACTTTCGATTGGTAAGCTGAATACCAGGTATATCTTAAATCAGGTAACGATCGTTTCATAGAGCCTTGGTGATAATGTAGGGTTCTCGAAATTTTGGTTCGAGCTTTCTCGATTCACCTGTAGCGGAAGCTTCATTCCCAATTACTTCCAAATCATTCTCGATATACTTCGTGGTGGTGGCATGTTTTGAATTAAAACGTTTCTCCCACTTGTCTCGTTCCTTGAGTATATTCTCTATGAGGAGATTACGTTTTTAGGCTATTGGAATTTCGTTTTCGGAAATATCATTATGGGTAGCTACGACTAAGAGATTATTTGTTATATCATGTAGTTTAGTATCAAATATAAGTTCGTTAGGCGTAAATCCAGATTTAGCGTTTCTTTGGGAATTAATGGCCCATTGGAAATCTCTCAGTGTAAAATTCCCTTCTTGCGGATGTTCTACTGTAGTACGTATGTACGAGAGGATTAGCCCTCGGAGTGCGAACAGAAATTTTAATATGCTTTATCGAATTCTGGTTACAAAATTCCTCTGTTTGGACTTCGTGGTGGGCGTTAGTGTCGTAAAGAGTAAAGACTGGTAGTTGTGTATTTCGATGAGTTTATCAAAAGATGTTTGTTGTTCCACACACCAAAAAAAAAAGCATTAGTTTTTCGCAGCATCATCGTAATCGGTCTTGATATCATCAAATACGGTTATATTCGAAGTGTCCGTCGTGTGTGGCAAAAGCGGTGTACTGGACAATTTATGGAAATGTGTCCTAGTTGCGAACAGTTGTAGCAAAAGCATTATCGCTACTCTTCTTAACCTAGTGTCTATATTAGGCAAATTTATATCAAAACAAACGTCAAAATCAGTGCGAATATATACAAGGTAACCTTAGTTAAATAGTTGATTATTATTTTGGTTGTTACAATTGTCAAACTGCGTATATAAAAAACAATAATGAATACGCCATATTGTTGTTTTTATGCAACTGTTGCCACCTTTCACAAATTCGTGTTAAGTTTGACGTTTGTCTTGATAAAAAGATCTCTAATGTAGACACTATGTAAGATAGTGCACAAAAACAACAATATAGCATATTAATTATTGTTTTTTATATATGCAGTTTGACAACTGTAACAACCAAAATAATAATCAGCTGTTTAACAGCTGTTTGTTGCATTTGACGCCGTTGGTCTGACTTGCCTTTGTATTATTGCGTTTACATTGATGACGTTATTATAGTTGTAATAACTTATAATGTCTCTAAGCAGATGACTATACGATTAATACTCATTAGATATTCTCTTCTTTAAAACGGGTTCGTTAATACCATTTAAAATGTGTCTTGCAATAGCTGACTCGGGTCTTGAAATATTATTCATTCGGGGGTTCATCTGGACATCGTTTCGTTTGACATATATTTATATAAGAATCGGCTGAGTTGTCCACGTGAGGAAAATCTTTCAAAAATCTATTGATAAATTGTTGCCAAGATTTAAAAGCAACTTGGAACGAATCGACCCAATACTTTGCAGGACCTTGCATCTTTTGGTGCACCTCGAACATTAGGTTGTAGTCATTCCATTCATTAGGTGCTTTAACTAAGTTGACATGCTTAACAAACTATGACGAATTAACAGACTCCTCTAACGACGGGTTAAATTCCGGCAAAATTGCTATCATCTTTCTTACATCATTACACGGGCCGGCATATAAACTGGAGCTAGGATGAAAATAGTGAGGTTATTCAAGCACAGTTTGACGATAGGCTTTGTACATGAGAACCAGTTAAATAAAACGAAGCTTGTTGGCACGTTGGTTGCAGAGAAACCATATTGGGCAATGTCAACTTGTAGTTGGCATATATTACCATCGACCATTCCATATTTTGTGGCGCGTTGCTGTGGAATTAATGTGTTGCGATAACGGAAGTAACGCTTTATGTTGGCGGCGGCAACATCTCCAGTTGTTTCACATAATATTAATTAGCAGTAGTGGCAGTTACACGATTTATTTTATATTTTTCCACTAGACGAGTTGCATGACGTAGCAACGGTGTGGGGGAGGGGTTTTTTTCCATTTAAAACGTCATACTATATAACTTTTCCACACTTGTGCGTTTCAACGAACTATTCAGTCTTTGCTCTCCGTACGTATAAGAACTTTTGGATTTACGATCCCATTTTTGAAATATATGTCACTGGCTTGGACATATGGAGTTGGAAAACAAACACAGTCGATTGTATTAAAATTAAAAAAAGAAACGATTTTACTTCAATTCAATAAAATGTACGAAGACATAATAAATCTTAACAAAAGAAATCTATACCAAACTATACGAAAGACGTTTCTAGAATATTCGTATTGTGCACAAGTTCTCTACTTTACAACACAAGGAACAAAATTATAATAACTTCTTTTCCCATGATGTACTGAAATGGCCACTTGTTTTTTTTTTTTTTTTAAATAAACTCAAAATTAAGAATATTTTAATACACATTTCTTAACAAATATCAAGAGATTTTTAATCGCTGTTAGGGAACTGAAGATCTATTTTAAAAATTTATTAAATATTTTTCCTGTATTCTGGTCTTGCTACAAATCTTATTCAACGGGACACTCTAATATACATATACCTCTATCAAATAATTAAATTCTAATAGTGATAATATTTTATTTGGTCTTTAATTTTTTTTTTTTAATTTTTATCTATTGGCCCTATTTGCTAACTTTTAGGTTGATGCCATTTTGTTCGTAATATTGATATAATAGACATGTCATTCGCCAAATTTTCATAGATAATAATTATATGTGCAAATTGATTCTTTTACTTAACGAACTGTTATAAAGTCTACAGTTTGAACTGTTTAACCAATTAATGTTAAAATTACAATTAATTTGGGAGTATTTAAGACGTTTGTTTTTTAAAAACAATTTATTTTATAGTTTAATTAATAGCCAAAACATATCGCTAGGTACTGAACTTTTGGAAGAATTGCTAAAATAATTAAATTATGTCTAAATATTTGTATGAAACTATGCAAATTAGTATCTGCGGATTTTTAAATAAAGTTACTTAATGATATATTTAGAATTTTTCGACCAGAAACAACGTGAGTTACAGAAAAATAATGGTGTAATTAAGATTTTTTTAATGAAAGAATGCGTGAAACAAATAAAAAAAGAGGTTTTATATCAAAATTATGACTCAAGGGTGGCAAGGATATAACTTATAGCTATTAATATACATTTTTGTTTAAAAACACTATGAGTTCAATAGAGAGAGAGAGAGAGAGAGAGAGATGTAAAATCTTATATTTAAATGTTCCAGGTATTCATCATAAACATTCCCTACATAAGCATCGCCGTGCAAAAAGGACATTCTTCAAGCGCATTCATAGTGGCAATATTTGGAAATATTTATTGCACCTATAAAAATGACTTCATAAGTTTATTAGGCAATAAGTCCATAAGCTTTGCTAATAAATTTCGTGCAAAAATTGGATTTTACAGCAAATAATGTGTCGATGTTACTAGCTTGGGCCCCAAAAGCGTCTCTCGAATTGCAAAATATTCTACCGTTTTAGCGGCCAGTATTTAGTTTCAGACCTTCATGCCATAAAGGATTTTCGGAAAATACTGACTTCTAAGATATACTTAGATTCTGAGCAATATTAAGCAGCTTAATATGATTTTGTATAAGTATACTACAATTTTGACATAAACATTATAAGGAAATCGAATGAATCTGTGCCACGATATATGCATCTGGTAACGCTACATTAGGGCAATAACAATCACGAATATTGAAAATTAATAATTTTTATGAAATTCTTGCCGGGCACATACATATATATATATATATATTAAGGAAAATAACTTCATAAGTACGCACATATAATTTTTTAACAGGGGTACAATATGCAAATCTACGGCATAGTTGCCGTCATTTATCTAATTGATAGACACTTGTTCTCGCATTTGGAAAAATAACGAACTAAAAAATAAGTATTTTTGGTTTCATCTGATGCTGCTTTTATTAAATTTCTTTCATACACATCAGGCGCTAAATCGCGGGGGAGAGGCAAAGAAGGAAATTCCCCCCACCTAAGAAGAATTAAAAAGGTAGAACAAATTGAAAGGGAAAAAAATAAAAATTATTTTGCAAAAAAAAAAAAATAAAAATAATAATATTTTGTGGAAAATAGAAAAGAGGCGAAATGATTTTTTTTACAATGAAGCTAAAATCATATTTAGGGAAAATATCATTTTTTTTTCATTTGAAATTTTAAAACAAAACTAAAAGGTTTCGAAAATTGGTATTTATTTAATTAAATATATAGGAAATGCAAGTGATTTTTAAAATTTTTAAATAACAACAATATTTTTATGCATTTTTATACTTTTCCAATAGAGAAAAATTTTTTAATTTCATTTTTTTCCTAGTTTAAAAAAGGTAATTCAAGACTATTGTATAATATTTCTTTCTTAAAAACTTCACCTTCAAAAAAAAAAATGTGAGAAATTGTTGGAATATAAGTTCCTTAACTTGAAAAATATCGGTATTGGTAGGATCTCACAAAAACTGTATTTATCTTAGAAACACAACATCCTGTTCCAATATATCGTTGATAAACGTAGATTTTTCATCAATTTGTATGTGAAATTTTTAAATTGTGGTCGGCTGGTCCGATTTAAATAAAAATTCACATATGCTTGCTAATATTTTTTTTTTCTCATCCGATTTCAAATTCGATTTCCTCCAAATTATTAACTATTCCGAGTGCTAAAATAAACAGTTATGAATTTGAAATTTGAGATATAATAATTTTTGGAATATCTTAAGCCAGGAAAGCGACATCACACATAAAATGCGAAAATTATTTGCTACGATTGTATAAATTTTTATGTAAATCGGATTAGTTGATTAGAAATTACAGATTTTAGAAAGTGTTATTTTCACCTGCGAACTATTTACCAATTGATCATCCATTTTCAGTTTTAATTTGTTTTCAAAAATCTTTATTAATTCCGAAGTAATCAAAAGGATTAATACTTATGTATATAATTTTGTATGGCTTTCGCATGTTGAAAATCACTTAAAACTTTTTGTCTGCACAGCGAAATATTTAAATAATTTTATTCAAACATTGATGATTTTATTCAATTTGAAAAAAATATAAAATACATTTGTATTTCGGAAATTATGTTCAAATATTTTTAACTTTAATCAATGAAAATAATTTATTTTATTTAAAAAATTTTCTGCGAATTTTACAAATTTCAGACTGCAAATCGGAATTATTAAAAAAAAATGTCAAAAAAGTTGTATTTTTTATAACTTTTATTCCATTTTTAGTACAGATTCCCTTTATCTGACTAGCTTCAAATTCCAAATCAGCTATTTTGGATATTAAATATATCATGATTTTTTTTTATTAATTTTTAAGAGGTAACAGTGAAATAATAACGCAGTGTATACCCTTAAAATCTATTCAATATTCCCAGAAATATTCCTTTTAAAAAGCATGACTTTATTATTTTTTTGTTTGTATTTGAAAAAATAGAAAATTGATATAAAATATTGTTTTTTTGGAGGTAGAAATACACATTGAATCCATTGAGCTTTTCCATGATTTCTAAAACAAATGATATATGATAGATAACAAACGAATTAGTAAAAAAAATAAATCTGTATTAGGGTGGTCCAACATGGCATGAAAAAATCAAGAGTATAGCACATTTAAACGTAAATGATCACAAAACAAATCTTAAAAAAATTCCACTATTGTTAATGATTACATATATATCAAAGGATAGCTAAGAAAATGAATAATTCTTCAAATAAAGTTTATATACAGTTTAGGACAAAAGGAACATTTTATTTAACATTTGCTAATATTGTAAATTTAATTTGTTAAATTGTAAATTAATTTATGAATACGGGGGTTATTTTTTATTTCTGCATACTGCCTGTTTTCATAACACGAACGCAAAAATGACTCGTCTAACTTACATTTAAAACAAAAACAAATTTTGAAATTTTGTTTTTCGTGTTATAAAAACAAGCAGATAATTTTTGATATGATTTTTTTTTTTTTAAATAGCGATTTGTTTGTTATTAAATTAAATTACAAAATTTGGATATATTAATTTTTCTTTTGCTATCGTTTGATGTTCATATTTATCATTAATATTGGTGGAAAGAAATTTTAAGATTTGTTCTGAGAACATCAACATAAATGCCCGTACAACATCCTGTTCCAATCATCACAGGAAATTGAAATTATGTCATAAATTATGTCTCCTTTCATAATTTTAGGTACGTTTAAATGTAGAAAAAAAAAAGATTTCGAACCACCCTGACCTGCATAGACCTTGGTCTTAAGTTTTATAAATCATTATTAATAGGAACCGTGTTAGTCAGAACTTGTTTTATGTATTGAATCGAATGATCGAATGATATTCAAAATTATATTGAAAGAAAAACAATTAACCAGTTTGAAAATAATGCATAGTTTTTTAGCTCTTTTGTAATGAAATGGATTAATAAAAAAATCTAATTACTGTTATAAGAATTATCGTAAGCAGGGCAATCAAAAATTTGCAAAATCATATTTTTTCCCGGAGTTCAAATGGAAGAAACTGTTTGTTATTTGTTCGTTTCAGACAATATTATGAATTTTGGCATTGATTTTGTTAGAGCATATTTTTGCATATTTTGTTCTTGCCAACATATTTTTATGTAAAATCCTTATTTTAAAGCATATTTTAGCAATTTAAATGATATATTTTTGCATATTTAGAATAATTTAGCATATATTACACTAAAGAGCATAATATAGTATGCAATACTTTACATTTAAAAGAAAATAATTTCCATATATTGCATCCATTAGTAAAGTTTTCTTTTTACTGTCACATACATTTTTTAAATCGGATTCCCTAATAAATTTCATATTATAAATTTATAGAAATTTTGTAATTTACCGATATAATGTATTATCTGTGAATGGTTTTAAGTGAAAAAATTAAAATAATTTTGAAGAATTGAAAAATCAAGTTATTATTATATAATATTTTGAGAACATACTTTTTAATTTTTTAATTTAAGGACATATTTTTCGATTTTAAGAGCATTTTTTATTCACATAAAACACTTTCTTTAGATCATGTTTTTGGTTGCCCTAATCATAAGTATGTAGCAACATGAAGTACCTATAAAATTTAAAACTATCAGACTATCATATTTTTAAAGATACTCGTATACTTTTCAAGAATAAATGAAAAGTACTGAAGGAAAAGTAAATATAATAAGAATATACTTACGAATTAAAGATTTTAAGTAAATTTTGCCTACATTTCAGACACATGGATTTAGAAAAATACTTTATTGAAATATGGGACTCAAAATAAAGGTAATCAGTAACTAGCACTACTTACCTGCAGTAAAATGTAATAAATGAATATCATTAAATATAAACTTATACATAGTTTATGTTACTTACTTGTATCTATGTAATGTAATTACAATCTAGGCAGTATTTAACATACAATAATGGGTTAAAATATAGCGGTAGTAAAGTATCTATAATTTATAGACAAAGTCATTTTCTAAAAGTTACATAAACAGTGTTTATTAAAAATTACATTTTTGATGGTAAATTGGTAACATTACAGAAAACGGACATCACATGACCAAAACATCAAAAGCATTTGATTACTTAATATTTAATCACCTTTCAATACAGATGACAAATAGTCATTAGGAAAAATAAGAAATTAATATTTAACGAGACTCTATCTATACCGCGAACTCTGAGAATGTTTATACACTACCTGCCACTTGAATAAGGAATCACATTTTTTTAACTTTAATTAAGTATATCTCCTAAACTAAAGTACAAAAAAAAAAATAATTGTTTGCGCAACCAAATTTCAAAGTGTTGGCTTTATTTTCCTGAAGAAATAAAAAATATACATATTTTGTTATACTAAAATTATTCATTTATTTAAAGACATGTATTTCTGTGGTACTTTTTCGTGCGTTAAGCCAAACTATCATGAATATTTGATCGCTTTTTCGTAGAGAATGTTTGTAGGATTTCAAATTAATAAAGAATAAATAATAATTCCAAAAATATCAATCTTTATGGAAAATTTTTTAAAATAGTTTAAAATATATCAAAATTTAATAAAAAGTGTAATTATTTGTTAATGTTTATATTATCTGTAGACTTCATGTATTTTGGTCTATATGTAAGAATAGAAAATCATGGTATTTAACAATATTATAGTTTTCAATCTTCTCCAATTGTTGTTTTTTTTAGCTTTTACTAAACGTTTAATAATTTTCTTTACGTTCAAAAATATTTGACAAAATTATATATAACACAAATATTAAAATCACAACAGTACTATTACATCGTAACTCGCTATAAGCAAAATGTATGCGCACAAAGATCACATCACGTAGCGTTGAATTTTTTTATGCTCGCAACTGTATATTTAAAAACGAATATTATCAATTGATTCCACATCACATTTTAGTAAAGATGAGCATTATTTAACACTTTCAGCATCGTAATAAATTGATATACTAAAAATTGGCAAGTTTTTCATAAATGTTCATGTTAGCGGTTCTCTACAGGGTGTCGCAAATAATGTTGGCTTCCAAGTCTTGAATCGAAGCTGGCTTATCGACGAAGACTTTTACCTTTATATAACTCAATAGAAAAAAATGTAGAGAAGTGATATCACACAATCTAGGCGACCATTTGATAGGTTCAGGGCACGAAATTCGCTGCTCACCAAAATGATTTCTCAATAGAGTCATTGTTTCGCACGCTGTAAGTGCCGTATCACCTTATACTGAGACTCCAACTTGCGTATGTTATTGTTAATGAAGGTCGATGATGCACATCATAGCAATGCTGCAAAGTGTTATCAAAAATTGAACTTTCCGAATGAACTACCTACAGCTTAGTCGCGGCCAACTTTTGAATGAAATTATCTTTAAAATGTAAATGTCATAGAATGTTTTTTCTTAACATAAAAAAAAAAATTCCAACATCCAATTCTATATTAAGCCCTTTATTTAAAATTAAAAAAAAACTAAATGAATCAACCTACATATTTATTGCTTTTTTTACGTTAATCGTGAGGCGTATTTAAAAATAGAACTATGTATATAAAGTAGGTATTTTATTTTTTGATTTTAAATCAATTTCTATAATTGCATTAATAATATTAAATAAACTCGCTTTATTGCGTAAATTACTTAAGAGTGTGTGAGGATATATACATACTAACATTTTTTCTTGGAAATTCACTGCTATTGCTGTGATTGCTTCTGTGAAAATACATGTATGTATGTATATATGAACTTGTACACAATTGCTTAGTTGCCCCATTGCATGAGTTTAAGTAGTAGTCATTCAGATACATAGACATCGAGTCGTTCTTGTTTCTCTTTTATTTTTTTTTTTTATTCTTTTTGATTTCTTTGCCGTTATTATTATTGTTGAATATTTTTATATACCGCATTGGAAAAAAACCGAATACCATTATCTGCATCACTGGCATCAATAATAAATAATTACACTATCGTCAATCTCACCATAATGACAAATGTTGTCTGTTGCTATCGTTAACTTTTTTTTGGTTTTGTCTCGTATGTATGTAATTTTTCATTGCTGCTCATTAATATTGCGGTCTCGCGTAAAACTCGTGCTACTTAACACCAATACAACAATCAACCATATCTATTAAACATCTATTCAATCAACAAACTTACTTATCGAACCCACTGTACTCGATGAAACACCATCATCGCCACATAACGACAACGATTACGATGACGATAAAAATGTAAAAATGAACAAATAAAACGTATAAAATCGATATAAATATTTTCTGTTACTCTACTCTACTCTACTCTACTCTACCCTACTCTACACTGCTCTGTTCGCTCGTTTCTTTATGCCATTTCGTGTGAATCTTTTGTAAACAATTAATCAAACAACCAACCAATCAATGACGATGGTATTCAATGTGTAATGAAAATCAATCTACTTAACTTTACTTTGACTTTTTCATTAATATTTATGTATACACATGCCTCAATGATGGCGCGTGTGTATTTGTTTATTTATCTACTTTTGTATGTGTGTGTTAACACACTTGAATACATTTTAAATGCATTTTCAAATTCAAAACATAAATATTTTTAAAAATAAAATGAATCAAAATGTAAAAAAAAAATCTACTAACTAACCAATCCATCCATCCACCCAAAACAAACAACCAACCATCACTTTGTTAAATAACTGTAAACTGTAACTAACTGTTGTATGTACATGTAACTGTAAATGTAACATTCATTACTCTCTGTATGTATGTAACTAATATGGCGCCCCATGTTTGTGTAGTCAAAAATAGAAGGGATTCAAGTAAAAACAAAAATAAATTTATAACTGTACAAAAAACAAACAATCAAAGATACGTTGTTGAAACAATAACTATGACTACCACTACAGTGTCAGAAAGGCGTATTGTACGTGAGGCCACTGAGGATTTGGCAGCCATTGCAACCGGTTCCCCAACCATAACAGCGACATCTTCAGCAGCATCATCGGTAACATCAGTCACTACTGCATTGTCAGCAGGTGGAGATAGTGATTTATTACCACCTGCATTGCCAGCCAAACCGGGAGCAACGTCCATCAATAATGATTCGTCTGACTCGGAGAAACCACCTCCAATACCACCCAAGGAATCCTCTCCTACAACCCAGATTAGTGGCATCTTAAAGGGTGGAAAGCTATGGAAACAAGATTCAATTTCACAGGTAATTGAAATAGAAATCTCGTTTTTAATTTAATTCAGTTAAAATTATTTTTAATTCTTATTTTCTTTTTAATCCTTCTCAGCAGTCTGATGACCAAAATAATACCACATCCGAAGATGAGGCTGGCTCAACTTCAAATGGCACCATTAAACGTTCAGTGCGCTTTGTTACCGAAGATATTAGCAACGATGAAGTTGATGGCCAGTCATCAAACGTAGATGAGGATAATCAAATTAACGAATTAATACCGATTAAAAAGCATTCAACCCTCTTTAAAAATGCTTTACGTCCCAATTCGGCTGTGCAACAGCTGTTTCCTAGTACGACATCGCATCAAACTCTCACCTCGGAGGCATTACGTGCTTTTGATGAATCTAAAAGAGCTGGTTGTTTGGTGTCGACACTACCTGGCAGTGCTGGTGATTCAGATACACTAAGACGTAGCATGGAGAGAAATATTTTAAGGCGTTCATTAATAAAGTAAGTAATACTTTATACATTTTAAGATGAGTATTTGTGAGCAAAAAACTTGAATAATTATATATTAGCATTTACTATTAAAAAAAAAAAATAATTAACTGTCTAGACTAAATTACTTTCTTAATTGCATTGTTATGTGAAAAAGTAAAAAATTTGAAATTTATTACCAGTTTATTTAAATTATTGTTAAATTCTTATGATTTGAATTTTATTGAGCTAATCATTCCGATTTCCATACTGTTAAAAGCATAATAGGGCCTAATTGCGAGGGCCTAGGAGTATTAAATTTTGCACAAATATTTTCGTGGTATGTTCACAATTTGTTGTGCCATTTCATCTGCTCTCTCGTTACCTGTAGCTGCAAGCTATTTGTGACAGTTGCCGACCACATTACACCTAATACATATTACTATCTTAACTATCAATTAAAACGCAATATCGCATCTGTATATTTGTAAAATTGATATTTGTTGCAATAGCCACATTGCGAATATATCTGGTTGGAAGATATTTACATTATGTTCTCAGATGATAAAACGTAACCCATTTCAAGATCTTATAAAAAATATCAAACTGGTTATCACAAATGCAAGTTTTCATATTGGATAGATCAGTGAAAATTTTAGCCAATCCTCATGCGTTGGAAAAATAGTACGAGTATTAAATTCCTTTTCCATTACATTGTAAGGATTTAGATAGTATTTTATATATATCTTCTACCATGTTCTTTACAATATATGAGAGGCGTGCCGTTCGGTTCTTTAAGGATTCCTTTTGCCTTAATCTGATAAAGGTTATATATGGTGATCCATTTAAACCCTTTTTAAATTTTAACGCATAAAATAGAATTGGATGACGGAATCTTAATTATGACCAGAAAGAACATTCTCTTTGCGGTGTATTGGGCGTTAAATATTTTTTTTTTAAGATTCCGTCGGTCATTACTTTTAAAAAATCAGGTTTGACAAATATCCCAACTTTGATTTTTGTCCTTCACGATTAAGCGCTTTGCTCTTGTTTGTTGTATGTAAAGAGGTGGCTGGAAAATATTCTCTGAGTTAACAAGTTTTGAAAAGGAAATGTTTTGTTTTTCGCTGTAAATTGCATCAAATGGTGTATTCATCGCATCAAATAAACTACTGGTTTATTCATAGAAGTACATATATATTATTTTTCTTATGAAAATTGGGAATAATGCTTTATTTTTGTTTCCGTTTTCATTGATTTTTGTTCGAGTTTCAAAAAACTGGAACCATTCACAAGAAATAAATGCCCAAAATACCTTAAAATTGGTTCTCATCTGCTCAGATTCAAAAATTAATTCTAATTTATAAACTTGTGTCATTAATGACTTTTCTTTTAAAACGCGTTTAGAACCTCTAAGCAACAAAGTTGATCAATTCAAGTTTTTAAGTTGCTAATACCGACGTTTATTCATTTAATTTTCTAATTTGTTTTAAAAAGGAAAAAGGCCGTTAAATCCGATATATCATTGGAGGAACGTATCAAACAACTCACTTGCGGCATTGATGAGGACAATGATGAGTCAGCACAAGAAACCGGCGATGATGATAACAGTAAAATTGAAGACAATGCCGATCTATCACATCGCGATAGTCCGGCAGGTGAAGAGAATCCACAAAAATTCACTGCTAATGGAAATAATAGCGACAAGAGTTTTTCACCCAATTCATCGGTATCGAGTTCATCAAGTGGTTCATCTGCATACAAGAAAATAACTGAAATTTTCAATCGTGAAAAGAAAAACCAAGAGAAAATTATGGAAATGGAAGAGAATCCTATTGTTATAATACCACAGGTAAAAAAATACCTGAAAGAAGGGAATAAAAAATATATTCTTCTTCATTTACTTCTGTTTTTATATTCTAGGAATGCCGCTGTCCTGCAGCTCCTGATTTGGGCATGGGCGTTCAAGTGCCTGTTGTGCATACTCAGATTCATCGTACTCCTCCCAGACAAACGGAACCAAAACGTCAATTTCTTTCCACTTTGGCGCCTTTGACTGCATGTGTGGCTGGTAATAAGGATGATTTATCTTCGTACTACACACTGGCCGCTGCTCATCACAATCAGGCTGCACAGAATGCTCACGCAGCTGAATATAATTTGGCTGCTATGATGGCTGGAGAACAAAATACTACTGGCATTCCACAAAGTACGGGTGATGAGGTACGTAAGGTTGCTCCAGATGTTATAGCCGGTACGCCAGGACAAGAGCAACAAGATGAGTTAGTAGCTTTTGCCCAGCAAGAAGCTAACCGCACAGAGAAGATTAAGAAGCGTTATGGTAACGAACCAGCTAATAGCAAAGAAAACAACAAAGAAATCAATTCAGATGACGATGAGGGCAATGACTACGGCTTCAATAAACGTCCCTCTGTACGGGGAATAAAACCAAAATTCAGTTCGACCAATGAAATTTTGCAACAAATGCAAGACCAACTTTCCCAACAAATGCCCAGTGTGGCCCATTCTCAGCCCCTGCCACAACCAATGAAAAGTTACACCTTGCCCAAACAATCCAGTGCAAGTGCCATGACCAAGCAGTTGTCCCAACAACAACCATCACCCCAAAATGTCCCCCATCCTATTGTGGCCACTTCGCAGCAACAGCTACCGCAACAACAACAAATGTGTAATGCTGTTGCTCCTCCCGCCACCATGCAAATGCCAGCCAATGCTGCCATTGCACAACAGCAAACAGAGCAACGCACTTGGAGCTTCTATAGTGAAACGGGTGGCGCTGGCGAGCAACAACGTCTTCCGGTGGAAAGTGCTGCAGCCGCTATGCAACAGACCTACTATCAAACTCTACCCGCTGGTGCAATGTTCCGTCATACAATGATACACCAGCATCAGCAGCACGGTCCAGAGGAAGCAATGCTTTATGCCCAAAACTGTCAAGCAATGGCCACAACCATTGAACCTCAACCACACTATGGCCATTATGCCCGAAGTCCTACCCGACGACCCGAATCCCCACCTCCACTGCGCAACTATCATCAAACAATGGTATTGATACCCTACAACGCCGAAACCTACTCACAATTCGCCGCCACCAATATGGATCCAAAAGTGGCCCACATACAGCGTCAGAATATTTTGGAATACCAACAGGTAGGCGAAATGACACAAGTAAGGCCGAAATTTCAAATTTTCTAAATTCAATGTTTATATTCGTATTTGTTGTATTTGTGGTGATTGGTTATAAACATAAGTACATAATAGTATATTGTTGTCGTTTGGAAACAGACGCCGATTTGAAACTGCTCCAAATGAGAGTTCGGTCGGACAATGTCTTTTAAGTTTGTTTAATGTTGTTTAAAGTTTGTTTTTTGTTATTTTAAGTGTTCTAATTGTAAAAGTTTTCGTTCTTCCAAATATTTAGGTAACCCAACAAACTATACGTGTTCCGATTGGTTATGCTTTACCGGGCATGCAATTACATGTTGTAGCGGGACGTGGACATGCAGCACAGTATGCCACAGCCGCAGCTGCTCAATCGCATCATCATCAGCATCAACGCATTATGACACAACGATATCAATTTGCTCAAGAGGCCAGTATGGCGGGTTTTAGTGAACGTGGTGTACCTGAAGGTGCAGCTGCTGTCTCACATAGCGATTGCACAAATAGTGGCATGGTATCACCAACCACTGGCCAACAAATTGCAATGCAACAACAGCAGCAGCAACAACAACAGAGTGTGCAGATGGCCCAACAACAGCAACAACAACAGGTAAATTGCCAACAGCAGCAACAACAACAATCCCAGCCTCAAACACAAAATAATATGCAATCGTCAGCCCAGGGTTCCGTGTATTATGCCATGAACGTATGACCCACAGTTGATTAGTCCATGTCAACGGCGGTTATAGTCGAACGCCGCCAATGCCAACGTGTAGAGATGTCTTCGACATCAGTACAATTGAGTACGCGGTAGAGTGAGATTAATTAAGAAATGTTACCCAACCTTAACTACCCTTATCCCTCTCCTATATCCCTTTTTCGTCCTCCGCCACACCTGATTGAGAGCTGCCATTATGGAATTTAGTAATGTAAACAATAGTTATGAAGTATTTTAAAATTTGAATTGGCTGAAAAAATTTTTTAATTGAATTGAGTAAAAGTGAAATGAATGAATGATTGAATCAAAAAAATAAAAATCTAATTTACACGATGCGAATTTTAGCAATAATATTTACGAAGAAATAACAAACACAAAACGCACAGTTCTTGGCATATTTATTACGATTCGTTTTTTTTCGACTTTTGTTTCAACGAAAGCAAATGTTTTACTTAAGTTATAGTAAGAAGAATATGGTTTTTATTTGACTGAATATTTTGTATTCAGATTAAAAATATATTGCCACTAATTACAACGAACTGGAAAATTATAAAAATTAATATTTTCTTATTATTTTTATTTCAATGGCACCGCATATTTTTATGTCAAAATTTGATAATGTTACATTTTACTGTATTAATTCCTTGAATAGAAAAAAATGCGTTATAAAATTACATTAGAAGTGCTACTTTTGAAAAAAGATCCACTTTTTTAATTTCTCTTCAATCAAAACTAAGAGTTTATATAAATTTGTATTGCAGAACTTTTACACATTAGAATTTATATCGTGCAAATTTTACACAATTGTATTACAATAAGCAACAAATCAGAAAATGGAAACTATTAAAAAAAACTCTGGTAATGCGAGTTGTCTTGTCTACAAACATAAAACTGGAACTTTCATGAACAATCGTCAGTGTGAATAGGCTCAAAGACTATTTAAATTTTCAACTAAACATTTTATTCCAAAATCATTCAGATTACGTGGAGAAAGTCTGACCAATTTTATATTTCAAATCTGGTGTTTGTCACAAAATATATCGCAGAAATGTAGAAAATTTTCTTAAAGAAAAGCTTAGTAAAATACAGACTTTTCTATTAAATGTCTTAATGATAATATAGGTCTGATTCAGTAAAACGAACAAAACATGTGGCTATAAATTTGTATGAAAATCACTCAGTTTACAAATCCTTGATAGTTTTCATAAAAATTCGTGTGATTTTTTTCTTAGAGGCTTCAGTGTATTATTTGAAAAAGTTGGAAAAGCAATATTTTAAAAAATTAGTTTTGATAAAAATTTAGTAATTACAAGATTGCGTTGAATATATAATTTATATAAATAACTATTAAACAAAAGAAATACAAAAAAAGTTCTTTAATTTTGTGCTGAAAATATCTTTGGAAAATGATCTCCACAAGAGGATTATATTTGATATTATTATCTTTTTATCACTATAGAAAAAACTGCTACATTTATGTTTGTCTTTAATCCAAATACGACGACTTTTTAGAACGCATTTTAAATGTAAAAAAAAAAATTGTAAAAGAAAGTAATTTTAAGCTCTTTAGAGTAAATACTATTTGAAATTTATCATACATTTCTTTATGAATATAATTTAGGGAATTTTAATGGTTTAATTAACTTCAACTTCAAAACAGTTTTTTTATGATAAATGTTTAATTTGTGTTGTTGCTAAATTTATTGTTGAACATTAAATTGTATTTTTTTTTTTGTTTAATTAATGACAATTTTTTCTCGTTTAAACTGGTGCTTTTATAAAAAAGATTTATATATATATGAGTATGTATTTTGTTTAAAAGATTTTGCTCAATCGTTATTGATTTTTTTTTGTAAAGCTAAAAATAATGAAATTATTAATTAAATGCAGAACCTAGCTTCGGTTATTATTTTTTTTAATTTCAAAACTTTATAGCTATAATTATAATTTTAAAGTGTAATTCTTTAGAAAATTTTTAAAAAATAAGTTTATTATTTTAGATTCTTTAACATTTTTATTAAGTTTAAATTATTAACTAATATAAAATTATATACCAATAAACAAAAGATAGTGCCAAAGTTATTTTAGTATAAAATATTAAAAAAAAAAAATGACGAAAAGAAAAGCAAAAAAAGAAACATTTTAAATTAAAATTAGAAATATAATTCAAAATAAAGCGAAACCAAAAACAATTATTTGAAAAAAAAAACATTTTGAATATAAGATTATAAATAAATACTACTTCCAATTAGGATACCAAATTAAATTATATTATTAAATGATTTTAAACCATAAATATGCAGAAATTTAAATACTGATTGATTACAGAGGAATTAAATTTAAAAATTATACACATACATAAGTATAAAAAGTAATAATAACATTATTATTAAACCATAAAACTAATATTAATACTATAATAAGAAAAAAAAAAACGGAAATATTTAAACCATTATTTACACCACGAGTTTAATAAGTTGAATCGTAAAATTTTATGAAAATTTAAGTTTAATACTCAACAACAACTACAATTACAAAAATAAAATGAAAATTTGAAAAACAAAAGTAACCAAAAATACTTAATGATATAAATATATTTGAATACTTTTATTTTTATTTAACTAACCAAAAATATTATAGTAGTAAAAAGAAATAAAAATAACTATTATTATATAATATATATAATATTTATAGAAATGTACTTATTAATGTACTTTATTAAGATTAAATGTGCAATTAATACAAATTGACATTGGAATATTTTTGTGAAACAATTTAAATAGTAAAAAAATAAAATAACGAAATACAATTTAATGAAAATAAATACATATATATTTTAAAAGAAAACTTACCAAAAAAATTAGCAAACACTTTTAAAGCTTAAAGAAAAACAAAGTTATTTTTAATTACCAGTATAAATATTATATATACATAAATGTACTTGGTATATAAAACATACAGAGATATTTAAATATCGACTTAGTGAATAAATTTTTAAATCAAATAAATTATGTTACAAAATGAATTGAGTTCTAAGTTGCAAAACGATAAAAATCAAATGACACTAAGTTGCAAAATTTCAATCACGAGTGAAGTATTTATGATTAATTTTTAAAGCAATTACAGTTTAACAAAAAAATGTTAAACTATTTGCATACATTGCATATTATATTATTAAATACCGAAATATATTATCAGAATGGAATAAGTAAAAAATTCAAAAAAAAAAAAAAAAAAAAAAAAAAAACGATATTATTTTATAAGCTATAATTTATTTTAGTACCATAATTTATATTAAATTTATTTTATTATCTATAGTTTTTAAACAGATTAAGAAAAATAAACAATAATTAAATTATTTATAAATAAATAAACACAACAGTCAGTCAGTGATTATTAAAATTTAAATTTAAATACATTGAAATATAACAATATTTTCTATAACAAACTTCTTAAATTACATATTTAATACCTAATTTTATTTTAATTCCCAACAAACCATCAAGTTTTTTCAAAACTTTTCTAAAAACTCTTCCTATTTAATATTTCCGTTTCCTTAAAATATATAATTGTGTAAATGTCTGTACCTATTTACTTACTAACATATGTATTTCACACTGTATTGTTAATTTTTTTCAAATCTAATGTATTGTAAAATAAAAAAACACAAAAATTATATTTTGCAATCGTATTTATATACATGCGATTATAAATAAATTAAATAAAAGGTTCATATTAGATATAATAAACAAAAACACAAACCGGAAATATATATAATAAAATAAAGTACATATAAATTAGTAATTACATATTGAATTAAAAAAAAAAAGCAAAAAGAAGACAAAAAAATTGTATTACCAAAAATAACAACAAATTACATACTATAAAAAATATATACATATATATAAAAATAATAAAAAAAAAACAAAAGAATATTATTTATTGTAATAATTATAAAGAAATATACATACATTATTAATAATTATATGACTGAGTAAATAACTCGTAAATATTAAAAAAAATGAAATATATACATACTTATATATATTAATAAAATTGTATTTTTATTTTTCAATCGGAAGTAATGAGAGAACGAAAGATTAAAAGTGAATATTTTTGTAGTCGAAGAATAGTTAGTTGTAGATAAAGTAAAGTGATGTCGAATGGGACATAATTTACTTATTCTGGAATTAGGAATTTGGTTAGGTTAATGTCTGTTTGCATGTCTTTTCCAAAA
Organism: Protocalliphora azurea; assembly: GCA_932274085.1. Lineage (NCBI taxonomy): Eukaryota > Metazoa > Arthropoda > Insecta > Diptera > Calliphoridae > Protocalliphora > Protocalliphora azurea. The sequence goes on from OW026523.1 coordinate 46,693,973, forward strand.
CCATGTAATCTTTTGAACCCAAGAAAAAACCTTTTTGAAACTAGTTCAAATCAAATATGAACCGATTTTGTTCATATCTTCCGCAAAAAAAAATAAATAAATAAATAAAGAACATTCCAAAAAAAAAGATTCCGAATTTTCTGTGCACAAATTTGTTGCACTAGCTTAAATATGGGCTTAAAAAAGTCTGTTCTCCAATAAATATAAGAAAGAAACAATTAAAAAGTCGACTGAAATGTTTAGAGAATATTTGATGGGATGGGGTGTCGGTTAAGTCTTTAGCAGAAGGGGGCAATGGTATTGCGAGGAGTATAATGTGTTTGTATCTTATTTTTGTTGCTGTTTTCAGTAATGTACATACATACATTGTACATATGAACATAAACATTTGTTTTCGATATCGTTAATGTTTCGTTCATACCTACATAGTTACAAACACATGTACATTTATCTAGTAGTGCCATTGATCGATGATTTTTCACATCTGTCAATACCCCTTTTTAATTTGAATACACGTAGAATATTTCCCACATACATACAAACATTAGCCTCTTAATTATGAATAAATATAATTTAATTATATTTATTTAATTAATTCAATTAATTTTTGAATATTATATCAGATAAACTACAAAAAGATGTAATTTTTTAACAATAAATCGAAATTTTATCATTAAATTTATTTAATATAATAACAGATTATGTGAAACTTATAAATAATCATCAATTGATAGTAAATTTTTGTTCATAAAGTAATGTTTAATTTCATGTTTATTAGAAAAAAAAAAGAAAAACATTGAAAATATTTATAGAAAATGATTTTATTCGAGCGTCTTCCTCACCAGACTTCGTAGTAACTTATCTTCTTAACCTATCAGTGATTACGATTTCATGCTATATCATGGGTTATCATCGTTTCTTGATTGTCATAACCACCCCACAAAACAGCTGTGGACAACTCAGTTAGGGCCAATTGACATTGTAAAGACGTCTCTTCAGCTACAATATAAAAAAATGTATTTACTTGTTCAGCATAAAAACTACGTATAAACTACGTTCCCATGTGAATTGGATCTTCGCTCCAGAACGATAAGAGTTCAACTCGGCCAAATTTTTTCAACTAAGCAACAGTTTTATTAACCGGGAGTTTTTTCCCCAAGTGAGCAATTTATGTCAGCAATTTTGCTAAAAACCCTTTTAATTATAGCCGGTGTCGAACACAATTCAGGTCCCGATATTTGGTTCTGTTCTATATGCCATCAACACATTAAGCGTAATAGATGTAACGTTTGTAATACTGGTGTCACCTGAAAAGGTACTCAGGCCTCACCAGCTACCGCGACTGGTTCCTAAGTTCGTGGCGGGTTTTTGTAGTTTACAGACTCAAAACACTAGCACTACTTCTCCAAATACAACCTTACAACATGATGTTCTTTTTGGTTTTTTGGCGATATCTCGGCCATTAATCGACCGAGTTTGCTGATTTTTATTAGCGTCATTTTGAGGAATATTCCCTATAATTTGACGTATAAAACATATATATTTGATAACTGGAGCTTTTTAAAAATTGATTTCAACAGATAGACGGATATCGTTATATTGACGTCCCTATCAATAAGGATCCAGAAAATATATACTTTTTAGGTCTTGGATGAATATTGTAGTAATTACAAATGAAATGACAAACTTATATATATATATATATATATATATATATATATATATCCTTTACACATGTGGTGAAGAGTATAAAAATTACATAAAAAAGTACTTTAAATTTTTGAGTATGCTTTATTCATTTTATTTTTGCACTCATTATTTACATAATTTAGATTAAAGCCCTTTTATGCACTGTCGCACAAAATAAAGTGCGGTTTCCTACTTTTGCTATTTAATTCATAATAATTGCCTTCTATGTGTACGAGTATTATGGGCAACTTTTTTGAAGTTCAAGTATTTGTCATTTTATATTGTTTGGGGGTAAAAGTATTGTTTTGGTTATGGATTTTGTGCGACAAAATAAAGTGACACTTTACATAAAATTTTATTAATTTTAATATTATATTACAATATTTTGATACAAAACAATATGTATATGCTTTAAAAATATTTAATTTTAATATTCTACCCATTAAACTTTATTTAAATTATATTACATTTGAAAAAATAAGGAGTGAAATTAATATATTTGTCCTTAAAAAGCAAAATTTTATAATCTGAGGCTAAAAAAGAAAACATTTTGTTATATAAAATAACAATTCAGAATGAAAATTAGTAGAAGTTTAGGGGGCAGAGACCCAAAGACTACGAACTAAAATAACAATTTTCGCAAAAAAAAAAAAAAATGATTTACGTAAGCGTAGGGATAAAAGAAGAAGAAGAAGTAATTTTAATTATTACTGTCCTAACTGTCTAGACATGGTTTAAACAAATAGGTTTCAAAAGAACCACTGTTAAGAAAATTATATTTATAGGAGCTGCTATCATGAAAAGTTAAAATTTCAGCCCTTTCCATGACACTTTCCAAACTCTTTTAAGTTTTTAGAATATTTTAATAAATTTTTTATTAATGCATCTAAATAATTTTATTTTTGAATGATTCTGGGACTTAAACAATTATTTTTCTATTACGAATCGCTTTATTATATCAGCAGGATGTAGAAGTGACTTTTGCTTAGAATAGATATTTCTAAAACTCATATGTTTGAGCTTTCTCTTAGCAGTAAGAGTAAAAATAGTTATAATTACTTCTTTCTTTATCGCTTTGTATAATGAAATTCATTCTATTTTGGCGAGAATCACGATATCGTTACCATTTTTATTCCTGGTATTATAGTTTCTTCTAATTATCATTCAAATTTATGATATAAATAATTTGTTATATAAATAAAATTTATTTATTAAATAGAAAAACTATGAATCCTTCAAAGTTCATAAACAATTAATAATGTTTGAGATCACAGAAATATTAATTTTATAATATATTTTTAATGTTATGCAAAATACAAATACATATGTATAAACAAACCCAGCAGAAACTTGGTAATGTCATGTAGTTAATAATGTAGTTACTTTTCAACGACAACAACTTAACGTCTGCATTACATAGAAGTAGTTTATTAACTACTTATTTATAACCCGGTATATAATTACTTATTTATGATCAGATTTTTGAAAATACCACTTTTTATTGACTTTTTTATTCAGTTAACCAATTCTTATATTTAAATAAATTTGCCTTTTCATATATTTATTTTTAATCTGAAATAGTTTTTCAAATATTAAATTTTCGGTTAATGTTAAGTTGTTTAAAATTAAAACTTATAAAATCTTTTTACGTTTGAAACAAAGGAAGAACAGCAATTTATATCTTAACATTTTATTTGTTACTTGTGACCTAAAATGGAACTAGTTCCTATTGCTTTTACTAATAATGGCTTCAGTAATGCTTCAAAATCAATGAGATAACTTTAAAGTAATTAGTTCTTGTAACGACATCTAAGTAATGATTAAAATGCCTACTTGTAATAATATGAGGTAAGTAGTTGCCTCCAATGTCATCGCCGTGTAAAAATAATGGATTATTCAGCTAATAATAAAGTAGTGAAAAGCCATTATATTAGCTTCTTAACTCATTACATGACGGCCAAAGTTTTTGCTGTGAACTTTAAAAAAATATTAAATGTAATAAATTGTATTTGTTTTTACTTACTTTTAAGCATCGGGAGAAATTTCTAACAAAGCATATCTTACTTCATTCCATCATTCATTCATTCATACAATCGTGATCTAAATTTGAATTTTATGCGCTGTAGGACAAAATGCTAGTAGATATGTAGATACAAACTTTAGCAAACATTCAATGCTTAATTCCCAACCAACAAGAAATTGAAATCAAATAATTGTTCGATCAATAATTTGTAGTAAAATTGTATTCGATTAATTAGCCGATTATTCTAATAATTGCTGAAAAAATATTTTAAAAATTATTCAGTAAAAGGGAAGAGAATATGTGTTTGAATATACGTAACTGAAATTAAAGGTCCTTTTTCAAACGCAAACAAAAACTTCACTTTAAAAAATTATAATGTAAAATTTAAATCATTTGATATTTATAGTTTCATCTTCTTATTTCAAATTTTCCATAACAAAAAATTAGAATATTTTGAGCTTGATTTGGAAAAAAATATTATTGGTTCAGCCAAAGAATCTTAGCCGGTTTCAGAGGATATAATGATAATATGAACAATAATATATTTTATTAAAATTAACATTTAGCATTATTTTTTATTTCTTTTTAATAAAATACTAAAACTGCACAGAATGCTTTTTTATTTTTTAGTAAACATTAAAAAACGAGCAAAATGTTAAGATTATATTTACTAGAAAAACTAGAGTAATTTAAAAGCTTTATTCGATTGTTAGCATTTTCGAGTTATTTGATTAATCGAATAATGAAAAAGTAAATAAATTAATATCCTAGTCTGTACATATATCCTAAAGATTTGTATATCCTGCATAAATGGCAAGATCAAAATTTAAATCATTATTTAATAAAATTTGGTATGTGTGTTTTTTATCTCACCTAGTTCATTATCAATATATTTTTCTATTTCTATTCTATTCTATTCTATTCTATTCTATTCTATTCTATTCTATTTTATTCTATTCTCTTCTATTCTATTCTATTCTATTCTATTCTATTCTATTCTATTCTATTCTATTCTATTCTATTCTATTCTATTTTATTCTATTCTATTCTATTCTATTCTATTCTATTCTATTCTATTCTATATTTATTCTATTCTATTCTATTCTATTCTATTCTATTCTATTCTATTCTATTCTATTCTATTCTATATTTATTCTATTCTATTCTATTCTATTCTATTCTATTCTATTCTATTCTATTCTATTATATTCTATATTTATTCTATTCTATTCTATTCTATTCTATTCTATTCTATTCTATTCTATTCTATTCTATTCTATTCTATTCTATTCTATTCTACTCTATTCTATTCTATATTTATTCTATTCTATTCTATTCTATTCTATTCTATTCTATTCTATTCTATTCTATTCTATTCTATTCTATTCTATTCTATTCTATTCTATTCTATTCTATTCTATTCTACTCTATTCTATTCTATTCTATTCTATTCTATTCTATATTTATTCTATTCTATTCTATTCTATTCTATTCTATTCTATTCTATTCTATTCTATATTTATTCTATATTTATTATATTCTATTCTATTCTATTCTATTCTATTCTATTCTATTCTATTCTATTCTATTCTATTATATTCTATATTTATTCTATTCTATTCTATTCTATTCTATTCTATTCTATTCTATTCTATTCTATTCTATTCTATTCTGTTCTATTCTATTCTAATCAATTTTATTCTATTCTATTCTATTCTATTCTATTCTATTCTATTCCATTCCATTCTATTCTATTCTATTCTATTCTATTCTATTCTATTTTATTTCTGTATTTAGCGAAAATTCGACCATATTTGACCATACTATCCTTGCACTTAAAAGTGTATAATTCCCATAAAAATTTTAATCAGAATATCGAATGTATGTATCCAAAAAATTATGTTTTTTGAAATTAATAATTTCCTAATTTGTTGTTGCATGAGTTTATACTTTTTTAATGAAACAACATAAATATATTATGCATATATATCAACTGTCATACTCATCTAAAGTCTAAACAAGAGAAATTTTTATCAAGACAAACAAACGTAAAATGTTTGTCTAAATTACAGATAATTTTTTATTTCTATTAATTATAGGGGAAGACGTACGTCATAATAAACCATAGAAAAAGAACCAACAACAACCAAAATGTCGTATTTTACCAAGCAACGTCAAGATAAAGTTGTTAGAGCTCAAGCGCTGACAATTTTGTTTTAACGCTGCAATGATATTGATTTATTTTGATAAAAATTTGACGTTTGTCTTGATAAAAAATTTGTTCAGTATAGATTCGACGCACAATTGCACATTTTGCTGAAAACCGTGGCAAAAACAAAAAAATTAATAGAAGAATTTTATAAAAGTAATGACTGGGTTTGATAGATAATTTGCAAAAAAAGGCAAACATTTTGGGAAAATTATCATTTTTGGACGGGAATTGTATCTATATGATTCAATCAATCAATATTATTGAAGAATAAAAGAATTTACATTTGGCGTTTTATTTTTTAAGCGATGGCGGATTTAAAAGATACTATATTTATATAGTTTTTCCATTTGCCTGCCCCTAGCTGTCACCCTAGTTGAAAAACCAAAAAAGCTGTGACAACTTCCAAATAAAACTTGGAATAATTTTCAAAAAGTACTTCATGATATATTTCCTTAAAAAGATCATAACATTTAAAGTAATTAAGATATTTTCAAAATTAAAAAAAAAATATTTGAAAGACAATTACTTTAGCTTAAAAATAAACCTTAATAATTTGTGGTAGATACATAGGACTGACTTTCTTTAACGGTAGAGTAATTCCATTTTAAATTTAAACAATTTTGACACCTGCTTACCGATTTAGATTAAATTTGATGCATGTGTAGAGGAGGATGCAGAGGCATGTAAAATCAATTTTTCTGATTTTTATTTTGAGAACTGTGGCAACTTCATAGCTTTGAAGGTGATTAACATATTAATTTAAATGGCCATAACTTTTCTTATATAAAAGATATCAAAACAATTATTTTAGCAGTAGATTTGACAAAGCTTGCATTTTAAGATGCCATATAAAATTTTTGAAAATATTTTTATTAACATATTTTTTTGTAAGAGTTTTCTTTAATTTTTTTATATTTTTTTTAGTAGGAAGTCTTATCGGCATACTTACTACAGAAAAAATTTCAGAGAGGTCAAAATTTTTAAATTTAAAATAGAATTACTCGGTAGTCCTTTTTAAAAAACACTATATCTATATCATTTTTGCCAAAATCAATGAAATAGAAGTAAAAAAGTTACAGTTTGTTAAGGGAAATATTACATGTGAGACTTCAACTAGATAATATTCTAACTAATTTAATAAAAATGTGTCTACTCCTACTTGCCATCCTGGGTGCAAAACTAAAAATACTGTGACAACATCGCAATAAATCCGGCAATATGTATTAATAGCACTTTATGAAATTTTTAGTTAAGATAATAACATTTATACTAATGAAAGAATTTCCAAAAGGTATATAATCTTTGAATGGCTTTAAAATAAACACTAATATGTTGGGCGCTTAAAGTTTTTTCTCAAAATTCAATATTATACATAATAGTGTCTGTAATAAAATTACATTATGTTCATAAATTCTTACCAGCTTGAAGAAAATCGGTTGATGAATCAGATTTTACCTAGAAACTGTTCATTATCAATATTAATTAAAATAGATTGGCTTATCTTGTTCATGTATATTATAAAACAGATAAACTACAAAAACTTAACAAAAACCTTATTTTTCTTGATGCTGGTATAGGGGACTTATGGTTAAAAATGAAGCGATCGTCATAAAATCCTGAGGCGTGTTTTCTACCTATATGAAACTTATTTGTGTAAAATATTATCTTAATACTAATAATTTTATGATGTTTATCCATGTATGAACGATTTTCGGAAGTGGGCCCTATCCCAGCAAAAGTTGCTGCATACCCAGAAGCAGGTTTGTAAGGAAAATAAATTGTCTTTTCCTTACCAACTTTCTTCAAGAAGGCATGATTTTTGTTCATAATATTCCAATTGGAAGGTCTCTTTATTGCACTTCATACATGTATTTTTTATGCGCATTATTAAAGCACATTATTTGTGATGTAGAAATATACGCCCAAGGGAAAATTGCCCAAAACCTAAAAATGTACAAAGACACAATTTTTTGTCTCTTTGTGTACGTGTGTTCAAAAACCCAAAAAATTTACAAAATCACTCAAAATAAACAATCGCCCAACAGTTTGAGTTATTTTTTATAATGTCTATTGATCCATAACTGTTATAAATATTCAGCTAAAAACTAATTATACTGTTGTAAAAACTTTATTTAACCTAATTTTTTTAATGTTTTGTCATTTCTTCTGTAATTCAGCTGTAGATTCTACATAATAAAAGTCTTTTTAGCGAATAATACTTTTCTTAATAGCAGGCCTTCGACCGGGACGGGCTCAAGGATTTTTAACTCTGTGATATATCGTAAAGCGACTTCGCTTACATAATTTTTCTTCTTTATTAAAATGATTGCGTTAAAAGGAAAATTATGTTAGCGAAGCCGCTTTTGGACATACCACAAAGTTAAAAACCCTTGCACCTAGTCAAAGGCCGGCTATTAATAAAGATATTTTGCCAAGAAAAAATAATATTTTCTTATACACAGAAAAAAGTTTGTGCATAAATATAAGAATTTACTTTTATTGATTTAAGTTCATAATATTTAAGAATAATGTCTTAAATATTAACACTTTTATACATTTTTTAAAATGAATCAAAAGTCAAGAATACTTAAAATAAATTCTTTAAATTTTCATTTATATTTTTAATTTGTAAAAAAAAAAAATGTTTGAAATTTTTTTCGGAAAATTTTAGGTTTTTAATGATTTTTAGATACATTATAGGAAGAGAAGAGGAGCGCTTTTTATCAAAATGATGTGCTGCAGAATGCGAGAGAAATTATTTTTTAACAGATTTTCCTTGGAATTTTGCCATTTTAAGGCATTTGTTGTTAATATTTTTATGTATAACTTTTTTCATTTGCTATTTCCAATCAAATTTAATAAAACTAAATCAAAGATTTAACAAAATTTTCATTATAAACAATTTAATAATGTCTATGAACAAAATTTTATTTTTTATGAAAAAAGTTTGGGAAAACAAGTTATGTTCGATTCATAATATTTATGAAAAAAATTTTCAAATATATGAATTTTTTTCTCTGTGTAAAAGCAAATCAGTAAAATTAAGTGAAATCAAGTATTATTCTTTATTTGTGTCAAATAATTAAAAAAACTAAATAATTACAAATTCAAAATATAATGGCAATAAAAAATAAATATAACAATTTTATCAAAACTATGAAAACTATGACAGGAATAAAAATCACTAACAACTGCAATACATTTTGCCTGCAAATAATAAGGTGTCTACATGGGAGTAAAACAAAGTTTGGTGGAAGTATACAACAAATTATACAAGAATTTTCATTTTGAGAATGATTTAATTCGCTGTTTATTTCTTCATGCTAAAACAAATGAATAATTGCTCAAAAAACATTTTTGGATTATTTTATATTTTTAAAATTTGGGTGATTGTTCACAATGAACAAACGCAAAAAAATAAACATGTCAAGAGGCCCAAATGCAGTGAACAATCACCCAAATTGAATTTGTCTTTTTTTATATGCGATTATTCGTACAGCCTCGTAATGACATAATGTCTCTTTTATGTGCATCTTTTAAAGATTCTAGAAGCTGTGAAATCATACCTTTTTGAATTTAAATAATACATTTGTAAAAAATAATTTTTAGTTTTAATTTATTTGATTTATTTTATAAGTAAATTTTTTAATAAGAAAAAAATCAGAAAGTTTTTAAATTTAGTTGAATCGAATTGCCTTTTATTGCATAAAAAGCATGGAATATGTATGTTATACTTACCATACATTACACATAGAAATTTTGGGTAAACCCTAACCCCTAGTTTTAATTATTTTTTTTTTTTCATTCATCGTGTAAGAAAAACCAAAATAAACACAAAATTTCTTCAAAACAAGCCAAACTCTCAGCTGTGCCGAATCTTATGTACACCTGAAAGTGAAATATGCTCCTTAAATTGGATGCAATTACAAATATATTTTCCTATACTATAACACTAAAATAATAAATAATTAAATAATTTGCATTTTCATATAAAGTTGAAATACAATCAAGATTTTATAAATCCTTATATCCTACCCTACAAGCAAAATAAAATGAAAGTGATTCGATTTATTGCCGCAATAATCATATTCGTATTGCGGAAGTTCCCCCTTCGGAAGTGATTGTGTGTAAATAAATCTTGAAATAATATAATAAAGATATCTTTTACATTTGGTAAAGAATGCATGCACAAAAATCTTAACATCATAAAGCACGAAAAGTGAAACGCTCACATAAAATATTCTTTCAATATTTTTTTCATTTTTAAAAAATTTTAGACAACTGAAAAAATTATGACTGAAAAATAAAAGTATTGCATTAATTTCTTCCATGATTTTCGTCCAAATAATAAAAAGACGATATTGCGTAAATTTCTTCCAGGAAGATATTTTCCAAATGTTTATAGGGTATATATTAAAAAAAATGAGGTGTAAGTTTGTGTGTTTATTCGTTTGTGTATCAATCACGTCTAAACGGATAAACTAATTTTCAAGAAATTTGGCGCACTAATAATACCGGTGCAAGAGGTAGTTATAGGCTTTATTAGATATCAATTGGAATTAACACCCACATTTTACGCCTACTTAAAAAAATATATATATACTTTTTCAATTTTACACGTTATTAATGAAGCTATTTATATGAAATTCGACGCACAGATAGCGCTTGCACTGTAAAATGTTATAGGTTATGTTGAATCTTGATCGGATGCCACGCCACAATTAGCCAATTAGCTTAAAATCGGTGCAGGGGGTGTAGTACAACTCATAAAAAGCAAATATTCATTATGGCATATCTAAGGAAATATCACTGTAAGAACCCTCAAATTTCGTGGGAATATCTACCATTCAAATTCAATATAAAATAATGTTTCAGGTAATGTAATCGCGAACTATTGCGGAAATCATGATAAAACTTGGTATTTACGACACCAGTGTTAATGTTAATATTCTTGCGAATTTCATTAAATTTATTTGATTTGTGGAATCAATTGGCGATTTTTCTGTTTGAATATTAATAATTTGCGTTTTACACCTTACATTTTAAAAAATAGAATTTTAGTACTCTGGGTGTGAAAAAGTACCATTTGAATATCTTTTTGATATCGAAAAATATTTTCATTTTCCATCCCCGATCTGTTGATTTGCATATGTATTTTATATATTTGTTTTTGAGTCGTTCTTTTGGTTATCTCAAAGAAATTTTTATTCCCTTCATTGGAACATCCTACAAAAATGATAGCATTTATCGGACCTTCTAGTGAAATAAGAATAAATTTATTATATTTTGGACCACAAAACCAATTGGATAATATATATATGTACATCGCTATTATATATTATTATAATATATTATATATTATTACAATTATATACATTTTATTGTAAAATATAATTTAAATAATATTTGAAATATTGAAATAAATAATCTGAAAACAATTTTTATATATTTATTGGCGAAAGCATTTATATTTAATTAGCTTTTTAATTGTATTAATTAATATTTTAGTTAAATTTAAAAAAATTCAATAATACGTGCAATTTCTTTTTATTTGTTTAAAATAAAATTGAATAAAATTTCTACAAAAAAATAATTATTTTGCTTATTTAATACCATAATATTGGTATTGTAATTGAAACACACTTTTAATTTTTTCCGTTTTGGTTTTGACACATCTTCAAAATGTCAAAATATGCTCTAAAATGATTAAATATGCTTCATAAATAACAAAATATGCTACAAATATGCTCTAAGAACCACTATATGCAAAAATATGCTATTAAAGGTGAAATATGCAAAAATACGCACTTACAAATCGATATTAGTTCTGAAACGAATAAATATTTTATCAATGGCTTCATTCAACGTACAGAAAAAAACTTGCAATTTCATATTTGTTTATTATAAATAGTTATTTAAAAAAATATAAAATTTTACTTACAGTTTTAATCGATTTTTTTATACACAAAAAACAAAAATAAATTTCAATTACGAAATTGCTTATATTAATTAAAATACTATTTGATTTTGCTTCGATCATCAAAACTAACCATTAATAAACTAAAAATAATTAATTTTGTCTATAAATTTCAATTAGTTTTTTTAATTAAATACTCATAATAGATGTTTTTAAAAATTAATTAAAATAAGGTGATCTAAAATGGCATTTATCCATGGTAATGGGTAAGCATCGGCTGATAACAGGCAGTTAAAGTGTATGGAATTATTGCCGGCTCTATACATCCGTTTTTTAACAGCTCGTCAATTTCCTCATTGATCAACCTTTGCATCTCGGGATTCCGTTGCCTTTGTCGAAACGGTCTGTCATCTTTGAGAACTATTTTGTATTCAGTTAGGTCTGTTTGGAATTTGTCTAAATCCTCTTCCAGAAACTTTCTTATAACTTGTTATTTTTCTTCATTGGGTTTGCTCTCACGTGTTGCTTCAACTATCTCTTCCTCTATAGCTACCATCACCTGATGTATAACAGGTCTAAATTTCACTTTCCTGTCATTCCACTGCATCTCAACCTCCGCCGCTTTCAGAAAATCTAACCCCAGTAGAACATCGTCTAGCATGCTAGATATTATTCCTACATCTAGATTACAGTAAAGTGCACCTAAACGCACTTCGTTGCACCATGGGCACCTCGTGTTTTACTGAAACTACCTGATGCGTCTTGTCACCTCGATGCTGGGTATGCCGCGTATTCTGATGATCATGAATTACTACGGTGTGGTAAGGAACCTTCGGAGGTTACCCGGGTTTGCAGTTGGGTTAAAATCAGTATTATGCAGGGTTCTTACACAAATAAATAATACTGTTCTTATTTTAATATTCCACTACTGTTTCATTATTTCTTATGTTTTTAACACTTTATATATTTTCCTTTTCACAAACTCTATTTATTGAGCCACTTGCAAATTGAAAGCGTATTGCCTTGCCTGTTCTACACCACCTAACTAGTATCTCCTATTGATTATTTAATCCTGGATGTAATCCGAGATTTCTCTAATCCCTGTATTTTCTGAGTGAAAACTTCCAAGATATTCTACCACTTGGCTCTGAGTAGTGCTTACCTCCTGCCACTTCAACCAGATTGTAAATCTTGCTGAATATTTTAATATTACTGATTGTAAATCGGTATGCCCTACGTTGAATTGTTGTAATCAATTCAACCAACTTTATTATTTTTTTCGCCCTAACACTGCTCTGTTAGTTCTCCTATTCATTTTTTTTTTTTTATTAACCAGCTACTCACTCTTATACTCTGTGTACTACTTCTTCTACTGCTTCTTCTCTCTGCTGTTGTGTTTCTCGCTTCTACCTCCGTGATTCGTCAATTCTGCTACTAGCCATTTCAGCTGTGATGATGTATTGACGTTTTCACTCGGCTCTTCTCCCTGCTGCTTCTGCTGTTGCGTTTTTCTCATAGTTAACCTTTAAATGGCTAGCATGGCCATTTAAGATTTAAATTTAGTCAAAAAATTATAATTTAAGTATTAATCTTACAGTCATATTTCAGAAGGATCGGTCCATAGCTTCCATATAAGACCCTGTCACGTTAACGCAAATTCACAATTACGTTTATGTATTAAAGTGATTTAATATGGCAAAACTTTCCCTATTATTACTTTTCTACTTGTTTTACTTATTTTCCGAAAAATTTATGTAGTTTTTCTTCAGTGGGCAGCTGTCTAATCAATAGGAGATAGCTCACTTTGGTCCCGTTGTGAAACCCTGAGGGATCATGTATTACTAATTTATGTTTCCATAACATTGTTCGAATCGAACCAGCCTGACGGAAGAATTGATCCCATGATGAAGTTAGATCGAGATTTATCATAATGGAGCAGTATTCTTAATAAGTTCCGCGGAATTATTGATCTGCAGGACGAAAGCGGTACTCCAGTTGGTCCATATCTTCATATCGAAGAAGGGACCCATTTTTGGCTGGTTCATCCATAATAAGATTACATGGGGTGTTTGAATGACATCTAACCCAGATCAGCTCTAGGTTTGAATATCTCCTATCCTAAGAGCGATGTAATCGCGGCTCGACTATGTGTACAGATTTGGATATCCACTCCGAATACCCTATAGTACATTAACTAGTTCACCGCCCTCTTTATGGCCGAGATCTCTGCTTGAAGAATGCTACAGTGACCTGGCAATTTAAAGGAGGCGCTTTTCCTATAAAATGGAATATAAACACCCCCTAAGCCCTTCAGCAAATTTGGACCCGTCAGTATAAACATCTACTGAACCAGCTCTTAATTCCGGAGCAGTTGAGATTGATACTGAGATGTTTCTGCCAAGAAAGGATGTGAGAATACAATAATCAATATTGCAAGGAAAGCTATTAAGGATTTCTAGAACGGCCGCATTCCATGCACCTATAGTCCTAAGTCTAATGGCCGACATAATGGCGATCTGTTTGGCGAAAAGATCTACCGGTAGCCAGTTTATTAGAACAAATAAGGCTTTTGATGGAGTTGTACGAAGATCTCTTAGGGAAGACTACAAGTTCGGTTTTTCCTGGATTTACGCTAAGATCACTAACTGTACTCCATGTGGTACTCCATGTACGACATACTGATAGGACTGAAGACCACTGTAAATCTATCCCATGACTCAGGGACTTATCAGGTTTTTAAACTTGTTCACAGAGGACTTATAAGTAGACCAAGTCTCCTAGTCTCTTTGAATACAATATCTCCGAGTTCCACTAATGTGGTTTACTCCCACCCCTGCAGATTTTGGGTCTACATGCAACAGAAGTCGCTGTGTCGAATGCGTTTGTTAGCTTTTTGACACAGGACTCAGGAGTTGAGGTAGAATATAATGTTGTACTGTCAAATTTGTTTCCCTCCTGTTTTGAAAGATTTAACCCAGGGTGAACAGACTTCTATATTAAAGTCGACATATAAGTTATCAGAGAATGAGCAGTCATTGGAGATCCCTCAATCCCTAATCATATCAAAGAGCCTGGTACTAACTAGCGTAATATCGAGAGCCTCCCTTCTATTAGCTACTACAAAGGTTGGTAGCAATGTTTAAAATATCAGCTCCAATTATGAGAAGTACGTTGTTTTTTTTAGCCGCCTTGTCTATTTTGCGAACCTTAGTTGGTGGTAGGTCGCAATGATCATGGGACATGTAGCTGGAGACAAGCCAGAGCATTTTGCTTCTACAGTGTTCTCATCGCTGAAATCAGAAAGAATAAAGATACTGAGTTTACTGCTTGCTACCATACAAGATTGTATTCTAATTTGAAGTTATCTGCACGTATTCTGCAAACTCTTTCGCTAACAATCCATGGTTCTTAGACTAATGCTAGTTCCTCTCCTTTTTTTGCCATTCGGAGGAGCAACGCAGCCGAGGATGCTTTAGAATGGTGAAACTCGGAGTTTGGATGAGAGTATCTTGAGCAAGATAACTCAGAAGCACCACGCTGCTTTTGCTTCCAGAGTTGGAGAACTGGGTTTTGGTATTTGGTGGACTTGCTGTTTGTTTTTCCCTCTTGCTCCTTATATCATCATTTTGTTTGTTTGTTTGTCTGGTTTCATAAATTTTGCTCCCATGATTATGTTCGTAAAAGGTTGGACCATCCATGCATTTCAGCGTATATGGACTAGGCTATTAAACATTTACAACCGACACGTTCCCTGATGTCGGAGAAGAGTTGTTATTGACAAGCATTCTTTAACAATAACAAGTGGTGACAGTTTTGGTCCACTGGCAGTGACTAGACACGGCCTAAGCTCGTGCCAATACTTAAGTTTAACAGTGTAGTACGTCAAACCAAAAGCTCTCCCTATCCGCCAAGTGGGGATGCGCTCAATGGGAGATCTGTCAACTCCATACGAGCTGCAAATAATTAAAAATTGTATTTGCTTAATTATGCAAATAATTAAATAAACACAATTTGTATTTTAAATTTTTATTTACTTCAATTTTATTTTGCTTTTGTTAAGAAAACAGGCATATTTGTCTTGAATTTTTTTAATATTTTTTTCCTTCCAAATCGCAAAAAATTTTTTTTTGAAATTTTCATACACACATATTAATTAAAATTGCAAAATTTTTATTTTCAGCCAAGTGCGTCTAAAAACTCAACAAAAATATGTTACTAAATACCTATATTTAGCATTGTAAAAAATACTACTTTTTATAAAATAAAACACAAAACAATAAACTTGAAAAATTTTAATTTTCAGTTTTTACCACTGTGATTAAAAGTTGCAAAAAAATCTGTGACTTTGACAATACACTACACGGCGAGTATTATTTTTTTTAACAGATAATGATGCTTCATTTTATTTATTTTTACCTAGAATCAATAACTTTTTCAAAATATTAATCCATCCAAAGCCATTTGTCTCAATTTCACCCCTCTGTGAGAAATAAAAAAAGATTTAAGAAAATACATGAAATTAAAAAGTTATATACTCGTACATATGTGTGTATATCATCTCCAGAGCAAGTTAAAATATGCTCGAAAGAAATTGAAAAAGCTCCAAAAAATTGTATAATGTGCACAGAAATATACCGAACAATTATATATACATAAATATGAATGTTTCTAACTTTGAAATTGTAATGTTTTTCGATTCTTTATAAAAGAACTAAAAGTATAATATACATACGTAAATAGACCTTAATAGTCATGTTAGTTACTTCTGAATTTTTTCTTTACAATTACATATGTTCGAAAATGAAAAAAAAAACAAAATAATTTATACAGATCAGTTGATTAAATACCAAAGCATCACTAACAAATTACGTTTATATTAAGAAAACTAATTTTTGTACACTATAAATTGTGCAAAAATAAAAACATTCATTGTTCGTAAAATACTTGTGAAATATGTAAAAGCTTATTTTTCAAGCGAAAAGCTTGAAAAACTTGCCTGATTATCAGTGTTTTTTTGTTAATTTTGTTCGGTTGGTTATAATATTTTAACATATTTGAAATCTGGAGAAAATTTAATAACACGTTTGTTATTCGTATTTCCCTTTGTACTGTATCAAGCAACATGTATTAACAGTGGTGCCAGAAGAGGGCATTTAAACCCAAATTGTGGATTTAAATTTTCATTTGGCGACAGATTTTCGTGGGGAGGGATTTTAGTAAAACATGGGTATTCTTAATTTAGTAAAACATTTATTACATTTTCGAATTTTAATTTTTAAAGAAAAAATTCGATAATTATAATTAATTTAATACTTAAACATTTTTCGTTAAATATTCTATTTTAAAAATTTGTTGCTAGTTTTCTTTTTATGTAAAGAACCGACTGGATGGAAATAATAGTCTAAAAATTTATTAAAAATAATTGGTATGGCTTTTCGGCGAATTAATTTGCTCTTAGAAATTTGCAAGACTGAGGAGAGCCATTGACATTGCTAGCTAGTAATCGGTTAGAGAGGTTCTTGTCTTAAAAATCTCTCTTATCGAATTCAAAGTCAAAACATAAATGTTTGTATAGACTCCCTGGTAAAATTAATGAAAGACTAAGTGGTTGATGTAATTCAAATTGTGTTCTAAAATACCCCGTATTTAATCAACCCTAGAACAAACGGAAACGATATTGTCAATCACTTTTATAAAAACCCCATGATGACATTGTGGCTAACGCCTCTTTACCCATTCTACCTATGATCTTAGGGCGTTTTATGGTTCAGCTAAGATCCCTAACTCCAAATTTATCCGTACCATGTTAACAATTCCAAATTATTACCAAAGAAAATTTACTTATTGTAAACCTAGCTATAAAGTTCAATTCATTAATTTTGTAATAAAAAAAACCAGGAATTCATATTAAAAATAGTTTATAATTATATAAGAATAAATGTAGTACCACTCGTATTATGGGTCTTAATTTATACATATATGCAAATATTTTTTTATGACTTAGTAATTGTCACGAAGTGTAAGAATTTAAAACTTTCATAAAACAAAGCAACAAATCCAATTATCAAAAAAAAAAAAAAATAAGAGATTGTAAAACAATTGCTCTCATGATTTTTTATTATACTCTCAGTTAAATTATGAATGAGCGTAGTAAACTTTTTGATTGTTTAGTTTTATGAATCAAATGACGTATTTTAATAATAAAATTGATGCGTAAATAATATAGTAGAAATGCAAAAAAAAAAAAAAAATGTAAAACTAATAAAAAAGAAAAATAGCAAACAGAACAGATATCCCTCTTTATTAAAATTTAAGTTGTAAATTCTCACACCTTACACCTGCAACATATTAATAAAAAAAATATGGTTCGGCAACAGCGAGGTCTTTCATACTGCGGCCTTTACATACTACGGAATGTTGCTAATGAGTAGAGTTGTAAAATATTGTGTTTTGCTTTGTAATTATGAATGTTTCCTTATAAATTACTTATGAATACATTTGCTTTTAAATCGTGCAATATTTGCATTAATTGTGATATTTATCTTCGATATTAGATATAGAATTTAGTTTTAGTTTTAATGTAAGGATTTTAGAAAAAAAATACATATTAAGCGAGTTAAAGTTTTATCACTGTTTTACTAGATTGATTTAGACAAAAATATAGGATACAATTTAGAATGTGAGTAATTCGAACATGGAAAATGTTGGATTTATAGGCAACAATTTAGAAGCAAAAATGTGGGTTTTATACGTTGAAGATTGAAAAAAATGAGACTTATATAACGATATAACCAATTTCACCAAATAATTAACACGATGTTGTATTGGTTGATTTTACCCAGTAACACTATGTAAGGCAAATTTTTTCAATTTTACTCTAGACCAGAAAACCTCCAAATAGTAGCAGGAACGGATGATAATTTCTAGATCTTTATTCAAATTGGGTTGAAGACTTCTTAACTTTGATTGTGAAGATATTTGCATTGTTCGTGTGTATGTGTGTGTGTTTTTTTTTATTTGATTCTTAATTTTTAATTTTATTAGTATATTACACTTTTTGCTTTGTGCAGCTTTTGTGATGTTCTTATTATTGCAGTGAATTAAACAGTAATATAACTAATTGTTTATTCTTCTTCTTCTTAGTTAAAGTGTGTGTATTATTATTCATGCCACATGATATAGAATCAATGTGGCTATTAAACACGGGTTTTTCCCATAAGATTATTTAAAAATAAAGCCGTTAGTACAATTTTAACGGTTTAAAAAGGTGTTTTAAACAAGATTTAATGACCAACGTATGATTTTAGCCAAATTAAATGGTACCACTACATTGTTTATGTTACAGAATATAGTCGCTATTAATATTATGTAGCAAAACAATGAAAAAATTTTAAACCAAACCATATTATGTGCATATATATTTCCTGATAAAAATTAGTATAAAAAGTATATAATATTTTTTCCGATCCTTACATTTAAAAGAAATTTTCATTGAATTTTTTATTTACATATATATAGTAAAAATATTGGATTGATTTCTATGTATAGAAAATATTAAATTATTATTTGTTGTTTGTTTATACGCCGTTTACACCAAACGAATGAAAAAGTACAAAATACATTAATTTCGTTGATATTTTTTTATGTGCCATTTATACCAAAGATAAACCAGTAGTTTTTGGCCTCATTAGGTTTTTGATTGAAAACCCAAATGAACTTCTTTAGTTTTTCCATACAAATCAAAAACCAAATTTTATTAGGCTGAACACTGAACAATTATCAAAAAAGCTTGAAAATCCAGCCGAATCCAAGCTATTTGGCAATCCTACTAACAACACACCAACTACATTCTTTTGTTTTTGCACACAAAACAAGTTTTTTACGTTGAAGTATTTTTACAAATTTTTACAAATTCGCTTTTTTTGATTTATATACCAGACATATGACATAAAAATATAATATTTTTATTTTCATTCAAGTTCAATTAAATTTCTATATAAATCTGAAAAAATCCTGATTTTTAGAACTATTTTTGAAAAAATATTAAAAATACTTCTATAACATTAATTATATTTATATTTTTAAATAACTGAAGTTGAAGCTTCCATTATAAAAGAAGTAATTCTTTGAAATTAATTGCAAAAATATGACTTCGAAAAATTTTGATTTTCACTTTTTACCACTGTGCTTAAATTTGCAAACAATTTTTTGACCTTGGCGCCATAAGAAAAGTTAACAACTTACAGAAACTGATTTTCAATTTTCAATTAATCGCCATTTTTTTATTTTCACGAAATAAAATTAATGAACGATAATAATGATAATGAAATAAAGTTAATATTACAGTGTTCGATATATATATATATATATATATATATATATATATATATGTATGTATGTATATATATGTATATATATTAACAAGAAAATATGATGTTGCTAAATTATTATTATTTTTTAAATAATGATTAAGTATGAAATATGACTAAAATGGCTAATAAATTAGAATATATATTTCTATACATACTTAATTAACAAAAATATTAAATACTAATCAAAAATTCTTTTAGTATTTGACCAATTTATTTAGTACGATTAATGAAACAATTTCTGATTTAAATTAAAAAAAATATTTGTAGGGGGAAAAGTTATGTTAACATTATATATATTTTTAATAATTTTAAAAATATTGCTTTTTGTGATATAAGCAATTGACCTTTGAACTTTCGAAATAAATTAACTTTATACATCATTTCGAAGCCAATATCGTTATCTTTAATATGAAACTAAAAATAAGTTTTACTATGTATAGTTTAGAAGTTATTAGCAATTAAATAAGTTCAACATTGTAAAACTTGTATCATTAATAAATTTTCAAAACGTCATATTTTTGAACCGGAAAGTGCCTGAGTCTAAAGGTTGATGGTTTGAGAAATACTTTCAATGGACAATATCTATAGTAAAATTCATTGAAATTGGATTGCTGTCAGTTTCGATATAGAATCACCCAATAATCAAATTTTTAAATATACTAGACTTGAGAAAATTAAGACGAATTTTTAAATTTATTGAATTTTTATCGCCTGAGTGTTCTTCCCAATACTTCCTCACACTTAAGAGCCTTAAGACTCTGCAAGTACATTAAAAATTTAATTTAGTTTAATTTGTTTTATAAATACACAAATATATGTACATATATTTAGTACTTATATATTTTATTACTATTAAAACTGATAACAAACATTCACTTAAACTCAGTCTTGCAGAACTGATAGATGATACGAATGAAAGGAAAATGAAATCAACAAAATACTCGTACTAAATCCATTTGAGTTAAAACAAGATGCTATTTAATCTTGAATTACGTATCAGACAGTTTTTCAATGAATTTTTTCGTTTTTATTCTAATTATTATAAAAACATTTATAACGGTTTGATTTTGAAAACGAAATATGATATAAAAATATGCATAAATTTATAATTTAAGAAAATACTGAAATGCTAATTTTGTTTTATATATTTTTTAATGCATTTAACTAAAAATACTTTTTTTAAGAAACAACATCTAGTATTAAGGATGTCATTCTTTTAATACTCAGGCGTGAGCATAAAAATACCAAAGCCGCTCTTAACTATGAAATTTTGAGTTGATTTAAATCAATAGTTTTTAAAATTCAGTTGAAGTTTTGAATTCATTTAATACGGTCACATTTTTTTAAAGACAAGTTTGCAAGCTGCAGACTTTCAAGAAACGTGTATTTGTTACATCAATTAATAAACGTAATTTGTATTACATAAGGAAAGAAAGTAAAATTAGTAAAATTAAATATATTTAACAATGAGTTGCCCCTACTCCTCTACTTTAAATGGGTGTGTATTTTATGCAATGAAAAGAGTTGATTTTTCTAAATAATGTTTTAGTATCAGAGTGTTTGAATTATATTTAATTGACATTTCATTTCATCATCTAGATCAGAACATGATGATAACGCAATACCACTCAGTACAGAGGTGGGTAAAATCTATGGTGAATACCTGATGTTGGATAAACTTTTAAATGCTCAATGTATGCTCTCCAAAGAAGATAAACGTCCAGTCCATGACGAACATTTGTTTATTATCACACATCAAGGTTTGTATAATTTCCATTAAAATTATTTCGTTGTTTTTAAGCTGCTCTATATTAATCAATTTAAATACCAAATGGAAATTTTTTTGAAAGATAACCCTTGAAATTACCAGAAATAAATAGAATATGATTCAGAACGCAACTTTCATTTAAATTAAGAGGTAATGGGCATCTTTTCAGTTTCTTGAAAACCTGTTAAAATTCAGTTTATATTATAGATAAAAAAAAAAGTAAATAAAATCAATAATTTCTAAAAGCCTCTTTAGCTCATTGGCAGAGCACTGGTCTTGTAAACCAGGGGTCGTGAGTTCAATCCTCACAGGAGGCAGTAAATTTTTAAAGCTCAAAAATCATATGAATCGACATATTGAAAAAAGCTTAATATCTGTAATGTTTTATAATTTAAAATTTTTCTTAAACTTTGTTACAGATCTTATAAGCGTAAATCCAATTCTTCTGAAAATATACCTGTATTAATTAAATCATCGATATATGTTTGCCTTCACTAAAAAATATCTATGTAAGAAAAATTACAACATGGTCTATGCCAAGAACATTTCAGTATATTTTAATTTTTCGTCCACTTTAACTTTCACTTTTAATATCCTGCATATCTGAAAGAGTTCATTTTCTTCTGGCGTTATTGTGCATTTGACTGGAAAGCAAACATTACTCTATTTCGGAATTTTAAGAAGGAATATATTACTACGATTCCACCAATGTACTGCACATAAAATTACACCATCGATTCATTTTTCATTTTTAGTAATAGATATAAAAATTCTATTACCTCCTGTGAGGATTGAACTCACAACCCCTGGTTAACAATACCAGTGCTCTACCACTGAGCTAAAGAGGCTCAGTGGTGAAATGATTTTAACTTTTGTTTAAAAATATTTCTATCTGAAATTTAATTGCCATTTGATATACAACAGTTAAAATCTATTAACCCCGTAAAAATTGAACTTATGTTCTCTGGTTTAAAAAGAGCTTTTACCTTATAACTACCATAAATTATATATACAATAATTACCCACTTATTTAATATATTAATTAAAACGTATAGACCAAACAAAATTCTATTCTAACACTAATTTTATATGGCGGAGTGAAAAGGAAATTTAGTTTTAGCTTTAAGTTTCTACAAAAAGAAATAGTGCCTCCAGTGAGGATTGAACACACAACCTCTGGTTTACAAGACCTGTGCTCTGCCACTGGGCTAAAGAGGCTTATGGTGAAACGGTTTGGATTTTTAAAGACATTAATTTCTACTGTAATTATAATTTTTGTTCGGATTTTTTTGTGAAATTTACTTCAATTACATTTTTGATTAGAGAACGCAATAAATATTATTATTTGTTAATGATTTAAATTTATCGCATCCCCCATAAACAAATTATTTATTAAAACAGAAGCAATAATTTTATTTGACAAACTATAAGGCTAAACTACAGATAAAAGATATACATATTTAAATAGATGTCTTAGTTTTCTAAAAAGTTTTACAAACATCTACGTATCTTAATTTTGAATGAAAAAGTTTCAATTTAATCGGAATTTTGATATGAATAGAAATGTTTTTTTTTTTTCTAATCAATTCTGAATTTCAATCACTCAAAAAAGGTTGGAAACTGAAACCGAATAACGGTATCGGTATTAAATTTATTTTTATTTCGGTAACGGTATCGATATACCGGTACCGAAAATAAAATACCGGAGTATACTGTTATTATTAAAAACTAGCAAAAATCTAAAAAAGTTTAGTTTTTTATTTATTTTTAATTAAAATTCATGAAAAAAGCACTGAATAGCACATTTTAAAATTTTATGTCACTTTAAAACATGAAAATTTGTTATAGTTTAGCTTTTATCGCTGTTCAAGGTTCACTTTTTTCAGATTTTTTAAATACATGAAATTTAAATCTATCGGATATTTTTAATAAACTCTAATTTTGTAGGAATACTTATTCCAATTACTAGACAAATTCACTCATTACTATCATCCTTTTCAATAAAGTTTTTAGGTTATATAATTATTGAGGTAGAGCAAATATGACCGTTACGTTTTGTAGGGGAGAAAAAGTGATACAAAAATGTAGTATCAATTAACCATGGCAAAGAGAACATGAAAGCATAATCGTAGATCGCGAAAGTTACAAAACAATCAAAATTACTCTACCGAAAGATATGTGGACAGTATTATTAAAAAAATAATAAAAATATTATAATTTTATAATATGATATTGTAGTAAACTCCAAAGTTTGGTAAACAATTTATGATCGTCAAATGGCAGATGGTAGTTCGGGCAGATTTTTTTTTAATTTTTTTATATATGGAGTTTGACATTTTTGATATACGCCTCGGCAGAGAAATTTATTATTTTAATATGACAACTTTGATGGCTTGTTTCCAAAATAATAATAATAATAATAATCAGCTGTGCCTTCAACAGCAGAAAGCTGCGTTTGTACAGCATGTATAAATGCAGTTTACATCTAATTATAGATGGTCTTGGCTATAACTTTCTAAACAAAATGTTTTGTTCTCTCAGAGAAAATTAAGATAAGAATATTGATAAAACTTAATATCAAACATAGAACCTATCATTAATTTCAACGTCAAATGATATAAGAAAAAACAGCCTGAATAACGTACATCACAGTCACAAAAAAACGTAAATTATTGAAAACTTATAATAAGTTAAAATGCCACATATTTTTTGATCTTACTAAGACTTTATTCAAAAATAGGGTGGAGACCGATTTCTCCAATATAAATATATCAGTTATTGATAGGCCTAATATAAGTAGTT
Source organism: Protocalliphora azurea (assembly GCA_932274085.1). Lineage (NCBI taxonomy): Eukaryota > Metazoa > Arthropoda > Insecta > Diptera > Calliphoridae > Protocalliphora > Protocalliphora azurea. The sequence continues at coordinate 46,718,756 of OW026523.1, forward strand.
AAAATTTATTCAAACAAATTTGCTGAAAAAGCTAAAAATTAAAAGTCGTATCTCATAAAAATGTGACTTGATGGAAAATTTTCATTTAACTCTATAAGTTCGGATAAATGAGAGTATTGACAAATTTACTCTCTTAAACAGTAAAAAGTTTTCAAAAGACCTAGAACGCACAAAAAAAAAAAACAAATTTGTGGCCTAAAAGCATTTCAGTAATTCGGACTTTCTCTTTTTATTCATGATAGATGGAAAAAATAAAAATCGTATTTAATTACAAAATTCTATGATTCTAACAAAATTTTTCTTAATTTCCAATCTATAAAGATTTTTGTTATATTGACTAATAAATTTGTAACTTTTATATCAACTTGCTTAATTTAAATATTTAACAAAAAAATCATATTGGCTAATAAATTTATTGAATATTTATTTTAGTTTTCAATAATGCTAATCAAGATTTTGTTGAATAAAAATTAATTTATAATAAACTAATTCGTTCGTTTGATTATGATAACTGTTAATTAATTTCAGATTTTTTACTAAAATTTTAATTAAATCAACAAATTCTTTGTTGAATTTTATATTTCTTCAAATAAAGATTACATTTAGTTGACTAAAAGCTTTACAAATTTTGACAAAAAATTTATTAGTTCAACAATTTTTTCATTGTATTTTTATTCATTTGCAATTAAAGGTTTTATCATTAAATTTCACCCACCACCACAAATGAGAAAAATGTCTTAAATTTATTTTATTTTATTTTTTTATTTCTTAAACGAAGTATATATAATATATAACATATAAAATATAATACATAATATATAATATATACATAATATATGTATAATATTAAAATATATAGTAATATTATTTAGAACTATTTTGTACATTTAAGGAATAATAATTTGATTCATTTTAAAAATTATATTCAAATAATAAAATATTTTATATTTCTAGATTTAAGGTACTTTTTAATATTAAATATAATCCCTAATGTTACTTACTACATTTTTAAATTCAAAGTTTCATTTATAACCTTAAATACTTTTGAATATTTTTTATAATTTTTTGCATAGAAAACGTCATATGAAGTTGTAAAATAAATCTGACTCTTTAGAAAACTTCAAATTAAAGAATTTGATTGTTTCATTTGTTATAATATAAATTAAGGACATTTTCTCGAGTGCAAATCCACTTCTATATTGCTAATACTTCCACTTTGAAGTATGTAATTGATTCCAAAATATTTTTCTGGATCTGTAAAAATAAAAGAAATATATGTATGTATTTGTAATTTTACACATATAAAGTTAAGAAATATTTAATCTTAACATATTCTCCACGAAAGCTATCATAGTTATTATTCATACTTCAAAATAGTCTTTGAAATGTGTTTAGATTAAAAATTATGGTACATGATTTTAAATGAATACATAAATTATTTATAAGCCAAAAATTTATACTTACCAAACTTCTGAAAGGAAAATTTAGCATATATTTTTTGCATGTCAAAACATTGAAAAATAGATATCCCAAATTCTATATATGTAAGTATGTATGTATTTGGAAATTGTATCAATTAGGAAATTGTATCAATTAGGAAATTGCAATGCCTTGTACTTATTATTAACAATATCAAAGAATTACTATTATTTTGTAAACATTTTCATTTTCAAACGCAAAAGAACACTAAAAATAAACCAAAAATTTATAATTCTTCAGGGATGTCAGATGTGGCGATTTTTCGCCAAAAGTGGCGATTTTCAATTGCTTCTGGGGACTAAATTTTCCGTTTGGCGACATGGCGAATTTTTTGGCGATTTATTTGGCTAATTTTTAAAATTTTATAAAATAGGTATTTGTTGAGAAATACGATTAAGTATTCTTACTAGCAACAGACTATTTTCTATCTAACAAAACAAAGGGTCTTAATTTATAAATTCAACTTCAACTTAGATTGAGAAGTGTCAGGATTTCTGTCGAAAATTCAACAATGCAAACAAAAATTCAATACAGTGGAAACGATTTTAGGTGTTTTGCTCAAAACTGATTGCTTTCAAATCAGTGGAAACATAGTATAAGAGAACAAATCTTGTTATACAAAGTTAGAATTTTTTTTTATTTATTTATTTATTTAAACAAAAATAAATGTTAATAAATTTTTAAATTTGTTAACCTAAAATGAAGACATATGTGTGCATGTTAGAAAAATGCATTTTAAATTATAATTTAATTTTTTATTCAACTACTATTAGCTACTGCAATTATAATTGGCTTTGTTAAAGCTGAATTTGCATGTATAAAATATGCGAAATTTAAATCACTGAAACTTATACGACACTAAACTTTTTTGTTCATTTTTATTTTTTCTTTAAAAAATCAAATGTAATTTATATTAGGCGATTTCTGATTGGCAATTTGGCGATAGAGCCTCAAAAAAATCTGACAACCCTGTTCATCTTGTGTTGACATGATCTTTAAAACATACATATTTACATACATAGAATAGTAATTAGAGCTGCCAAATACTTTTTTTGGCCAACCCAAAATTTAAAAAAAAATTCCCCAAAAAATCCCCACCCAACTGAAAGTCATTTTATCATTCAAAATAATTACTTTTTTGTTTTTATAAATATTTGTTGTTTCTTCTTATAGAGATAATTTTTGGATGAATATTTTTACAAAACTACATAGGGCGTGCGTACAAATAAAACAAAACCTATATATATATATATATATATTAAATTGTTATAGTTTTTAGTTCGATACTATTCAGGACCGTTTTCGATTATTCGGTATACAAAACTTGTACCTTAGAATACGAGAAATGTCAGCAATAACGAATGTTTTCCAGGCTGATACAAAATATTGAAAATATTTTTAGTTTTTTTATTATTGAAGAGCTTTGATCATTCTTTGCCTCCGAGTTCTTCTTAGCATTAATATTTAAAACTTTGATTGACTAAAGTCTAGGCATAGCTTTAACTTTGATTGACTAAAGCTTAGACATAGCTTTAATGTGACTCATATTTAGAAGAAATGAACACAACGTGCCATTACGCGGCCGAACATGTTTGGCATACATAGCTCTTAGGAGATTCTCTAATTATTGAGCTTGGAATTCATTCTTGTGACTTTTTCTTTTTCTGAACCAAATTTCATCTCATTCTTTAGGTCCTTGTTAAGCTTTTTTATTACCCTGAAATGTAATAATTTTGTTTTTTTAATTTTAATTTTAATTTTTTTTTTTTTTAAACAATTCAACTTTGATTTTGTATATTTTTCATTGACTGCCATCATCTGCATGCGGACAAACGATTGGAATCAAGAAAAGTATTTAAAATTAAAGGCAGTAAGAGTTATTAAAAAAAAATTATGGGAATGCGTATTTTATGCATAGAAATATATTATACATACAAATATTAAAATTCAGATTCACCATCTTGTAAATTAGAGAAATTGATACTATACATTACTTTAGAATGTATATTTTGTAAGTCAGAGAATTGGTGCTATACATAACTTTAGAATTAAAATTATTCAACATGTCTGCTTAAATTTTTGGTAACAGATATTATTAATATTAATCAAGTTAATATCCAGCAGAGATACTTGAACAAAACCTAAAAATTAAAAAAATATTGGGAAAATATATTAGGCTCTCTTTTTGGGTAGTATACTTAATTGGGGGCAATATAATGAGCATTTCTAAGAAAATTTTTTGATAAAAGTAAATAGGGAAACATTTATTTATCATATTACGAAAAATCATCACATTACTAAAAAAAGTCAAATGCAAAACGAATATTGGGTAAAACAAAATCCTAAGAAGTTGTCAAATAATATTTTTTTTTTTTTGTTCTTTATCTGAAAGAGTTAAAATTCACGAACAACTTTCTTGCATTGTCATTAATATTCCCCCAAATTTTTATTACTTTTAAATCGCTGTTTAACATTTATTTAACTAGGAAAGATAAGAACTGCAACTCTTTAAACATCAAAAATAACGGCCGACTCATTCAGGTACAGTGGATATTAATGAGTTAAGATGCCTCTAGATAGTTGTGGTGACCATAATCTAAGAACAACACATTATGATTGCAACATATAATCACATCGAAAAATACAAATGATTATAAATAATAATTAGTATGATTTCACTTTGTCATATTGTATCCGATTTTATGGTTTGTTTTTTTTTCATGTTATAATTCTATATAATTGAACAATTACACCACAAATAATAAATTAAATTATAGCACATTGTCATATTATGATTCCATTTTATCATATTATTACTTCATGTTATCATATAGTTATCCAATCATATTATTATTTAATTTTGTCATATTATTATTTTTATAAAATTTTTATTGAAAATAATACAGAAAAGTGTATATATATGTATATATATATATATATATATATATATATATATATATATATATATATATATATATATATATATATTCATTTGTACCACCATATGACCTCAAATGCAAGAAATCTTATATTGCTGGAATCACACTGAGTATAAGCAAAACTTGTCTATTTATATTTATACATATATTAATTAAATGAGAATTACATTGAAGTTAGAAATCAAATATATATATATATATATATATATATATATATATAAACAAATATTGAAGTTTTTCACTAAGTTTGTGAAAAGAATATATATTTGTAACATTTTATTGTTATAGGAATAATAACACAACATGGTTTAAAAACAGAATATGGTTTAAGAACAAGGCAAAAGACAATATTTAATGGTTGTAGAAGTATAGATATTTTTCATATTAACAAAATTTTATTTCAGGTAAAAATATTTAAAAGCATATAATTTTTCCAGTTATTCATATTAAAATTCTTATCGAGTGTAAACATTAAATGACAAAATTGAATAAAAATAATTGTTATCATAAACATAATATTGTTTTAGCAATAACGATCTAACGATGTCTTTTCTCTGCGTTCATATATGCACTAACAAATCTGGTGATCCCTACTTTTTTAAAGAAAAAAACACAGAAAATTCAAATTTAATGGGGAATGTTTATTATCATTTGAAAGAACATTCATTTGCACTTATTTTTTTGAAGATTATGTCTATCAAATGTTGACCGTTGCTACGTCGCAGATGGTCCATCCGTTGAGTCCAATTTTCAATGACTCGTTCGAACATTTCGACTGGTAGCTGGCGAATGACACGCGTGATGTTTTCCTCCAAGGCCTGAATCGAAGCATGTTTGTCCACATAAACTTTTGACTTTACACATCCCCACAGGAAAAGTCTAACGGTGTGATATCACACGATCTTGGTGGCCAATCGCCCGGCCCAAAACGTGAAATTATGTTCTCACCGAAGTGTTCTCTTAATAAATCCATTGATTGATGCGATGTGTGAGAAGTGGCGTCGTTTTACTGAAGCCAAATGTCGCCGAGATCACGAGCTTCAATTTCTGGCATCAAATAGTCGGTTATCATGGCACGATAACGGTCGCCATTGACGGTTACGTTCGCACCGGCATCATTTTTAAAGAAATATGAACCGATGATTCCACCGGCCCACAAACCACACCAAACCGTTGTTTTTTGTGGATGAAGTGGTAGTTCTTGAATCTCTTCAGGTTGCTCTTCATCTCAAATGCGGCAATTTTGTTTGTTTACATACCCATTGAGCCAGAAATTGGCCTCATCGCTGAACAAAATTTGCCTCGAAAACGTCGGATCTTCTTGCAACTTTTCAAGAGCCCATAGAGAGAAGCGATGTCGCTTGGGAAGGTCGAGCGGCTTCAGTTGTTGCACAAGCTGTATTTTGTATGCTTTCAATTTAAGATCTCAACGTAAAATGCGCCAAGTCGTTCCATACGTCAGTACGAGTTGCTGCGAACGGCGCCGAATCGACTCCCCACCGTTTTTTTGTGTACATTCTCAGCTACGGCCGCTATATTTTCTTCACAGCGTGCTGGACGTGGTCTATTCGGTAAAATGTTGTCCAATAATGAATGCTGGGTCTTAAAATGGTGTTGCGAATAGTACGCTCAGTAGGCCGATTATGTTGAGCGAAGTGCACGAAACACATTCCTCACAGAACGTGAATTTTCGTAATAAAGTTGAACGATTTGTAAACGTTATTCATTATGAAATGCCAAACAATACTAAACAAAAATAACATGACAGCATGACACGACTCACATTTGATCTGTCAAAAAAAGGCTATTGAGAAAAGTATCTCTTCTTGAATCATAATTTTTAAATGTTCCAGAAAAACCATGCATTTGCATGAAAATCCGCCCCTACTTATAGGTATTTGAAAAAAAAAATAACAAAAAATTTAATATAGTTTTATCTTTTAATCAACAGAAGTTATTTCATCGATTTTAAGGAATTAATCATTTAATTTACTTTAACTTGAATTTAGTTTCCAAAGTAGGACCGAAAATATAGAGTTTGTCATAATTTATCATATCCGTATGATTTCTTATTTAATAAAAAAATAACAAACATTTTAATTTCAGCACTCTAAAGGTTAATAATTATATGTTCCCAAAATTTGAAGCATGGACGCGTATAAGGGCGACTATTAGAAACATATTAGAAATTTTACAGTAGGTAATAAAAACTTCAGAAAATCATAAAACTTAATCCCTTTTCCCATATTTGGTAACACTTATTATGCATATATTTGTATGCAAAGTATCATTAAAAAATTTGGATTAGAACATACCAAATTTTTACGGCTGAAAATAACTTAAAATGGAATAAAAACTTATATCCATATAGTTTTATAGAACAATACTAAAAATTAACAAAATTGCTTTGTATAATCAGGATTTCATTAAAATTTGGACCAAGTGAATTGTATGTTAGTGTGGTAAAATTATAAAACCATCTTTCAAAAATAATTTTAAGTCCAGTATAAATGCCAACATAGCAATAATTATTGACGCAAATAAGTTTTACAGGAGAAGAAAACTTGTGCAGAATTTTAATACAGTCGGTCCATAATTGACCTTATCTCCCATATGAAATCTACTTTCGGTCATATGAAACCTACATAATAAATTCCATAAAAATAATAATATTACAAGTACATGTGATTTAGAGAAATACAAATTATACCATCAAATCTTGTATGGACAGGACGATAATTGACAATAGGTCCTATGAAAAACTTTCTCTGAAAATATTAAAAATGCATATTGGATTTGTCTGACTACATATTGTTTACTTCTTTTTTTTTTTTTTTTTTTTTTTTGAATAAATTTGTTGCACTTTTTAACAAAATCTCATCAAAAGATCATCTTATTATATTATTTAAATAATGGATATACGCCCTTTTACCTGTTCTTAGCTTAACGCATTAAAGCTCACTCGATAATACAATCTTTGGCAATATGAGTAAATATTGCATAAATTTGATATGTTTTCTTTCTATATTGAAGTTTATATTTCATTCATAAGTATGAAATAATAAAAATTTCATAAAAAGGTAGGTAATAAAGCAATATTATGTAAAAAAAAAACGCATTTTGAAAAGGTAGTTTTATGCGCCCTCATACGCGTCCATGCTTCATTTATTGATACATCGTCAACAAAAATTCATTCGCATTTTATAAAAACATTGTTCTAATGGTAATTATGTCATTTTTAATGTTTTCTGTGATTTAAACGAGGCCAAAGTTCATTCTATAAATCCTAACATAAATTCCCGAAAATTCAAGATATAAATTTCTCGGGAGTTTCCGGTAATTTTTCTCCGGAATAGGAACATTAGCAACGATCATAAAACATTTGTGAATACTAGGATTTATATTCTGTATTTTTTTTATGCTATGTACCTACTTTCCCTTTACTACAGCTTAATACAAAGGACTTACTCAAATTTTTTTATTATGGGGTAAATTGATTACATATTTAATTTTGTTATTCTTATGATTTCTAAATTATTATCTCCATTTATCCAAAGGCTCCAGAAATGATAGAAATACATCCTTAAACTTTCTATTTGAACCTCAGGGAGTTAGTACCAAACAACTTTATACTAAATAGGATAATACTTAAAAGGCTAATTAGTGTAATAACCGGTCACATATTACTCCAATATGATCTAGGTAAGCAGAAAGCTTACAATCTATAGAGCTTGCAAGGAGGAGAACACTACCTATGTCAATGTCCTGCATTTGATTGCATTAAGTGCGAAAATGTTCAAGGGGATAAAGTACCGAGTCTGGAAGATTTCAGAGATATCAATTCCTGAGAAACTATGTAGAGGAATCAGATATGAGATTTCATATGTAGGAAGAAATCTCATACCTCGATTCGCTATGAAAATACCCTTTTGATTCCACCAAATACAGAGCATTACCTTAATCCCATAGATATTAGGCTTTGGTTCGATGCAAAAACAATTTAATTTTATGGCGCAGAAAAAACACCTCAGATATGCAAAATGTCTCTTTAATTGAGTTCGTATTGACCCAATTTCCTCACTTATGATTGAATCCAAGTACTTTAAAACGCCTGCAAATTTTTGCTTTATCTACTTCCAATGATTCTGCAAGCACTTCTTGCGTTTATCCTTATCACATACTCATGATAAGTTGTCTCAACTAAAATATGATCCCCACAAATCTTTACCAATACACAGTGGGGCAGAATCGAAATTTTTTGGAAATAAATCTGTAACTTCTTATCGGCTGGTTGGATTTTCATAAAATTTGCTATAGACGTAGCAGAGGAGTATATAATGTTAAGTTTGAAAGGGAGGCACAAAAACCCCTCAGGGGCTTACAAACTTAACATTGCACACTCCGATCAGAAGTTACAGATTTATTTCCAAAAAATTTCGATTCTGCCCCACTGTGCAATATACGATAGCTTTCCGTAGCGGTTGTCTTCAAAAAATAATAATGAAGTGCGAAAACTGGTACGAAACTTTCTATATTCTAAGCTTTAAAAAATGTGTTCTTTACGTTTCAACAGAATGACACACACTGATTAAGAAAGCTCAATGACTGTACTTTCACGTGACAAAGTTTTAAAAATGGACCGTTTGGGAAAAATAATACTATCCAATCAATGATGGCAATAATCTAATCAACTTTTCTCACATAAATGAAAAGACGGTACCATGAAATTAAATATTTAAGTCCCAATGAAATAACTCTTAATGAAATAAGTCCTAGCAAAAATTAAAAAAAAAAAAACTTAATAACTTCCAAAAGGAAAATGAAATAATTTCTAACATTTCGAAGTATTATCATAAGAAAAAACGTACCAAATTTAAAGAAAAAACTTTCAAAGAAATAACTTCCAAAAAGTTAAATAATTCCCAATTTAAAATATCGAATGGAGTAACTAGAAATTTATAGTTTGTGAATTGTAAGACACTTTTAAAGCCGTCTTTACTTAGAAATGATTTACTTAGCGATACAGGTGTTTTAAATAGCACAGAAGAGAAAACCCTTGAGCCCGGCCGAAGGCCAGCTATGCTGAAAAACTTTCATTAGCAGTTTTTTAAAACCACAGAGAGGAAATCCTTTTGACCGGCCCCAATAAAATTGGAACAAGTCCCAAATGAAATGAAATAACTCCCAAATGTAAAAGAACATAAAATAACTCCCAAATAATGAAACAAGTTATTATGAGTATTTCATAATGAAATATAGAAAAGAATTGGGAATTATTTATTTCATCTTTTTGCTAGGAGCTATTTCATTTTGGCAGTTATTACAATGTTAACGAGTACTAGTCTCAGACCCCTAGGGGTCAGCGTACCACCATTTGGGAACCGTTGTTTTAGTATATACCCGAAATTGGTTTTGGAACATTTTTATGTTTAAATAGTTATTCAAAATATTTGTTATCAAGGCGATCAATGACAAATATTTTCATATGTTACGAATATTAATTAATTAATTTTGATTTTTTAAATTATAGTTTATTGAAATATCGGAAATAAATACCACTATTTTTTCAAAAATTACCATAATACATGCATTGCAACAAAACAATTATTTCAAAACTATTATATAACAACAGTGATATTTGAAACCTTTTTCGAATTTTGAAAAAAGTCTATAATGTGTAAATAAATTTTACTATGATTGTATGTATTTATATACCACCCTATTGAATTTTAACAATATATTAAGTTTTAGTTTTTATGAAAGACATAATGAGTGTGTTGTGTATCTATGCTTTAGCTTTAGCCTTATATTGAATGATCAATATCAATTGTCTTATATTAAAAAGTTGCCTCCTGTGAGGATTGAACTCACGACCCCTGGTTTACAAGACCAGTGCTCTACCACTGAGCTAAAGAGGCTCTTGGAAGTTATGCATTTTATTTCTTATCAAAATAAATTTTTATCTTTCATACTTATAATACGGAAAAAAATGTCATAAACTTTTATTTATTTTTCTTTTTAAATTTTTTAATTGATTATTAGTGATTATAGTTAGTGAAAGAAGAAACATCGATTATTAGTTCATTGACTGTGATATTTTTAATATTTATATTATGTAATCGAAAATTGTACGTACTACATCGATTGGAAAGTTATATACACAAATTTAAGCTTCAAAGATTATAAATTTGAGTAGTACGTGTCTTGACTTCAAAACAAATCATAATCAAATAAATTTGGGTATAGTATAGCTGAAAGCAAACAGATGTATAGAATCTTAAATACTCTATTCTATATTATATTAATTTCAACATTTACACACTATTAATAGCTGTTCAATAAGATATAAAATTTTCGATGATTATGGCGATGAATATTATAAAGATAGTATAATTTCTAAGATAGTTTATAAGCTTTAAAGCCCTATTTGGGAAATTTATTTGTACGGTTGGTAACAGATAAGCTATTAACACATTTCTGAATACATGCACTGACCCTGGTTTTATTCATTTTCAAACAAAGGATCTTCATTTGGTACACATAATTTATAGACACACATTTTTATTTTTTTTTTATTTGGTGTCACCATAAGTAGATTGGTGGCTGCTTGATGGACACATATTACACATTTAATAAGGACGAAGACTGCAGTTATTTATTTAAAAAAACTGTTTGCCTCCTGTGAGGATTGAACTCACGACCCCTGGTTTACAAGACCAGTGCTCTGCCACTGAGCTAAAGAGGCTCTCGATAGATATTTGTTTTTTTTTTCTTTTTTTTTTTTTTTTGAATACTTGTTTCATCTATTTATATTATATCTTAAAAGGTGACATATTTGGCAATCAGAGTGTAATTGTACAAGCTTTTTATCAGACAAAATTGATTAGATATCACTGACTGCCAATGTTGTAAGTTCAACAGCTGCAGCATCTAACATACAAATCATTAGACACTTTTTATGAACATGATACATACATTAATTATAATACAGGTTTTTTTCCTATATTCACATGTACATCATCTAACTTTTTTATAATTTATCACATTTATTTCTATTTGTACATAGAATACATATTGTATTGTTAGCATATACTATAATTAAAATCAAATTAAAAATTTTTCTAAAGCAAATATAATAAATTCTAATTGTTTTATACCTATAAATTATTAAAATAGTTACATTATGTTTTCTTAAAAGTTTAAACTTTAAAAATAAATGAAAATGTTGCATTTTCGAGACAAATTTTATTGCGTTCTAGGAAAAATTAAATTTCCTATTCTATTACTAAATTTATAAAACCAATTATATTTTTTACTGAAACTGGACGTATCACTAATTTAGTAAAATCGCACATTCAAATTCGTAAATGTTTTATTGAAAAAAATTATTTTTTTTTTCTTTATTAAAATATTTTTACTATTTATAAATTTCAATATTTGAAAATTCTCACAAATTTCTACAAACTTTTTTTTTTTGAAATGATACAAATAATGGTGTCCATTCTTGAAAAGTTTAAAAAATTGTTTTTGGTTATCGTACATTTTTAAAATGGAATTTACCGTTTTTAAAAGAGAGAAACGCGTTAAAATTTTCACGTTTATTACATTTTAAAAATGTATGGTAAACAAAAACAATTTTTTAAACTTTTTTAAACAATAAAATGATTAATAAGATTTATTTAAACAAAATGTTTTTTGCAACTAATATATACATTCATGCACATATAATAATTATATTATATTTTAAGTGTTAATTAAATGTTAAATATTTGTATTCCTTCGAGCCGTCTTTCGAGATACACAAAGGTCCAAATCGATCTAAAGAAAAGTATTTTTATTATGCTTTAAATGAAAATATGACTGCTCCATGCTATGAATTCCGAATCTGTATGAAACGACTGGAGCACTTTTGATATTACGCTGATATTACTCGTAACATTTTATGGGATTAATGCACTGTAATGTGGTCAATGTAATTTTAATGTCGATTTTAATGTAATTTGTTATAAAGAGTTTTAATTATATAGAAGTTATTTTTACCGAATTTCATTAAACCTAACTCCGAGTGATTATATGTGTGAGGACCTGATCAAAAATGTAACTATCATAACCAGTTTCATGTGAAATTTCACCAATATACCTTTAAGATTGCGAGCCAACCAATCAGACGGAAGGATATAGTTACGGTATACTTTTAGACACAATACCTGTACCACAACCTGTGATGGTGTAAGGCAGGAGTTTCCACAGATTTGTTTTTCACGACTCTTTCATAAATTTCTCTCGGTGAATAAACGCTTAAATAGAATTGGCCTCCCTTTTAATCACTCCCTTTAAAGACAATAAGACAGTTTCTAACTTTGATCTAGCATTTTGATTCATAGAGAGTTCCTCTATCATCTCGAATGAAACAGAATTATTTGCAGACATCCTAAAATATTGTTAGTGACACCCATTTGGTAGTCGTTGGTTTGGTAGAACAATAGAATAGAGTTAGGTGTAATAAAATAATTACACATAACAAGTTCTATGAAATAATCTAGAAGATGCTTGTTAATACATGCATACGATTTAAATAGACCGATAGACAAACGGCTACGAATATGGACGGACATAATCAAATCGAGAGTATAAAGAACAACACTACTTACGTTCATTATATGGTAAATTTTCACGTGTTTTCAGATCCATATTTAAAAGGTTTCCAAATTGTCTAGAATAAGATGCATAAAAATTAATTATTGAAATTGAAAAATCAGTACTCAAATGAATACAATTTACCTCTGGACGTCTCACAGTGGGGTCAAACGCAAATTTTTTGGTAATAAATCTGAATCTCCTAAACTACTGGTCGGATCAAATTGAAATGTATGGAAGAGTTGTAGAGGAGGACCTAAGCTTTCAGAAAAATCATCTTGTAGTCACCCTGTGATAACATGAGATAAGCTACAGGGTGTCAAAGTTGACTACCTCGAGTATGTAAAAGTTAAAAAAAATCGTAACTTGTACAAATGAAGTCCGATTTTAAAGATTTTTATATTTCTGGAAAGTGCTTGGCAAGATATAGAAAAAATATGCTTACTCATCTAAGTTATCTCTTACAGTTAAAAAGATATTTACGCTTGAATTTTGAGTTTTTGATTTTTTGGCTCGACTTTCTTTCGTTTTTCGGGAATAAGTCCGGAGATATATGAGGCAAACATTTTTTAAAAATATTCTGTAATTTGCTACATATTTCAAAATAATATGCTGAAAGAATTTTTGGATTATCTCAATTCGTCTAGACGTGAAAAATATTCAAAGTCAGCACTCTGAAATTGGCATGAAAAATGGCTATTTTTTTACAATAATGTAGTACAATTCATTCACTTTTTTCTCAAAGTTCCGTTAATAAAAAAATTTTTTCCTTATTAATTTCAAAAGATAAGGCTTCATAAATGGTTAATAAAGAAATTTTGAATTGATTTAAGTTTGCACCCTACATCCAGCATTGGCCAAAAATTGCCAATTTTAAAAAATAGTTTCATTTTTATCGATTAATAAAAAAAATGTCACGCGAGCTTTTTTAAATTTGGTACCCATATTTTTTATAGAAATAGATTTAGAATGATTTAACACTAAACTGGTTCCCGCCCGGCCAAAAACGAATGCAGCAGTGGAGATTTTATGATAAAAGTCAGTTTTTTTAACGACTATTTTTAAAAGCATATTAAAAGCATATTAGCATAATATTTTTAATATTATTTCTTATGTAATGTATAAAACACAAATCAAGCTTTCATTTCTAAAAAAAATCAATAAAATAGCTCCAATAACCTATTTTTGGTAATTTTTCAAAAATAATTTTTTTTTTTTTTTAAATAGCTGAAAATCCAAAAAAATTTAATTTTTTTAATACAACTCCACTAATTTTGCAAATACTTTAAAAATGTTAAAAGAATATAAAAATAGATTTATTTACCAATTCAACGATATATAAAATGTTGATATAGGTCATTTAATAATAGTAATATAATGGCCTCAAAAATACCAAGTCACGTCAAAAGTTGCAAAATTCACTATTTTGTTCCGTATTTCCATATGTGTGTATACGTAACATTTTAGTTTTCTAATGTATGATGTAAGTGTATATTTGTTATTATAAAGTAGTAAATTCTTTATTTGAGTAATGTTTATTTAATTTGTTCTACATATTTACATACTTATTATACATATATCCCGTATATTTATTTTAGTAAGAATATATTATCGAAGATATTATTAGAGGTTTTCTTGAAAATAATCAGAAACATCAAACGTTATCAAATTTTTAACTTCCTTAGCTTCGGAATCCTCTTTTTCTATTTCAAGAGTGATTTTTGGTAGCCATCGTGTTCTTATAGAATATATAACTGGATCTGATGATATTAATAAATATTCCATTAAGTCCATATTTTGCGCTATTTTCGAACATTTTCGGGTATTGAAGAGTCGGAAATGTTTAACATCTTTATTTCGGGCTTCCTGTGCTTCCTCTGTTAGATCTCCCAATGGCAAAATACTATTTTCTATTATTTTTTTACCATGAGCCAATACTTTGTGAATTATTGGAGCCATTGATTTCCAGGGGTATGTAATGTTAAGTAGTTCTTTAGTTTCGTAAGCAAAAATTTTAAATTTGTCTGCATTAATTTGTTTTTTGCTATTAATGGCTGCCAATATAATCGTAAAACGCTTCAAAATATTTAAGTCAATGGCTGTGATTGAAGATATGAGTTCCGGATTTTCAAAGAAACGTCTTGCTGTATTTCCATCATTTGAGCTTCCATAGCCATGTAGAGGTTTATCAATTATTAATCCGAGATGTTCTTTGAATTCTAATTGAATTCTTTTCTTCCCCTCTTTTCGTAATTCGTGAAGTTCCAAATTGTTTTTTACTGTAGCATTTTCCTGCCCGGGAATATTTCTGTACTTCATATCATATGCAAGATGTAAGCAGAACTCCAAAAATCTTATTCTTGCGTGGAGTGGTGATATTCCAAATTTTAAAGAATTTTTATTAACAAGGACTTCGGAATTATCCTGAAATTGTGAACTTATTTTTCCACAAATATTACATTTCCATGTAGATGTTGTATCTGTTGTAGCGTTTGCAACTTTTCCATCAATCATCGTTAATTGTTGTTGAAATGTAACTTTAATAGTTCTGTTTGATACTTTTACATATATTGGGGGCAATGCTTTAATTTCTTCTTCCAATTGGTTGACAATCCTGTTTATTGTAACCGTGGTTTCTTTCGTGTAATCAAAAAGGATTGGACGGCACAAAAATTTGGAACCTGGAGTTAAATTTATCCATATATCATCAAAAAGTGAGTCATTTCTTGTCGATGAGGAAGGGTTATTTAAGCGCATTCGAAGTGGTACCAGAGACGCTATAAACAGCGAGGAATAATTATTTCCAGAATTACTTCCATCCAGTTGTTTGTATTCCGAAAATCCTGATGTTCCATCGCAGCCCCATTTGAATATTAAAATAAGTTCAGAGTCTTTGCAGTTTTCAATGTTATCATTGCTGAAGGTAGATATAATTCTAGAGGCAGTATTTTCAAGTAATTGCAATATATTAACTTTAGCACTTTTAACAGAAGCATTAACCGGGTGGTCCATAGGCTGTAAAATATTACTTTTCGCTTCTCTCACTGATTTTCTACTGGGAAAGATATCATATCCTTTTTCGCTAACAGATTTCCTCAAAATCTCGTATTGGTTTCTTGATAATACTAAATTTAATATTAGAGCTAAAGCATCTTCAGAGGTAAAGGACGATGTTGATTTCCGTGTCACTATGCTTTGGATTATCCGATGTAATCGATTGGGAGAAGCTGTTGGTAACACATCTATAACTTTTTCTACTTTCTTTGGTTGCGTACGTGTTACTAAAGTATGTATCTTTTATTTCGGCATTCGTATGTGAATTTAGAATAGATTCCTGTTTGGTTCTCTTCGTTCTTAGCTGAACTTCATCGTAACTTTTTTTTGGTCGACCCTTTTTCTGCTTTCCGATGAAAATTGGTATTTCTCCCTCCAACCACTATTCATTTTTCTTCTTGAACTTTGGTATTGACCAATCTAAAGCTTGCATCATTTTTTCGTATGATTTATAAAAATTTTCGAGCTTTAAACTGTCTTCTGCAGTAAGAGTTAAACCAAAAGATACTACTGTATCAATGAGTTTTCTTATTTTTTCTGGACGATTTATAATATCAGATAGATTATCCCAGATTACTTTGCAAATAGAAAAGTGTTTTAATGTAATCTCTATAATGGCAAATTCACTAATAAATCTGCATATTTATAAGGATACTTATATATAGAAAAAGAATATTTATATCAGGTAAATGGTGACAGGCAAAAATGAATTAAAAAATTTAAATTTTTGCTCAAAACCCCCAATTTCATTCAGTTTATTTTTATGACCTGTAGTGTTAAACAGGTACGTCAAAAAATGTACCTATGCGATTGTAAAAAAATCATTTTTGTTATAATACATTAATTAAGTGGCTAGGTAAATTATTTAAAAACTTAAAAAAATGTAATAAAAAACGAAGGAAAATATACTTATTTATGTACTTAGGTAATTTTAAAAACCTTTTCAGTAGAAAAAAATTATGAACACTTTAAATAAATTCATTAATAAATATTATTATCTCGTAACAAAAATAAGCAATGCAGTTGAGTGTTACGTATACACACATATGGAAATACGGAACAAAATAGTGAATTTTGCAACTTTTGACGTGACTTGGTAGTTTTGAGGCCATTATATTACTATTATTAAATGACCTATATCAACATTTTATATATCGTTGAATTGGTAAATAAGTCTATTTTTATATTCTTTTAACATTTTTAAAGTATTTGCAAAATTAGTGGAGTTGTATTAAAAAAATTAAATTTTTTTGGATTTTCAGCTATTTAAAAAAAAAAAAATTATTTTTGAAAAATTACCAAAAATAGGTTATTGGAGCTATTTTATTGATTTTTTTTAGAAATGAAAGCTTGATTTGTGTTTTATACATTACATAAGAAATAATATTAAAAATATTATGCTAATATGCTTTTAATATGCTTTTAAAAATAGTCGTTAAAAAAACTGACTTTTATCATAAAATCTCCACTGCTGCATTCGTTTTTGGCCGGGCGGGAACCAGTTTAGTGTTAAATCATTCTAAATCTATTTCTATAAAAAATATGGGTACCAAATTTAAAAAAGCTCGCGTGACATTTTTTTTATTAATCGATAAAAATGAAACTATTTTTTAAAATTGGCAATTTTTGGCCAATGCTGGATGTAGGGTGCAAACTTAAATCAATTCAAAATTTATTTATTAACCATTTATGAAGCCTTATCTTTTGAAATTAATAAGGAAAAAATTTTTTTATTAACGGAACTTTGAGAAAAAAGTGAATGAATTGTACTACATTATTGTAAAAAAATAGCCATTTTTCATGCCAATTTCAGAGTGCTGACTTTGAATATTTTTCACGTCTAGACGAATTGCGATAATCCAAAAATTCTTTCAGCATATTATTTTGAAATATGTAGCAAATTACAGAATATTTTTAAAAAATTTTTACCTCATATATCTCCGGACTTATTCCCGAAAAACGAAAGAAAGTCGAGCCAAAAAATCAAAAATTCAAAATTCAAGCGTAAATATCTTTTTAACTGTAAGAGATAACTTAGATGAGTAAGCTTATTTTTTCTTTATCTTGCCAAGCACTTTCCAGAAATATAAAAATCTTTAAAATCGGACTTCATTTGTACAAGTTACGATTTTTTTTAACTTTTACATACTCGAGGTAGTCAACTTTGACACCCTGTAGCTTATCTCGTGTTAGCACAGGGTGACTACAAGATAATTTTTCTGAAAGCTTAGGTCCTCCTCTACAACTCTTCCATACATTTCAATTTGATCCGACCAGTAGTTTAGGAGATTCAGATTTATTACCAAAAAATTTGCGTTTGACCCCACTGTGCGTCTGCAAATATTGAATTTCATTTCATAAATGATCTCTACTTTTCAGCATTTTAATAATTTTATTTTTTTTTTATATATTGAGTTTCAAAATATTTAAAATCAATAAAATAAAATATTAAAACGAAATATTATTTTCAATTAAATTTAACTTAAATTCAAATAATAACTTGTTCAGAAAAATGTTAACCATAATTTTTTCTGTGTACCAAAGTATATTAGTTTTATTATTATTATTATTATTATTATTATTATTATTATTATTTTTAGCTTATGAACTGTGGTTTAAACAAATAATTTTTGAATTGGACTCCATACGTGAAATGTTAAACGATGAGGTTATTGAGGAAACAAAAACACTGGAAATTCTAAAACGTCTCAATCGAATTGTTCTCATATTAAAAGTAAAAATTTTTATTATGTAATCGATAAAGAAAGTGTTCATTAATATGTCTTTATTAACAGTTACTCGTCGATCAAGTACCAATTTTAGAAACCATGACACCACTGGACTTCATGGACTTTCGTAACTATCTGGCACCAGCATCTGGTTTTCAAAGTTTACAATTTCGTTTGATTGAAAACAAATTGGGTGTAAAGACCGAACATCGTGTTAAATATAATCAAAAGTATTCGGACGCCTTTGGTTGCGACAACTCAGCCATAAATGCCATCGTACAATCGGAAACGGAACCATCCCTTTTAGAACTAATAGAGAAATGGTTGGAACGTACACCAGGTTTGGAGGAGAATGGTTTCAACTTTTGGCATAAATTTCAAGTCAGTGTTGATAAATTTTTAGCTGAACAAGTTAAAAGTGCAATGGTAAGTTTTGAAATTGAATTGAAAACAGAAAATATAATAATTCTATTTGCAAATTTCAATTTTAGACGGAAAAAGTTGACACCGCCAGGAATTATCGTTTAATGGATATTGAAAAAAGACGTGAAGTTTATCGCAGCATTTTCGATCCAGCCGTTCATGAAGCATTAGTATCACGTGGTGATCGCCGTTTTAGTCACAAAGCTTTGCAAGGAGCCATTATGATTACATTCTACCGTGATGAGCCACGTTTCAGTCAGCCCCATCAATTATTAACTCTTTTGATGGATATTGATTCTTTGATCACAAAATGGCGTTGTATGTATCTACATATGTTTGATGCAACTTATAAATAATTTCATTCTAAAACAAGTATTTTTAAATAGATAATCATGTTATAATGGTACAACGTATGATTGGCTCCCAACAGTTGGGTACTGGCGGCTCTTCTGGCTATCAATATCTACGTTCCACTTTAAGGTAAGTGAAAACCAGACATTTTGATTCAAAATTTTAATTTAAAAATATTTCATATTATTCTCATTCTTTCTTAGTGATCGCTATAAAGTTTTTCTGGACTTATTCAATTTGTCGACTTTCTTGATACCACGTGAAGCCATTCCTCCTTTGGACGAAACTATGAGAAAAGAATTGATTAATTGAATCTTAGTAATAATGAATGTTTGATGTAATTAATTAATTTACTGTTTAAATAAAGGAAATAAAAATCATAAGTTTTTGCTTCCTGTGAGGATTGAACTCACGACCCCTGGTTTACAAGACCAGTGCTCTGCCACTGAGCTAAAGAAGCTTACAAATTTTTAATTATTGTTTTTAAGTTTTTTTGTTTTAAACCATAATCGCTTCTTTTAGAAACGTTTTCATTGAGGTTGTTCTGTAACACATCAACATTACTTTTCTTATATCAATGTACATAAATTGATTCCATGATAATGTATCAGCGGTTATAATATTTGTTGTATTTGTGTGCTGTTTTCTTTCCTAAAAAAATCATCTTTAAGATATCGTTTGTTTCCCTGCAAAATTTTAATAATTTTGATAATCACATATTTCGTAAATGCTGTTGTCAGTAAGTGAAGTTTTATCATTGGGAGTGAATATATTCGCCAAGATTTTATTGAGACTCCATCCACTCAGTGAGGTAGAATAATTTCTAATCGGCTATAATTTCTTATTAAATATTCAGGTTTAACTTTTGACGATGGACTCCACAGACCCCACAAAAGACAGGCAAACATTTTTAAACGCTTAAGTTATTTATTTTACAAAAATATCATGCAAATTTTACCAAATACAGTGGTCAAAATAATAATTTCGCTATAATTTATATATTTATTAATATATTTTGAAATCCAAATATGGAGCTAGCAGACAGAAATCAGTGTTGCCATTTTAGATTTAGTATTTCAAAATGTTAAATTAAATTGAAAATTTATAAAAATATGCTAAATGCTTTTTAGCACTTTTTTACAGTATTTTTAATTCAATAATTTTAGGTTTTTGAAAGAATTTCATAGTAAATTTGACGGTATTATGAGTGGTTGTCAGTTTTTAAATATAAGCCCTATTTTTATTTTATTTCCCAATATTACAAATAATTCTGAAGAAAAAATTTTTATAAATTGTCATTTGAACTCAATTTTACACGGAAAAAGGGCAAAGAAGATATGAATTTTCTTTACAAAAAAAAAAAAAGAACAATTTAGCATATTTTTTGGACGATTTAGCACTTTTCTATTCACATCTTCTGGCAACACTTACAGAAATAGGGTACTACTATAAATGACGGCGGTTGAAGTGTTATGGTTAGGGGGTAAATGGCAGGGTCTTTGGAAGGTAATTTAGTATTTATAGATGGAATATGGATCACAGGTATTATATAGACAATTTAAAATAAAATTTATATTAAAGTGCTGAGAAATTGGGAATTACCGACCAACATAATAAGTCAAAGCATTCTGCCACAAATATAATAAAGACAACATTATAATCACCAGATATCAATCTAATTGAGCATCTATGGAGTTATTATTGGTTAAAAATTAAAAAATCTGGAATTCACGAATATTATGGCGTTAAATTGATATTAGAAGTGAAATGGAACAAAATTAATCTTGAATATAACAAAATCCTTGTCAAATCTATACAAAATCGCTTAAGAAAGGTTATAAAGTGGAAAGAAATGCTACTTGTTGTAAGTATGTATGTATGTATGTAACTATGTATGTATGTATGTATGTATCTATACTAATATCAAATAGTTACTCAAGCACTTCATTTACGGAGCCTAAGTAAAAAATAAGCAAGATTTTATATAAAATACCAGTGAACAAAGAGAAAAGTAGATACCTTTAAAAAAATTATAATTTTTACCATTTTGAGTATAAAAAAAATTACTTATAAAAATGAAAATAAATTTATTTTTATATTACTTCGAAGAAACCCATAATTTCACCAACTTAAAAGCATTTTTATAAAAATTTAACAAAGTTTATATTTTTATAAAAATTATGTAAACATTACTTTAAAAGAAGAATTTCAAAAGTAATAAATAAAAACTATAAAAATATTGTTCCAGTTTGGAGCTCCGTTTTAGCTGAGGTATTTCATAATTTCAATCATTTTATTTTATTTTTAAATAAAAGAAATGAAAATAAAAGTTTTTAAAAAACTATGGAAACATTTTATATCATTTAAGTTTAAAAGTTTCTAACTGTTACAAACTTTCGATATAAAGTATACGTCATTTATAAAGAATGACTATTTTGTGAAAATTTTTTAAATATTGTTAACCAAAGTTATTTTTATTAAACTTCTAATTTATAATTTATTTATATATCTATATATCGATTAACCGAAGAACCGGTCTTTTTATTTTACTAAATCTTAGGTTAGCCATCAAACCGGTTTTTTGAAAAGTTGGTTTTTTATAAACATTAATCGGCAACACTTAAATTTCGAGTTAGAGTTTAATTAAACAATAATTTGAAAATACTTTCTATAATGATCCAAAATTTCACCTTATACCCTCCATTTTATGATACTTTAAAGTCGGATTTTGGTCCATCAGGGCTAAAATAGTAAGCATATGTGCCAAAATGCACTAATTTATAAAAATTAAAAATCTTACTCTATAAAATAATAAAAACCGTTGCTATCAAACTAGGTACTAGGTAAAACAGGGTCCTTTTTAAAAAATTCCATGTTTAAATTTTAACTTTGATTGCTTATAAAAAACAAGTCATATTATTCTAAAAAAATAATATGTGAACAAAAAAACAATATAAACTTTTTTTAAGTAAAATGTTAAATTAAACAGTTATAGCTCAATAAAGATTTTAATCATTTTTAAGAACAAAAGTCAAAGATGACTGGCTGGTTTACGATCAATCGACCCAATTTTTCCACACATATTATTTTTTTAGACCCATCTATCAGAAACTGCCGGAGCAAGCAAAATCAAAACTTTTGTAAATAAATACGTTTCATGGGTGATCTAATATACATAAATGTACTCTACAATCTTCAACATCAAAGCGGCATGTGTTAATTATATTCGATCACTCTAATATTTTGAACACAATTATTTTGCATCCCAAGAAAATCCTAGGAGGAATTATGGTGGTATAAATTCCCAGCAAAAACTTTGCTTTCCTAGTAAGCTAGTAGGTATAATTGGAAGCAAAAATAAGCTACTAATTTTTTGCCTGAATAACTATTTATTTTTATTCGAGTTGTCCACAAATTCATGTAGTTATTTTCTGACTCTAGAGGTACTCAAAAATGTGTATCTAAACGTAAATAAAAATAAAATTTAAAAAAAGCAAAACATAGTGAGATTTGAATTAGGACACAAATTAACCATTCTTTTTTAAAAAAACTTGTGACAAAAACTTGTTTAGTAGAAAAAAATATCTTTTTACACATTTTGTGTTACAAAAAAAAAAAAAAAAAAAAAAAAACTAACAGGAACAGAATGGGGTTGAACCAATAACCTTCTGGTTGGTTTTTAATTCAGGGCTCTAGCTAACAGATCCACGTGATTGCAATATTACTGTACTATTATACTATTGAGTACTTATTTATATAATATAGAGTAGGCAAATAATAATGATGCCTCATTACCAAGAAACTACTACTACTACTACTTTTTTTTAGTATGCCAAATTTTACGAAGATCGATCTATAATTAACCATAGATTCCATATAAAACCTACTTCCGAAAATCTGCATAAATCCCACATATATTATTTGACATATATCTTATATAAACTGGAACAACTGGATCGTACTATGGAAAATGCTAGAATACGAACTGATCATATATATTTTTTGAAAATGTTTAAAATTTTATAAATTTTTTAATTTACTGGAAAGCTAACATATCATGAACTGTTGTATGAAAATAATTTAAAATTCCAACCAATATAACTGTCCTAAGATATTTGCTAAATTTAGTACATTTGAAATAAAAATTTTTGAACATAAATCTAGCACATTTTAAAAAGCATTAATTTCGCATCTTAAACTTTGTGGAGTATAATTTATACTATTCTAGATTGAGAACTTTACGTAAATTTTATTTTTAATCATAAATTTCAAAAAGAATATAACCGTGGTTAAAATTCTTCTTGCTCCCTTTACCTAAGCACTTAAATCAATATTAAATGAAAAATTGATATCTTGTGTATTTGATTTTTAAAATTTTATTTGCGGATATCTGCAGATGTAGCCAGAAGATAGCTAAACATTGTCTCTACGACAGACGAACGGACGGACGTAATTATTCTAGCAAAAATGGTTTAAAATAACATGGCTCTGTAAATTTTTGTCATGAGTACTCAATTGATTTCTGAGTTATTAATAAAAATGGTTTGATATCTACGCAGGACTGCCAGATACTTTTCTTGGGCAACCCCAAAATTTTAAGAAAATTTCCCTAAAAAATCCCCACTCAACAAAAAAGACGTTCTGTCTATAAAAATTGCTATTATTATTTTTTGCTTTTAGCAAGTATTTGCACTTTCTCTTTATAAAGATAATTTTTGGATGAATACTTTTATACAACTATATATAAATATATTTAAAAAATAAGTTCATGAAATACATAGGAAATATATTTTAGATTCAACATCTTGTAAATCAAAAGAATTGGTACTTATACATAACTTTCAGATTAAATTCTTGCCAACAGATTTTATAAATATTAACATATTAATGGCCGAGGTAGTATCCAGGGGAGATAATGAAAAAATATATTAGGGGGAGTATATTTAATTTGGAGCAATATTATGAAATTTTATAAGTCATATATTTTACATGCAAAGCATCATATTACAAAAAAAGTCAAATTCGAAAAGAATATTGAGAAAAATGAAACCTTAAGAAATTGCCAAATTGTCATATTCTACTTTTTTTTCCTGAAAAAAATTGTGAAAATTCACAATAAACTTTCTAACATTTATCATTAAGTCCACCAAAGTTTTATTACTTTTAAATCACTTTTTGACACTTATTTAATAAGAAAGGTAAAAAACTGTAACTCTTTAAAATTTAAAAAAAAAATGTCGATAATTCACCTGCACTCAGGTACGTTCGACTACCGAAGTTCATATTGCATGATATCTTGATGTTTGGTTTTTGTTAAACTCATAATCTAAAATATGCATTTTAGAGATGCGTTGTTTGTAGAGATCGTTAGAATAATAAGGAAAGCTTGCACAAGTTCTTTATAATGACATGTAAATGTAGCATCTTTAAAAATATATATAGTTTTGTTAAAACTTCTACTCTTTTAACTAAACCAAGAATGAAATTATTACAGAATTCCCCGATATAATTCTCAAAATATTTTAGATATCCCCAACAAATTCCCTAAACTCCAAACCAAAATTTTCATCCTTTTCTGCAACAAAAATTCCCCAAATTTGGGATTAAAATCCCAATAATAAATATTTTACTTTTTAATTAAAATTTTACTGATCACAACGTCTTTATTATTACTCAGAATCGAATTAATTCCTTTCACTGAAAATTTATATGAATCTGGAAAAGATAATATTAAATAGTACACCATTTACCACAGAACAATATAAAATTACATATGAGTATGATGACCATATAAAGGACTGCGCATGAAAAATTTAGTGCATAAAATTCAGCTTATAAAAATAAAACCAATATTTTAATCCCTTTAAAATTTTGATTTTATTAAATGCTGATATATTCAAGTTTTAAATTTAAAAGAAAGGATAATTTTTATTCGTTTTTAATAAAATATTTAATATTTTCTGAAATATCTTCCATAAGAGCTTAATTGTTTTCGATTCCTTTTTTGTTGAAATGACTCCACTTATTTTTAAAATTCATTTTATTTTTTAGTCAACGTTAACTATTTTTTACATATTCTTTTTAGTATGACCCAATATATTTAAAATGGGCAGAGTTATGAACAGTTGGTACATAGCAATAATGCGAACCAGGCCAGAAAGATTAAAATTCGTTGTGTTTTCTAATGATAGGAAGGATTCTTTCCTGACAGTACTCATTTGCGAATATTTTTCTGTTAAAAGTGTCATTTACTATGAATAAAGTGCTTTCTTCCACATGTACAAATACCTTGCCAGACCAAAAGTTTATTCGATAATTTCAATTTTTGTACACAATATTTATTTGATACATTTTACATAATAACTGTGACATGGATTTCATGACCAGGATGTTGTAAAAATTAAACTCAATAATTTTCGTTCTCTCTTTTGCTTTCATATTTTTTCTAGTGTTCCTATACGATCTTTTTTAACTTTTTTGATAAGCTTCACACAGAAATTTGAAAAATGAGTCATAATCCATCCATCATCATCGGTTATGAGGATTCTTTTCATTGACTTTCAACTCTTTGTATTTTTTTATAACTCAGGAAACTATAATTCCCAACACACCTGCGTACCTGTTATTTTTTATAAGCCAATTAATTTTTAATACACTTTAATTAATTACAATTACAATTTAATTAATTTAACTCATATTAACTAATATTATGGAAAATATTCCCAAGATCATTGTTGAAAATTTGTATACACGTGTGGAGTTGAAAAATCTCCCATCGAGTGCGGCCCCAGGCGGCGGATAGGGGGAGCTTTGTCATTATTTAGGTTTAACACACCACACTGTTAAACTTAAGTAATGGCATAAGCTTAGGCCGTATTCAATCAATGCCCGCGGAACAAAACTGCCACCACTTGTAAGGTTTACCTGAATGGCTAGTTAGTGGTTGAAGAAGTTTATATACGCCGTCATACGAGCTTAATCGTGGGAACGGAATATATGGAATAAAAAAGAAACAAACAAACTATTGAAGAACAAAATGGAACAACAAATCGTAGGATTTGGCAAGTCCACCAAATGCGTAAAAGTAACTTCCATTTCTAGAAACAAAAGAAGCGAGGTGCCTCTGAGCTTCAAACCAGGAACATCAAAAGCTGTTCTGGCCCGCATCGGCAAAGAACCAGTGAAAACCCCTGTTTCGGGAGCTGTCTGCTTGAAATCAACTCGAGTAGCAATACACCCAGTTCCTTCTGTGATAAAGGGAACTGCGAACAAGTCTTCGAATTCACCTCCCCCGCCAATAAAGGAACTGCGAACTCGCCTTCGACCTCCGGATCTGTTACTCCAGCCCAAAAGGGCACGACTCATACATTCCAAAGGCACATTATACCCGCCAGAAGGGCCTTCTTAAGACTGCGCGCCGGCAATCGGTTTTTGGATCGTCTTTGTAAACAGACAGCCGAATCCCTAACCGCAGAGGAATTCGTTTCCCTAAATTAGGCTAAATCTTTAATGGCCGAATTGTAGCGAAAACCTCCCCCTTCCCTGGACCAAACGTCAGAAACTCTATAACCCGATGGACAAATCGTTCAGTGAAGTGGCCAAAGGTCATCTCATACGAGCTGTTATCGATAGGAGCGATGTTGACTGCGCTATCTCCCACGTTGACCTAGAGCCATGGACGGCATACCGGATGAACCGTCCAAACCAGAGGATATTCTGGAACTCATTTGGTTCGGTAACCCTGAGATCCCTACAAGTGATTGGAAAGTGACCAGAGTATCCGAATCCGACGAAGCATTCAAGTACTAGGCATTCGAACATGATCAGCGAATGGAGGGTCTCAAATGATTGCTCATTCTCCGATCACTTAAACATTGAATTCACCATAGAAGTCCCTTTACATGGGGTAAACTCGATTCAGAACAGGAAAGAAACAAATACAATTGACAATTGGCAACTTCTATAGAATGAAGACCTACGGTATGCAAAGGAAGGAGTAGACTAAACTAGTGGAACTCCAAAATAGGGGACACTTGTAAAGAGTGCTGCCGTTTATTTAATGAAAGTAAGAGACTGGGAAACTGGTTAGCTTATAAATCCTCAATAAACATATTTAAAAACCCTATATCAGGAATGCAGCTTTACCTCTCTTAAATCCACGGCTGCAGATATACTCGGACAGTGCGAAGTATCTAGCTAGAGCGTCAAAGGCAAACATTGCCCTTTATATGTGTAGGAAGGCCATAGGGAAATCTTTGGGATTAAATCCAAAGAATGGCACTTCGATATAGTGACCAAGTCTATACTTATGTATGGAGCGATGGAAAATCCACCTTCCGCTCGGATGACATCCCTGATAATATTAATTATTGTATTTCCAAACCCTTTCTGGACAAAGGCTTCTCAGTTTCAATCTCAACTGATACCACTCTAAAAGACGGATCGATTGAGGTCCCGCATATAGGAGGAGCATCTCCTTTAAATTGCTGGACCACTGCACTGCTCTTCAGGCGGAGATCTCAGCCTTTAGGAGAGCGGTAAATTGGCTAATGTACTATAGAGTATTCGGAGTGGATATTAAAATTTATACCGATAATCAAACCTAGAGTTGATCTGGGTAAGGGGTCACTCAAGTACTCCGGGAAATATTATTGTGGATGAACTAGCCAGAACTGGTTCCCTTCTTCAAAATGAAGAAACGGACCAACTAGTTGGTATACAGCTGTCATCTTGCAGATCAATGATACTGAAGTACTTGTCGAGAATCGCTCAACAAAAATGGACAAACGAGTCCGCATGTTCTATCTCGATACAGATATCTCCATTACGATGAAAAGCAGTCGAGTTTCATTCTGGAATTGCCAAGGCGTCCGCTACGAACACTTGTAGCCATTATAACCATTATAACTGGATTGCTGGTACGCATTCTAGGAGACTAGGACTCCCTTTTAACGACTATTGCAGAAGTTGCTTTAACGAGGAGGAGTAACGAGAAACAGTATAACATTTTCTTTATCACTACGCTGCTCTTGCGAATATTAGGACTAAAGAATTTGGGAGTTCACATATGCATGGATTACCTGATCTCTCTTCAATTGATGTCAGATTCGAACATATTTTCGGACATGTAAAAAAGATTTACATGATCCATCAGGGTAACACAACAGGACGAATAGGACCCAAGTGAGCAGTATATTTTACATATTCGCAGCTGCCCATCTAACCTAACCTATCATTAAGGATTAAAAAGTTACAGACTTATTTATAGAAAATGATTAAAATTACGCACCGAAGATCAATCTATGATTGATAATATTTCCTATGTAACTCCCTTTCGAAAATCACATTAACGTACATAGAAACCATATAAAAATTACGTTATTTTAATTTTGCACAAAAAATTTCTGTTTATTAATTAATACCTTATTCATCATTTTAATAACTTAAAAAATAATAAAACGAACTGGTAACTAGGGTTTGTCATTCGAACAGAAATTATTCGATTATTCAAGAAACAAATTTTTCATTCTTTTCTAGCGAACAAATTTTTTCAATTTAGAATAAAAGATTATTCGACCAGTTTTAAACGATTAATCAAATAATTTTTCAAAACAAGTTTTTATTAAATTATTATATTGTACATAAATTATTATATTGCATAAATGAAATTATAAGTGCAAAAAGTTTTGTTTAGTTGAAAAACCCTGTCAAAAGTGATTGAAAATTTCGTTATTTCTAAACCCACTTGTTAATAGATTTCGGGTTAAAGCCTTTTACGGACACTGAAGTCACAGTATTATTTGGAAAAAAATACAATAGTTTTTCTAGAGATTTAATGAAACGTCTTAAAGTTAGAATAAACGGGATACATATAAGTTATACTTAAATTATGGACTTTTTTAACACACATATTTTTTTAATATTCAACAAAAAGTTAAGCAAAAGTATATGCAATTGCTTTATTTTTAGATTTTTATTGGGATTTGTTGCACATCTGATTTATTAAAAAGAGAAAAAAACAACAATAATTATTTTAAAGCCAAAAGGCTTAATTATATTAATTAATTATACAATTTGTGTGTAATTTGAATATGGACTAATTTTTTTATATTTTTTGTTTATGTTAATGAATTGTTATTTTTAAATGTTAATGAATTTTTAAATGTTAATGTTTTTAAATTTGTTTTATGTTAATAAAACCATAAATTGATTTAAAAAATATTAGTTTTTACACTTTTTAAACTTGTAATTAATTATTCGAATAATACATTTTATTCTTTATTCGATCGATTAATCGAAGAGAATATTATTCGATGAACTTCAATGTCGAATAATTGACAACCCAATTGGCAACACTACTTCTGAAGCATGGGAAAAAATTACCACATAACGTATGATTAATGTTAAATTAACATTTTAAATAATCATACGACAGTATACACCAATGTTAAACTGTAAATAACAAAAAAGCTCTTTTTAAAAATACTGTAAAGCTTTATTTTATGTAGAGTGAACAAATCATAAATAACAACAGAACCAACCATCAAACATGTTGTGCTGCAGTAAGTAAAACAATAATGATGCGGAAAACGTGAAAAACGCAAGGGACAACTCGCAAAACTTAGACGATGCTTTCAAACACACACACACACATACAAGAACAACAACTGAAAACATCACACGACTTGGAGAAGAAAAACAAATGTGAAAAACGAAGCAAAAAAACAAAATAAAAAAGCAAGAAACAAAAACGCACATAAAACGAGAGAAGACGAATTCTCTAGTTTACACACACAGATGCAAACAATCACTTTACAAAAAGTTTACATTCAGAGTTTAGTTCAGTTTGTTAAAAGAGCTCATTAAAACCTCTACACACGTCAAACAAATACGTCAGTTGCAATTGAAATCTAAACAAGAAAAGTTTGTAGTTGTTGTGCTGCTGCTCATAGCTGCCTGTTTCTACTGTTGGAAGCTAAAAGTTTCTAGTTTTTTTTAATATTAATTTTATTGTATGTGTTTGTACGATTTAAGAACAAATATAATAGAAAAAAATAACAACAACTGCAATAAAAAAATACAAGTGTCCTGTTTCTTTTCGCTTTCAATGATTTATGTCGTTTTTTGCACATGAAATTTAATTCTTGACGCCAATTAAAAAGTGTCGATTGCTAATTATTTACGGTAATTGTTACAAAAAAGGCACACGCATGGTATATGAGTGTTAAATTTATATGAAAAACTTAAATTTGAAATTAAATAAAATAATATGCATGCACGTGCACAGTTAAAAATAACCTTGAAAATTGTGTTAAACCCAGAACATAAAAAAATAAACTAGAAAAATAAAGGAAATTAATTAAACAATACAAGGAAAAAAATTTTAACCAACATCAACAACAACTATAAGAAGAAAAAATTTTTACTAATATATGTAATAGTTACGTACAGTTGTTGTTATTATTGCTGCTGTTGTTATTATAACTAAACACACACACTTATATACTTATGTACATGCACACACACATTCTCACGCAACAACAGAAACAACAAAAAATCAATTCATAATTCATTAAAGGTGAAGAAGTGAACTAAAAGACGAAAAATAATAAGTGAAAATATTTATAGCAACATACTACGAATAAAAAACAAGGAAGAGAAAAAATAGTATAAAAATTTTAAAATTATTTGGAGAGTAAAAAAAAGAAATTTTCTAAAAAAAATTTTATAATTTTTAAATAAAGTATGTGCGTGCTAAAAAAAATACCTTCAACAAAGTGAAGGCGAACATAAATACGTTTGTGCTTGTCCTCTTTGTTTTTTTTTTTCTTTCTTTAATTTATTTTTTAAAGGCCATATTTTGAAAATTACATACACACACGCATACCACTCATATCCATACAAAAACAACTGTACCCTCATTTTCTCTCATCTTCATCTGCAAATAACTGTGAATACGAATGTACATTCAAGAGGACAGACTTAAACATGATTTTAAAACAATGAAGACATATGTACATAGTTTTGAGCTGAGTAATTTTTTCGATTTCTTGATCCTTTACTAAAAATACAATATGCTAAGTACTAAAAAGTAGGGATGGCTTCACTATAAAGGTCTAATTTTCTTCAACTAAGGAATTTTTAATTTTTAAAAAGAGGCAATAATATATATTTTTGTAATCGGGAAAATTGAAGAAGAGTTGAACTTTAATTTTTTATACATTTTAATGAAGTCTAATTTTTATTCTCTTGAGTTCTGTTTAAATATATTGAAAATTACAACTAAAGAATTAGGAATTTCATTCTCATTACGAATCAATCGGATTGTTGAATTGAATGATCGACTTTATTTAAAGGTTTTACATAGACCCAAATTTATTTAAATTGTAGGGCTTTATATAGTTCTTATGAATTTTAATCGTAGGCCAAACGAAATAACTCCAATAAGTTTTAATTCTAAATTATCTGAAGTTATATAAATACTTTCAATAAGTATTTATATGATTTCTATAAGTTTAAGTGGAAAGACTATATATAACCCCAAACTAGAGATATTGAAATGGAATAGAGCATACTGTGTGTGAGATATTAGTGAAATTCGTATTTTATTGGGAAGCCCCATATAGGCTATTATGTATGAAATATGACGTTATTCAAATGTCTGTGGTGGCTTTGTATGGTGAAACATATCGGTCTAATTTTCATTGACTAGGCCACACTTAGATCCGTTAAAATTTATGCGATCGACTGGGTTACATTTACTTTGAGGTAATCGTTCGATTACAGTTTATTGACATAGGCCTGTAGTTTCAGAAAAGCCAACAAGAAGTAGTCTAATAGATGGCCTACTTAAGTCATCTCTACGAGAAATAACCATACCTATTAAATGATTGATGCATGGGTTGAACTTTTGGGTTAGTTGGATATTGTACAAGTCCAAGCCAAAGATACGAAACAAAATTCTCCAACTTTAAGTGTGCGATAGATAGACTTCTTGTTAACGGCTGGAATTGCGAACAGGCAATTTGACGTTCAATTAAATGATTGATTGATTGTTTGCTGACCGTTCATCTCAAATTTGGCTGTTAAATGTTTCCACTCACGAATACTCATTTAGATAAAAGAGATTTTTATTTGAAAATGCCAATAACTAAATAATAAGGAAAATATTCGACAGTTTCTTCCTAGCATTAAGCCGATCCTATTATAAAACGTTTATTTTGAAAAGGTTTCTCTGTTGTGGTCTGCACCATGCCCCAAGTGTTACTTACTCCCTGTTATATTGTTATAGAAACATATGAAACTAAACATCGTTTCAAAGCTACACTTACTAATATTTCTCATTCATTCACGTGAAAACAATTCCTTCTCGAGCGTTCACATTTCACAGATCTTTATATCCATTTCTGCGACATTCACATTGCTGTTGCTTTGGCGCTTAAATTCTAAACATTTGTTATATGATTGACCGTCGCGAGGTCTCAGGGTGAAGTTTCTCAGGGGACGGAGCGCCATAATGGCTCAAATGAGGAATTGATTCCCTTGCCACATATAAAACATAATTGGCTCTATTCGTAGCCTTAATTGTGGAAATGAATAGAAAGATTACACAAAAATCCTTTTAAGGCTAACCTCCTTTTTCTATATTTGGAATAATAAAACAACCTATAAAGTAGACCTTTTAATGACCACAATGTTCAGTTATTTTTTTAAATAAAAGAAGAAGAAAAACGATAATATAAAAAAAACATACATATGTACATTCGTACAAGTCGAATGGAAGCCAAGACTTCAACCATTATCATCGTATTTTATCCATTTTGTTTAAATTCATTGTAGCAGTAAATGCAGCAGCACGTTTCTTATAAACTCTTTTATAAATATTCTTACAACAACTCAGGCCATGATGAAACTTACACTTTCACACAAACATTGATACGAATAAATAACAACAGCAATAACAGTGACAGCAAATGTAAAGAGTTTAACCAAGCGAAAATTTGGTTGACTTTTAAGATGCCAAAATAAATACGCTCACACACACATATATATATATATATATATA
Source organism: Protocalliphora azurea (assembly GCA_932274085.1). NCBI lineage: Eukaryota > Metazoa > Arthropoda > Insecta > Diptera > Calliphoridae > Protocalliphora > Protocalliphora azurea. Next base: position 46,752,433 of record OW026523.1, read on the forward strand.
TATATATATATATATATATATATATATATATATATATATGTGTGTGTGTATGTGTATATATATATATATATATATATATAATGAAAAAATTAAAAAATTGTCTCCGAAAGAAAATGTTTTTGTAGTTTTAGTTTATTTTTTGATAAACAAATAAACAAACCATCGTTACCATCACTTTCCACATCTTCAGCTCATTTGCCAGCCAACACCATTATGAAAAACAATTGAGAATTTTTTGTTTTCGATCTGTAATTCTTAACGCCCTCTTCATTGTCTGTCACAGTGTCTGCTGTGTGAGTGTATTTGTGCAAACGTGTATCTGTTTACACATGTAAATAGTAAAACATTGCTAAAAGAAAGAAAGAAAGAAGAGAACAAATACAACACTGATCAGTGTGTCAATTTTATCCGCATATTTCTGCATTTTCTTCCTCAATTTATTATTTCAAATTCCCAACAGAACAATAACGAACAACCATTATTAAGATTTAGACAAATGAACAGAGCGGCAGACTAAGAGACAGACACACAGTCACACAAACAAACAGCCAATAAAGAAAATTTTCAATTTATCAGCTATAGATAAACGATTTTCATTTAATTCTTCTTTTGTCATTATTTGCTTGATTTTCTTTTATTATTATTGTTGTTGTTGCTAAACAATTTATGAGTGTGGCATTTGAGTCAGTGTGTGTATGTATGTGTGCACTTCTACAAGACAGATGTTTAAAATTTATTGGATGAGATTAAAAGTTTTTTTCGTATTTTAAAGCGTCATTAGTTTAATTTTATTTATAGGCTGATTAATTTTTTAAATAAGGACAACTAAATTATGTAAAAAAATATTCTGAAAATAATTAAACCTTAAAAATGTTAATATGTTGAATGAAAAGTTATTTATGGTCTTAAAAACGTTTTGATCCTCAATTGTGGATATTATTTCCAAAAAAACTTTAAAGTTAAAACCAAAAGTAAGAATTCAAACATAAATATTTTTAAAACTATAAGAGATAAGTTACGATAAACATTACTGTGGATCGGTCAATTTATAAAAAAATTAAAAATAGAAGACACATTTTTGCAATCTTATGAGAATTCAAATAAAACTTAAAATTTAGTTTAGTTTTCGAGATAGGAGACTTTACCTACCAACTCAAACTTTTTAATAAAAAATTAAATTTCTCGAAAGTCAGAACTCCACTGTCTAGTGAAAAAAATCCAAAAATTTATTTTGAAATATTATAGCAAAATTTACATCAAATGATAGTTAAGACTTTCAGCGTTCAAGTGATGTCTCGTTTTTTTATTTTGAAATAAGTCTACACAAAATAGGACTACATGAAAGTCGAGGAATTTTCAAGTATTTTTATAATTTTAAGTAACAAAAAACTGGTTTGTAAAAAAAATCGCAAAAAATTCGGTTTTAAATATTTAGCTGTTTCTATTAATTAGATATATTAAAAATCCCACAAGAAACAACATTACAAATAAAAATATGAAATATTTACTTATACACTGAGAAAAAAATTTGTAATTTTGGCCAAAACATCAAACATTTTCTAAAATATTGTCAGCATTTATGGGCCAAAAAAAAGGCACAGGGGAAAACAACCTTACCTAAGTCTGAATGGTGTATAATATTTCGAAATGTTTTCTATACAGCTCATATTAAATTATATTTGTTTCTATGACAACTTTTGAACTAAGTTAGTTTCAAAAATTGTCCGTACTACAGATTTTGTATTAAATATTTCGACTTGTTTACTGAAAATATTAAAGTTAAAGTATATTACAGATGAATAATTGTAAAGAATGCATTCCTAAGACACTTTATGATGTCTTTTCAAAAGAACAAGGAACAATCATGAATTTATTGGAAAAAATAGCACAAAAAATACAAATGGAAATCAAATGCTCAAACTTTTAATTCCGCCCAATTCTGCAGTAACAGTTAATCGAAACATAACAAATAAAAACAACAGTATTAATAAAAACAGTTATTTCGCATTAAATGATCTTGTTTTTTAATGGTTTAATCATTCAAAAAACTAAAACATTCATAAATTTTTGTAATACATACTACACTAATTTTTAGAGAAATAAATAATATAAAGTTAAAAATAAAGCCAAAAAAACTAAGTAAATTTAATAATTTTGATTATATAAAAAAAATACCATGTCAACACTGATTAACAAAAAAAAGAAAACAATTTATGCAAAAAATACCGTAATTAATATTTACTTGTATGTTACAATAGATATGGTAATTTATTGATCCAATACTGGCAAAATATTAAGATTTTTTTTTTTTTTTAATTTTGAAAACTTTTTATAAATGGACTGACAATGTTTACACATATATAAAATTTTATCGTTGTACTTAATTTCCTTCTATATTTTTCCAACTTTAATATGGGATCAGCTACTGTGCACCATCAAAATTACATGGCATATAGAAACACCACTTCCTATTTAAATATCATATATTAACTTTGTTAATAATAATATTATTTTTACCACTTCCTCTTCTTACTGGTTTAATTTAATAAAAGTAATAAGAATAAAATTTCAGAATATAACAAACCATATTAGCTTTAATATTTTTTTTTTTTATATCCTACGCCAGCATATGTGGTTGTGTAGATGTTTGTTACGTACAAAAAAATTTGTTGATTCCCCAACTTAAAGTATACGTTCGTCTGGCTGGCTGTAAGTAAAATTTGTGCGCAAAAAAACGTAGCAATTTAGAATATATCTTACTGAAATTTGGAATAAATTTTGGTACAAAAACCCAACTCATTAAAAAGATCGGTCCTTTATTTTACCTAGCTCCCACACAAATACCGAAATAGGGGTTCAATGTTCATAATTACTCTAAATATAGCAATATTTTATTGAAATTCAGTACAGGGAAGGTTTGTGCAATTATAAAAGTGTTTTGTTTCATTAAGATCAGGTCCTTATTTGACCATATATCGCATATTAAAACCTCTTCCGAAAATCACTTCAACGTACATAAATAAATATTAGTATTAAGATTATATTTGATATAAACAAGTTTTATATGAGTAGAAAATACCAGATTTCATGAGGATCGTTCTATAATTGACCATAGCCCATTTCCGGGAATAATCTACATAATATTATCACACGTATGTTTTATGGAAATATAAATCACACTTATTACAATAATCGTTCTACAATTGGACACTGTTTAAAAATCCAAAAATCCCTTTGACACACATAAACAATGGCATAGGATACCATTTGGTCGGGCTTGACCGACTATAACTTTCTTACTTGTTTTTTTTTTTTCCTTAAAATAGTTTGAAATCAATATATTGCGAAAATATATTTATTTTCATCTAATACATTTCGATACATTAACTAACAGTTGTATAAATTTCTCGTTGATTCTCATGTCGCTCAAACACACTCCTCATCATACTCCTCATCTACTCGAAACTGAAAATGAATAACAAAAAAGAGACAATTTTTAAATTAAAAAAATTTATCGTTTAATCTCAATTGACAATGTCTTTTTATTTGTATTTTTTTTATTTTTTTATTTTTTAATAAAAGAATTCATCTGATATAAATTTAAATACAATACAATCTCTGCCAATCACTTAATTATCAAAAAAAGAAAAAAAAAAAGAAAGAAATAAAATTAAATAATAAGAAAGAAACTGCCTGTTAATAAACATTAAATAGTGAACAAATAAATATATAAATTTGTTTAAATAAATTTATTTAAAGCAAGAAAAAAAACAAAACAAAATGTATTTTCATTTAACACATGACGGTGCAACATCATCTACCAAATCATCAAATTTGTCATCGTCTGGGAGAAGAAGAGCAACTGCAATTAACAATAAACGTTTTACTTGCTCAAATATGCCACAAAAAGTGTTGGTAATATTCTGTTGCATATGTATAACATTAACAGGTAAGTATTACATTATTTACAAAAAGTAAATAATTAATTATCTAAATATAAATATTTCAAATAATTATACATGCATATTTATGCAAATTTTCTGTGTAATATTTAAATACGAATATAAATATGTACTTATATTTCCTAAATAAATATTTACTCACTTTTGGTTTCTTTCTTACAAAAATATTTAAATAGAGATTTCAGACACTTAATTGACGATTATTGATTTTAATATTTATTTGTACCTAAACATGCATAGTGTAATAAGAAAGTGACCTCGTAAACTCAGCTGATTTAAAATTTGTTCATATACGTACCGCGCAAATCAAATTTTTTGTTTTTTTGTTTTTTTTTTTTGTATTTTAATGAAAAATTTTTTACCGCGTTCATTTATTTTTCTTTTTCATTTGCTAATTTTTGTCTTCATAACATTTTGACATTTTGTGCGGTGGTTTTATACAAACAAAATACAAGCAATTGTTGTTTTTGTTGTTTTTGATGTGCGGTTACTTTATAACTACATTACGTAAACGTGCAACACTCAAAGTAAAATATAATATAGAAAAATATTTAACATGTATATGAGTAAATAACAAAAAGTAATTAAAAGTTAAGCTTAGATTGGATTTATTTGAAGGAATATTAATTTCCTCAAAACCATAAATACTATTTACTCCACGTTGATTTGCTTTAAGTTAACGTATCAATAAACTAATTTTTGAATTATAGTTAAAAATAACAATTTGTATTTATATTTTTAAGCTAATTTTTATATTTGATGTTGTTTGATTTAATTTTTACCTTTTCTGAAGGCTTTAGTTATTATAAGTACATTAATGTTTTAGTTTTTTTTTTTCTTTTTTAACAAAATTTATATTATTATTTGATGTCAAACCATTATGTTTTTATAGGGCTATTCATGATAAATATTTCTAATTTAATTACCTTGAACTACAAGCAGTTTATTTGTTCTTTTAGCAGTAGCTACTCGTCATCCGTCCATTGTACAAGTACTTAACATTCTTTATGTTGTAATTACTAACATGGTTCATAGTTTTGGCCTTGACTGTTGTGTTTTTAAGTGTTTGGCAAAATTCATTTTAAAATCATGTTTTTTGTTTCAAACTAAATGCATATTTTGTGTTCTGGCATAAGTGGTATTTCTCCTGCTTAAAGGAAAACTTATGCTTATGCAAGGAAAATTTGATCAACATAGTTTAGCTTGTTTAGAATTAAATTTAAATTCATTGTTAAAATCCGTACAAGTAATTACTATATGACACCCTACATTATTATGTAATTTGTATAACACTTCGACACCTTTCATTTTCACTCGAAAAACATCACATAATATTCAAAAATCTCGAAATACCCTCTAAAATTTTTTGGTATTTCGAAAATACTCTTTTAAGGGTAGTTCCTGCACAAAAAGTTACGTAGCTCCCTAAATTTTAACTCAATTATAAATATTTTAAACATTTCATCATTAAAAACAATCTAAATCCAACTCATTAACTTATTTTTGAAATTTGAAGGAAGGGCGTCCCAGGGGACCAGGGTTTTTTTTATTTTTGTCATTTGTACTACTGAAATTGCAAAAAAAAAAGTTAGTGCCAATAGATTTTCATTGTGTTTTTATTAGATTTATCTCCCAGGTATAAAAGTTGTAAATATTTCTTTTCGCAGTATCAGTTTTACTATTAAGTTTTTTTTTTTTTTTTTTTTTTTTTTATAGTAGTTCATGTCTCAATGGTACTCCCATTTTGTTCCTTTTTTTATTATAACCGATTTATTTTTTTTTTTTTTTTGTTGTTTTTTTTTTACAAATGGACTGTCCCTTTTGTTCATCAAAATCTCACACTTCGCGTATTGTAAAGCATAAACACGTGTGATGACAAATCCTCTTCTAGTTAATTTTCGCTTACATAAGTAATATCCAGTAGTTACATGTAACACCATTTGCATATACACGAGTTTAAAATCGGTTTACAGTTTACCATTTGTTTTAAATTATATAGTGTTAAAATCCATTCACATGTAAATGTGTGCTAATTGCTTAACTTTTACTAGACTATAAATTACCACAATTAACAAATATATATTACATATTTATATGCAATCGATTATAAACTGAATTTTCAGGCTGATTGTTTCAATTTATTAAAACGGATTGTTTGTTAAAAGAAATTAATGTATATTTTACTTCTCTTATGAATACGAGTAATTTTGTTATTTTATTAAAAATACTTATAGAAAATTGTACTAGAAAAAAAAGGTTAATTACCTGTAAGAGAATACTTGACTTTTCCTTTCATTTGCTTTTCTATTGAAAATTCAAACAATATGTGTAGTACCTCTGTCAGTATGTGTGAATGTATGTACTATATGTGTATAAAAAAAGTCATTATAACAATATGGCTGGAAAATAGAAAATAGCACGTTACACATTTCTAATTTGTTTAACCACTAATAGACCAACATAATTGTATTAAGTTTATTTTCTACCTTTTAGCCATTTGTTTTTTTTTTTTTTTAATATTTAATATTTAATTTAATAATGTAGAAAATACACAAACATACAATAACAAAACACATTAGTGTCGAATTTAAATCTAAAAAACTCCAACTGGACGACTGTTTACATTCCAGAACAAAGAGAAATAGATAAATAAATAAATAAATAAATATGTGTATATTTATCATTATTAATTTATTTATTATTACAATTATTACTATTATATTATTTTGATACGTTTTTTACACTTCTAAATGTTACTATTTCGACACCGCAAGAAAACACTAAAACTGTCACCTAAAAAGTATTGCAGCTGAGGAATATAATAATATTCGACTGTTAATGTAATCATGAGGTAACACTTTCGTTTAAATTTAAATAGAAAATGTTGGCAGAGATTGTAGTTGTTTAAGTGTATCGATACTAAATACTTATATGGTAGTTGTTTGGACAAGTACTAGTAATAAATATTGAGGTAAATTTTGTTAGAATTTCTAAAATTTTTAATTACGTATTTCCTTTCGATTATAAGTACATGCTAATTTGTAAAGAGTCCTTTTCTTTAATTAGACGGATTTTTATTTAGTTCGCTTTTTGATTCTGATTTGATTTTATGAATCATTTGAAACAATAATTACTCTTTCTTGACATTAATCAAGTTTAATACAATATTTAGCATTTCTTTTATTTTTAATATTATAAATAAAAACTGAGTGGTAAAAGTTAAATAATTAATTCGACAACATATGGTTTTATAAAGTAGTAAGTAACAATTATAATATTCTAAGTAACATTTCAAAACGTAAATCCTTTACCATTGAAAGATATCGGCTTAATCTAGTAAAGGCGTATCTTGACTTTTCGTAATTTTACAGAAGAAGGAAAAAACCGAATAAAACCTAGGAAAATTTAGATAAAAAAAAATAGTACGTAGTTCTAATTCAAAAACAACAAAGAGCGAAATTAATGCTGACTTTTATTTTTGGCTATTTCTACTTCTTAGGAAGTTATCTTAGATAAGGCTTTTAGTTATTGAAATCTTTGAAAATAAATGTAAAGTTAGAGCTGGTAACAATTACACGCAATATCAAAACCTATTCACTTATTCAAATAAATTTTATGATATTTTGAACGTTTGATGGTATTAGTGTAACAAATTTTAGGTATTTCGAACGAACCTTTAAAATTTGTCTTTATGCTAAAAATCGAATTTTTTTTAAATCTTGCGAAAAATTGGGTTCATATCTAAATTATTTTTTCATATATTTTGCGAAAATGTATTTTACTAAAGTTTATTACAAAGAAATTATATTTCCTATAAACATTTCGCATATATCTTCCTAGAAGAAATTTACGCAATATCTTCTTTTTATTATTTGGATGAAAATTATCAAAGGCAATATTTTCTTAATATTAAATTTTTAGTAGTTTGAAGAAAACTAGGTAATAAACAACGAGAAATATAATTTTTGTATTATTTTTATTTTCAAAATATCGCCCTTTTCTCAGTAAGGTGATTATCACCTCCGCAATAAATTAATAATATCCCATTGATATCATCTGGAAGAAATTAATGCAATACTTTTATTTTTCAGTCACAATTTTTTTCAGTAATCGAAAAATTATTCAAAAATGAAAAATTCTGAAAAAATTAATTTGTCTTAAACAAAAAAAAAAAAATTAATATTTTATGTGAGCGAGTTACTTTTCCAGCTTTATGATGTTAAGATTTATGTACAGGCATATTTTACAAGATGTAAAAGATTTCTTTTTTATATATTTCAAGATTTATTTAGTGATAATTTTTCTATATATTTATTATACCTTCCCGAAGATTATATGGCGGTATCTTCTTTTCTTCACCTAGTTGATTATCTAGCAATATTGACTTTTTTTCCAAGCATATTGAAATATTATTGCTTAGATGTATTGCCTGTGGCGCAAAATATCTTTCGATGGGGGAAACTTCCGCGATACAAATATGATTATTGCGGCAATAAAATTTTTCTTCTAAGCAATACGATATTCGAATTACATTAATATTATTTTGCTTATAGGGTTAATATTGCAATTATTTTTTTTTTAACCCAAGTAAATTTCTTTTCGTCCATAAAATTTTTAACTTTCTACATTTTTTGATGTGCCTCTATATTTCCATTAAGCATTACAAACACCTACTAATTATATCAATTATATTTAATTTCGTGTTGCCCATGATGTGCCTTAGAAAAATGTGTTTTGACAAAAGTGTCTCGTTTTCAACTATCAACGACATTTGATTTAAAATTATGGTCTTGATGGTCGTTCTTATATCTATATATCCAAGATTTGTACAAATTGCAATTTGCTATATAAAAATACAAAAACAAAAAGTGAAATTTTTGCGTAATTTTTAAAAAGTCAATAAAATTTTTTATTAAATTTATTTTTAATGCTACTTCGATTTTATTGTGCAAAATAACAAAAAAACTAAGTTCACCCAGTAATTCATGCTATTTCATTAGAAACTGTAAATGTGCGTCGCGAAAAACTGACTTTTTTAAAAATTTTCACTATTGTTTTCCAAACTTTAAGAAAATCTAATGCGTTTACTATTAAGGACATATCAATGAGATGCGACCGCAAAATAATCATAATTACAACAAGTATCAATCCCTATTTTAGAATTTGTATTTCGCTGAGGGGCGCACATACCCCGCCCAAAACAAAAAAAAAACAAAAAAAAATAATAAAAATAAAAAATACAAAATTTAAAAATGTCATCAAAATTTTACTCTATGCAACTGTATGTAACTGTTGAAAGTCTGCACAATATCATATAAGGTGTAGAATTTATTCACAAAGTCCCATTAGTTTATATAAGATCGAATAAGAAAAAAGGGATATATAAAAGTGTAGAAGAATGGGAAAAAGTTAAATAATTTTAAGCTCTTTTTTAAGTTTTTGAATTTTGAACAATGATCATGATTACAAAATGGCAATGTAATGGTGCTATAATCTTGCACTCTATTAGTAAAGTTTTGTGGCTTGAGATCTTTAACTCATTTATTTATTATGCTAGAGTGTCTACAGAAACTGCTTTCCTGCGTTTCTCATGTAGGAAGGCTGCTCAATCCATGAGATGTATGGAATTTACAAAAGTTCTGATTTTGTTTGCTCTACCGACAGTTTTGGCAAATAGGGCTAAAAGGCTAAGCCTATTTAAAACTGCTTTGCTGCTTTTTATTCTGAATAAAAAAGCTTATATAGTTTTTTTTTCGCAAAATGTCAAATTAAGGAGTTATAGCGCAATAAATTTATTATTTGCTTTTAGGACCTTTCTTAGAACAAAAGTTAAAGTCGACTGTCCGGTTGACGTCTAATCGACCCAATTTTTGTACCCATATTATTTTTTAGCTCCATCTACCACGCTACTGATGGAGCAAGCAAAATTAAAAATTCTGTATTCATGGACAGCCTAATGCATATTGATGAAAGAAAAACGAATAAAATTTTACAGTTTAGAATAAACAAATTATTCGTTCAATATTTTTAAAATAAACGAATACTCGAATAAAAATTTTGATCCTAATTATTTTGCCTTTATAGCGGAATATTTAGAATTATTTTTTCAGAAAAACAGTTTTCAATTAATTACTTTATGGAAAAACATGTAAAAAAAAATTGTGCTGAAACCATTTGATTTTTAACAAATTTTTACGTTTTTAATAAAATATCTTATACATTTACTGAGGAGTTTGGGAATACATAATTTGGAATCTAAATATGAAATGTGTTTACTTTGCCAACCAGTGCTATTCGAACGAATATGGAATGACAGTTATTATTTGAATAATTCAATAAAACACATTAATATTGCCACAAAAAATAAGAAATTAAATATAATTTCAAGAAAAAAAAAAAAAAATTTTTCCTGCATTCTGTTCACCAATAACCATCATTTGAATTGTCTTTCTGCAAACATTTATTTCCAACGGGAGGCTTATGTATGTATTATCTGAGTTCTTATAAAATTCAAAAATAGCAATGATGAATTTTTAGAATTGCTTATTCCTTATAAGTTACTCAATTGAACATTTTAAATGCTAAGAAGAGATTTTCGAGAATAGAGCTTTCACGGGAACTATGGTTAACTGATATATATACTGGTATACTGGTTTTTTAAAAATGTATTTTACTAGAGACACAAAGTTCATATGGGCCATTATCAATAAAAAATTGAACCTGGCTGAAACTGACTTAAGTCCTTAATAAGTTTTTTTGGTAATATTATTTTATACTAGTTTTTACTAGTTACAAATCTGAACTCATAAGATTTTAATAGAACGTCAAATTTTGGTACCATAGGATTCATTTTGTAATCATGATTGTTGCTCAAAGTTCAAAAGCTTAAAAAAGGGGCTTAAAATTACGAGTATTTTACTTTTTCCCATGCTACTGTGCAGACTTTCAACACTTAAATAGAGGATAATCGAATTTTGATGCAAATTTTTTAATTTTTTAAATTTTTGTTTTGGTTTTCTGGGTTAAACATGTGAATTAGAAATTTACACTTGGAATACAAATTTTGAAACAGGGATTGATGCATGTTGTAATTATGCATATTTTGCTCTCGTATCTCGTTGATATGTCCTAAATAGTCAATGCAGTAGATAGTCTCAAGGTTTGGAAAACAAGAGCGAAAATTTTTAAAAAAAAGTCAGTTTTTCGTGAGACATATTCACTGTTTCTAATGGAACAGCATGAATTAGTGCGTGAATTTAGTTTTGTGCTATTTTACACCATAAAATCGAAGGAGCATTTGAAATGACCTAGTAAGTTTTAGATCACATTGAGTAGATCATTGTGTCATTCTTAAAATGTTGGATACACTTTCAAAGTTATCAATAAAAAGCAATTTTTTACGACTTAACGGAAAAAATTAAAAATTAAAAAAAATTACAAAATTTACAAAATTATCTACTCAACTAGACCTACAACACGCACCAGGTCATTTCAAAAGTATATCTAACTTTTTCCATTTTGTCACAAATTGTAATTAACGGTCGAAGCAAAAATGTAAAATCAATTTACAGGTTCAAAATATAATTAGTATAAAATTTTTAGAGGATTCAAATTCTAGGGATTTTGTTTATTACTCGTATGTCAACTAATTAACCAAATTATTAGAATACGAAAAGAAGTTAAAATATAAATTATTTAAATAATAATAATAATATAAATAAGAAAAGATGCTAGAGGGTAAATTAATCTTTTAACGAGTTTTGAATTCGTTTCTCTTGTATAAGATAAAATATTAGTTACGTGCTTTTGCATTTCAGTTGACGATTTATATTATTTCTGTTTCAATAAAATGGCACATGTATCAAATTTATTCTATCCTTGTTGAACAAAATTTTGCCTATATTTTAAATAAGTGTTTATGATTAAAATGTTCAAATTAGATTTATAAAATTTGTCAATTGCCTTTCAATTCAATCACTAAATATTCATTACACATTAGAATTAATTAATGAATTCTATGCACATATTTGTAACTAATCCATACAAACACATAAATTCATTTATATATAGTTTGTATTTAAATTTATGTCAATTAAAAAAAAAATATCCACAAACTATTTTTCTTGATTATTTTGGCTCAGTGCTATGCGTAATTATAATTAAATTGTGTCAATAATTATCAAAAAAAAAGTACATGCTCCAAAAACTATAATATATTTACTCGTGAAGCGAAAAATCAAAATTGAATGAAACAGGGTGAATTACAAATTTACACTTGGTCATCATTTAATAGAATGCATTCGTTCGATAATAATATTCTGTGGATTTCGATTAAGCGGAGTTCTTAAGATAAGAAGAATTACAATTATCAATGTAATATTTTATAAATTTTTAATTTCTTTGAAAATGCTCTCATTATTCCTTTTTTAAACAGCTAATTACTTAATAGCTTGTGATGAACTCATTCATTTCTATTCTATACATGCAGAGCTGTAAGATTAGGAGTTTTAACCACAAATTAATGTATTCCGTAAGGGAGCATATTTTTATATGACGAGTTTCCAATTATATTATTTTTTGTAATCTTAAGAGTTAAGCAAACTAATATATGTCAGAAACTAGTTTGTTTTTTTTTTTATTAGAGTTATTTCCAAAATTCACTCGCTTACATTATACCGTTTATTCCCTTACGTTAGCGCATTTATATAAGCAAGTTTATCTGCTATGCATCGATAGAAATTAAATTTTTTTACTGGAATTTTTTAAAATACCATTTCTTTTTTAAGATATTTACTCGCTAACTATAAATAGTGAGATATGGACCATTTTAGTGTTGAGAAAAAAAATCATGTAATTTTGATACCTTTAATATGATACTGTAGTGATACTTTACGTATTTCTACTTTACAAATTATTATTAAAAACAATAAATTATTAAGTTTTAGGTTTTTATTGTCATTTAATTTGGAGAAATAAATTGAGTTGAAATTTGAGCATTGAAATATTAACATTAACATTGATGATCCCGACGTGATTTCGCGTATACTTTTCAACCATTTGTTTCAATGTGATGGATTATCGAGTGTTTGATTGGCGGTAATTTATCTCTAGGTATTGTAACATCAGCGAATTCCATTAGGATTGATTAGAACTTACCAGGGTCTTCTGAAAGGCTTTTAAGCGTAAAATCTTGAGGTGAAGAACAAACACCAAACTTTTTGAGATTTCTTGAGGAATCGAATAAAAGTTATTTTTAATATCAACTAAATCTGATCCAAGTTGACTGCATATAGAACAAATTGAGGTTTTGTTTTTTTTTTCTTCACTTGTGGCAGGATATACAAATAAATCTGCACCAGTTCCAATAAGATATCTGAACCTCAACTCAGCATCTTGAATGTACAGGATACTTATTTGTTGACCACCTTCACCTGTCACCGTATTGTTTTCCGATAGTTTGAAAGATGAAGGATGAGCAGCTTTTCGTCGCTTGGGAACAAAATTTGTTATGGTACCAACATAACGGATTTGTAGATGACGAACGAGAATGGCTGCATGATATATTTCTTGAAGATTGAACCGTTAAAGCATCTTTTTTCGAAATTACTTCTGCAATTTTTTTCTCTATTGTCATTCATCATCTCTATTCGTAGAAACTGTATTGATTGTGGATGTGGAATCAGATTGATCATAAATCTCATCAACTATGATTGCCAGTTGTCAATTGTATCGCTGCTAACCGATAATATGGCTTTTGTTTACATTTGGCAAATGTTAAATCCATAGCATTTTTAGCATCTCTCTTTGTGATGATACTGTTCGCCCACCTCTTCAACCGCCTTATAAAGGACCATTTCGGGTTGTATCCAAAAGTGTCAAAACTTACATAGTTAATAATAATGGTGAACAAAAAACAACATCAGTAGATCGTTTAAATAATGCCGTCAAAAGTATAAATTCGAAAATCGATTTAAATACATTCCCTGAAACATAACATCGAATATATCAATCTGGAAAAACTGTTCGAATCAATATCTAACGTTATCAAAGGAATTGGAACAATGTAGTGATATTTTACGTATTTTAACTTTACAAATTACTTTAAAAAAATCAACTATTAATTTTTAAGTTTTTTTATTATCATTTAATTTGGAAAATAAATTGAGTTGAAATTTGAACATTGAAATATTAACATTAATAATACCTTAATGAATCTTGTATCATAAATACTTTTCACGATATTTGTAATTTTTTATAGACGACTTTGTAAATTTTTTATATATTTAACACTGATTTAATAATTTGAAATTTCAAAAAATATTCTATGCAAAAACGAGGCCCATAGCTTATATAGGAGCTTCAAAAAGTTTAATATGCCGTTTTGGTCTAGAATTCGGTTAACACTGGATATATATCGGGGGACTTCATAAACACAGTTTTAACAATTTGTGGGTCCAAGAGACATTTAAAAATCCGGTTTTTTGAAGATATATCTGCCATTCACAAACTGATTTTGCTTAATATAGAATATCTTTCTTTTCTCAATTCGAGATTTTTTGTTTTTAATTTTGGGGTTGTCGGAAAAAAGTATCTGGCAGCCCTTTCTACGTGTAGAATTTTACAGAGTTTTATGCACAGTATGTTGTACCAAATGTTACAAAAATATTAGTGGAACAAGAACAACAACAACAATAATCAAATAAATATTTGTAATCAACGAATGTATTGTTTAAGGTTTCCTAAAAACGACAGCACTAAAGCATCAACAGAAGCATTAACATCAGAAGGAAAAACAAATTAATTGCTTCTATTTTAAAATTCAACAAAAGAATTTAAAAACTTTTAGTTAAAGCTGTGGATAACAAACCTCAGATGGTCAAAAGTTCACAAAGGTGATTTACAGATGAAGAGTTTTAAATATTATTTATTTAATAGAGACTAAATCTTTAACCTATTTATATTTTTGCGGGTCCTTTAAAGATGTATTTAGTAATTTATGAAATTATGCTCAACATTTAACTAAACAATTTTGTTGAAATAAGAAATTGGTTTGTTTAAGATATAAAATATTTAAATTTTTCCTTTATTCTAAGTTTGAATTCTAGTTATTTTTTATTAAATACAACCGAAAAATAATTAGTATAATTTTTATTCTTTTTATTCTTCAATGTTTTGATAGAGACGCTGCATTTTTGTGGATTCTTTTGGCCACATAAAATTTCAGTTATTTAAAAATTTACAAACAATAATTAATTATGTTTTGCAAGGAAAATAATCTTAATTATGTCTTGTTAACAAATAGAAAATACTTAGTTGTTATTGGACGAAGACTTTTTTCTTAATAGACACTTAAAATAAGACTAAGATAAAATACATATACTTGTAATACTAATATTACTTATAAAATATACTACTTACATAGATACTTTTTTATATTAAAATATGACTTCTTACAAAATTATGAAATACGAGTACATATATTTTAAATTTTCAAAAATCATTAATCATTTAAGAAATTTAATTTGTAAATGTTAATTTATTAAAAGCTACTTCAAGATATTAAAATACATAGAACAGCTTTAATAATAATAAGAGTTTTTAATATAAATAAAATGATTAAGAAATCATTCTTTCTCATAATATTTATTTGAACGTACTGAAATCCCAATTGGGACAAAGGATTCTAGTAAATGATTAGATAAACCAATAAATTTGAAGAAGAAAATAAATGTATTGTGGTTGCTTTTTCCCAGCAAAATCTTTTTTGTTCTTGGTAATGGCAACTACTTATTAATTAGTTTCTTGGTAATGAGGCGTTATTATTATTTGACTACTCTATATTACATACATAAGTACTCAATAGTATAATAGCGCAGTAATATTGCAATCACGTGGCTAGAACGCTGGATTAAGAGAAGGTTGTTGGTTCAAACCCATTTTTTAACAAAATGTCTAAAAACATATTTTATATACAAAAAATTTCTGTCACTTAGAAAATTAAGTGCGAGATGGTGTACTGAATAAGACGTTAGTTATGAAAAACGAATGGTTAATTTGTGCCCAAGTTCAAATCTCACTGACGACAAAATTTTTTTGTTTTTTATTTTTATTTTCGTTTAGGTTTGAGTACCCCTAGAGTCTAAAAATAACTACATGAATTTGTAGACAACTCAAATAAAAACAACTAGTTTTTCAGGCAAAAATAAATAGTTTATTTTTGTTTCCAATTATACGTGCTAGCTTACCAGGAAAGCAAAAAAAACCACCCGTCATAATAGTTGCAGTCTCATTAATCCATTTTGTGTATACCTTAAACTTTTTAAACGTGTAATAATAGAAGAGACATCGAAAAGGTCGTAACATTAGCAAAATTCTGGATTTTCAAAATGGATAAAACGGTATTTCTTTGTATGAAAAAATTGCCAAATAATAAAGTTAAAAATAAAAATTTCCCAAGAAAGATATACCTGAGATGCTTACGATTAAATTATATATTGTCAAATTGATATAACTAAGGTTAAACAGATTTTCCTAATTTCTATTTACACGCAGAGAAAAAATAAAGTCGAGCATTGTATTTTATAATACTAAAGCATACTCTTTATGTTTGTGGTAAATAATTTTGGTAACAATGGTAAATATGAAATATGTTTACCACAACCATTTATATCGGTGCCTTCTACCTTATTCTAGAATTGGGTAAAAGAAAACCATATTAGTATTTGTGACAAATATACTTATGTTTATCACAAAAATAATTTAGTTAAGGAAACGCATATTTAATTATCGAAACCATAACATCGTTGCTGTAAAGATATAAATTATTGGAGTGACAATAAAAGAAGTTCAAACATGATATGTTTAACGTAACATTGCTCAACTGTATTTTTCTCTGGGTGTAGATATCTCAAATATTCACCTTGATAATGTATTTAAGATAACTAAATGGAAATTAGGAAAATCTGTTTAATCTTAGTTATATCAATATGGAAATCTATATTTTAACATATTTATGGACTAACTACGGAATATAATTTCCCCCATATCCATCTCGATTTAGAGAGAAAACGGAAAATTTTTTTAACCTACCGGTATTCTCGGTATCCCGGATAAAAAATGCAAATTTATCATTACTCTATCCAAATATCTAAGTCCTAAATAGGATGTACATTAGGGTGGGTCGAAAAAAAGCTTGCGAAAGTCACTTCCTAGAATGAAAAAATAATTAATGAGGTTTTCAAAAATACCGTCTTTTTTGTTTTTTGTTAATGGTTTGACGACTGCATAATTTTCCTCTTTGGTGATTTTTTAATCCGGCATCAAATTCTCGATGTCACTTCTGTTATATCGGAACCTTTCACCCATATCCAATTATTTTCATTATATATATATATATATATTAAAATTGTAAAGGTTCAAAAAACTTTTTAATTGATGAAAAGTAACCAACAATGGCAACGAATGTTCCATACAAATTTCACTTTTCATTGCTGTTGAACGTTCAAATAAGATTTATTTTATTTTCTTGACGATATTCTATGTTTTTAATTTATGAAAAAAATATATGTTATAAAAAAAGAAAAAAAAACTAAAAAAAATGAAAATTCTTTAAAGAAGTTAAATTAAACAGTTGAAATATATTAATATTTATATATTAAAAGTGATAATTATAACAAACAATAAAAAATAATAATGATAATTTTATTTTACGCAAAACTTTGGAAATCATCTTGCTGTCTCGCTGCCGTTTTTATTATGTTTATTTTTTCTCAATAGGAGCACACTGTCCCGTTGTCTGCGTTGTTGGGTTTCCACACTAAGTTTAAAGCAAAATCATTTAACAAATGTTAAAACATACTGAACTTGAAATATAAAAAAATATTATTGGTACGACAAATGTTAGTTATTTTTTACTTTATTACATTACTTCTGCAATTGCATAGGTAAGCAAAATCGAAAAAAATAATAATGATAATAATAATACTCGTATAACTTGACATAGTATTGAAATGAATAAATGAAATTTTTCCATCACGTCACACTTTTAACCTATAGGCGACCAAAGAAAATAAGATTCTCTGGGTAGTTATTAGGTTATATAATTATTAGGTTATATAAATTTATAGACAGGAAATGGTGCTACAAAAATGTGGTATAAATCAAGTTTCCAACTTGCCACATATATCCCCTAGAAGCATAGGTTAATAAGTAGATATTTATGTGAGAGAAAAATCTGATTCAATTATCAAAAACCCAATTCAACAAAATGCATGTAGTCACATATATTTTGTTTTTATGTTTTGAAAAAAAAATAGTATTTTTTTTTTTTTTTTTTTGAAAATTTAGTTCGAAGTGCCTCTCACATAAACTTCTAGTTGTATTCTATGTCTATGTCTATGTCTATGTCTTTAAAATTGTAAAAATCAAGAACTTATCAATTAGCAAAAAAAAAAACCAATGGAAAAATGAAGTATAAGGAGTGGGTGTAGAGGGGAAGTTTATATTTGATGTAACTAACACATGACCGTAGATCCCAAAAATGATAAAATTCTTAAAATCGCACTGACATAAAATGCGTAAACATCAAAAGTTAAAAAAAAAAAAATAAAAAATCCAAATTTAAATAACAAAGTCAACAAAAGAATAGAACTAAATTATATAAAATTATATTATAATTATATCAAATTTCGCGTAATTATTTTTCCTTGCACTATGTTAGGTTAGGTTAAAGAGTAGAAAGTGAAATGAGACTATTCCTTCACGTCACAGTTTTAAGTGATTATAATTGTTTTATTTTCAAATATATATATATATATATATATATATATTTCTTAAATTAAGATCAAAGAAAGCACTATTTTTACTAGAAAGCTGCAGTAGTCTGTCAACATAGTAGGATTCCCCTTGTGTATCGCTTATTGCTCTCATATTTTCGGGGATTTTCACAAGTTTAAAAACTTATAGGGGGTGTATAGGGAAAGTTGGAGACATGTCATGTTCTACACTTTTGTTACACTATTTCTTCTCTATAAAACACGGATGACTAATTTGCTCTACCTATTACCCAGAAGATTATATAACCTAAACATTTCTTAGAGGTACATATTTATTTAAAAGCGTGACGTGTTTGAAATGTTTTATTTCACTTTCTGCACTATATTTAGTCTAAGATGTAAGCATTAGGAGGAATTATTCACGATATAATGTTTTTCCTTTTTTTTTATTTTATTATAAATTTGATTTTTTTTTTCAAAATTTTGATGTCTACGCATTTTCTGTCAATGCGATTTTAATAATTTTACCATTTTTGAGATCTACGGTCATGTGTTATTTATATCATATACAAATTTCTCCTCAACACCCACTTCTTACCACCCATTTTTCCATGGTTTTATGGGAGTTAATTAAAGAATTCTTGATTTTTATAACTTTAATGACCTTTAGGGGCTATTTGTGGCAAGTTGCAGATATAGCTCGTACTATATTTTTGTAGCTAAATTTCTTTTGTCTATAAAACATGAATAGCTAATTTACTCTACCTATTACCTATAAAATTGTATAACCTAAAAACTCCTCAGGGAAGGTATTTTCTTTGGTCGTCAGTGGGTTAAAAATTTGACGTGATGTAGAAAAACTGAAATGTTACTGGTGATTGGAATGACCATACATAATAATATCTGCAACATATTTTTTACGATACTTGTTTAGTGTATAACAATATTTCTTATATAGAAGAACATTTTTTTAACAATTTCGTTAAGTGAATTGCAATTTTATTTGTATAAAATTTAAAGTATTTCATTTTATGCATAAATAAAAGATAATAGGTTTACAAAGGGCTTTAATTACATATGAAAATAATTAGAAATTATGGTGGAAGAATCCGAGATACCAGAATTTGATGTCAGATTCAAAAATCACCAAAAGGAAAATTCAAGCAGTTGTGTACATCTTTACATTATCAGATTTAAAATAGAATCATTGATGTGATGAGAAAATAAAATCAATTGCATTTTGCACAAAAACGTTTTAAGTTTCTTCTCGAAATTGATCTCAAAAAAAAATTAATTTTGAGCAAGTTTTGAAAAAAAATTCCCCATATGATTTTGTTCTTTAAGATAACTTTTTAATGCATTCTGGTGAACAGATTTTTTAAAACTTTTTTATGATAGAAATAATTACTTTTAAATATTTTACTCAAAAATAAGAAATTTGAATCCTTTTTGCAAAAATATATATATCGACCGATGTACTAAAATGGCGGCTTATGGACGGAAACTTTTGCTCAAAAAATTCAAAACAAGCTGAAAATTAAGAGTTTTTTAATACCCATTTCCAGACAAAACTCGGAACTTTTTTTTAGATAAAGTGTACAATTTTCAATTGCTGATATGAAACTGAAGATCATTTTAATATTTTTCTTATATTCTGCTCATCAATACTCAACGTTTGAGTGGTATACTCAAATGCAAATAAATATTGTTACGTTTTTACCTTTTAAAAACGGTCGTTTATTTCCTTTAAATAAACTTGTACTTTGATTGCAAAAATAACAGCAGTTTAGTAGTTTAAAAATTGTAACGACTCTTTATTTTATTTAAAAATGTACAACAATACAGTTTATAAGTCACTTTGTGTTTTAATACACACACACACTTAAATTACACGCTTTATACAGCACACTTTAATAATGTACAAGATTATACAGCCAAGGCAGTTAATATGTCTTTACTTAACGACGGTTCCAACCAGACTGACTCAATGGTGTTCTCACGGCCAATTTATATACACTGTATTGCCTACTAGATGTTTCTTGAAAGCTCTATTTCTTTCTACAATGTTAACGGACAATCTAGAGCTTTTGTAGGTAATGCCATGAGCATAAACACTTAGTGCTGCCAAACTAGCTTTTGATGATAATACCAACAGCAAAAAATCTTAGTGCTGCCAAACTAGCTTTTGATGATAATGTCAGCAGCATAAACACTTAGTGCTGCCACACTTAAAAACAATGGTGAAAGCTTTTTATTCAATGTTGTATGTTTAGAACTATGTTAATAATTTTTACTGCTGTTAACATAAACGGAAATGTCTGGAAGCATTGAGAAAGATTTAAACCGGCCGTTAAAACCGTTATATTTGAATTCAATTACAATTTCGTAACACTGCCCCCCGCTTAAGCCTGTTCGTCCCGAATAGGCACAGAATCACTTCTCTCATAGGTAGCTAGTTCTTCATTTTAAATCTCGGCCTCTTTTCTTTCCGTATTCTGTACACCACGCCGTTTAATTTATTAATCACCTTGTATGGTCCATCCCAATGGGTTTGTAGTTTGGGGAACAGTTCTTTCTTACGTTGTGGGTTATATAACAGTACAAGCTGGCCTTCGTTAAATCCTTCAGAATTCGCTGCTCGATCGTATCTGGCTTTTATTTTGTCGCTGGTCATTTTCATTCGTCTGGGTACGAATTCATGAAGTTCGTTTAGGTCATCTTGCTCTTGGGAAGTGTTTTCATTATTTGTTGATGAGCACCTAACGAAGGTTTTTGCTGTTACAAGATCACTTCTTATTTCTGATGGTTCTATCACCCTCAAACTATTGTCCTTACAATCTCCCTCCATACGAGCCCATACTAAAGTTTCTGACTGTGGTAGCTTCTGGTGCTCGACGGTAACTAGCTTTCTTACTTGAGTTCTATTCTCATATCCGACGTCAAGGGGTATCTTCACATTTCGCAAAATCATAACTTTTTGTCCCATATCCAAAGTAATGCCATGGCTAATCATGAAGTCAGCACCAATGATAACTTCGTCCACAATATCGGCAACAATGAATACATGATTTACGGTAACGTTGGCAATGGTTAATTTCACATTTACTTTACCATAGACAGTGACCGGCTCCCCAGTAGCTGTGCGCAGACTTACCCCACATAATGGTTCAATTGTTTTCTTGACTAACTCTGGCCTGACGATAGACTGTGATGCCCCGGTGTCTACAGTAAAAACGTGCTTCTGACCGTTGATGTACCCCGAAGCAGTAAGATTGCTATTTTTCTGTTGCATTACGGATATGAAGATTGTGGGACCCTCAGATGTGGGATCTAGCTCTTGCCCCATAGCGCTAGCTCGTTTTAGTTTTAAAGGTGATTCTTGTGATGATTGATGATTCAACTGCTGATTACTTCTTCGAGGCGAGGCAGATCTGGTTCGTTTTCTTGGTACTTTGCAGTTTCGCTGAATATGACCAGATTTACCGCAGTTATAACATTTTACTCTGACTTTACTTTGTTTCTCAATAAACGTCTTCAAAACCTTTTTTAATTCGTCGATTATATTTCTCTGATTGTCAGCTACAACTTCGACATTTCGCACATAACATATTTGGGGCTTTGAAATTATTTTCGCTGTTTCTTGTGCCAGTGCGAATGAGACGGTTTCAGTAAATGATGGTTTAGGTGTGGCACAAACCGCGTATTTTATTTCAGGATCGCTAATGCCATTAACAAATGCCTCTATCTTGAAATGGTCCAAAAACGGGCTGTTTTCCCCTGGATAAGAAAGCTGTAGCAAACGTTCGATTTCCAACGCAAAGTCTTGTAGTGTCTCATTGGGCTTCTGCACTCTACCACGCAATTCCCTTCGGTATAGTTCCTTTTTATGTTCACCAGCGTACTTACGTTGTAGCGCCTCCATTATATCATCATAACTGTTTCTGTTACATGCTGGCACGCTTTCAAGAACTACTGCTGCATTTCCTTTTAGAGCCAATATCAACTCTATAGCTTTTTCTTCGTCGTTCCACATGTTTCTGATGGCAATTGTATCAAACTGGAACTTGAACACATTAAATGGTGTGCTGCCATCAAAACTAGGGGCCTTTATTCTACTAGAGGATTCTGGAATAATTCGCACCTGTACATCTTGGCATTGAAGATTATTCATCTTTATTTCTAGATCATGTAGTTTTTTATCAACACCTTTGGCAATTTCATTCTCTAAATCTGACAGCTTTTTATCAACTTTATCAACGACTTTGGCTTGTATCTCTAGGTAGCTCTCTAAGTCGGTTAGCTTTTTATCAACAACGTTGGCTTGTATATCTAGACAGCTCTCTAAGTCGGACACCTTTTTATCGATGCCATCCACTCTGCTGTTTATAACTTCCGAAATTTGCTAAAGTTTTCCGTCTGTCGCTCTAGAAGTTTCTTGAAATTTCATTTCCATTATTTTATTTTCTTCTTTAACTTCAGCAAGAAGTTTCTCGTTATTTGCTTTAGACGTTTCTTGAAGTTTCATTTCCATTATTTTATTTTCTTCTTTAACTTCTTTAAATTGCTCCATCAAAGCAGCAAACATTGTGGATAAATCCATGCTTGTTGTTGCACGGGTAGAAACTTCCATTTCTTCTTTATATTCGAATTCGTAAGTCCCGATGTCAATATTACGCCGCTTGAATTCATCTATCAGCCTCTTTTGTAATTCTGCTTTATTACCAGCTGTAGGTAACTCCAACTTATTCAATTCTTTCTTGAGTTGCTCCACTTTTAACTCTTCAAACTTCATGACTGCTTATTATTTTGCAATCCCACTTCTGACACCAATTGTTATGTTTTTACCTTTTAAAAACGGTCGTTTATTTCCTTTAAATAAACTTGTACTTTGATTGCAAAAATAACAGCAGTTTAGTAGTTTAAAAATTGTAACGACTCTTTATTTTATTTAAAAATGTACAACAATACAGTTTATAAGTCACTTTGTGTTTTAATACACACACACACTTAAATTACACGCTTTATACACGCTTTATACTTAAACACAATGGTGAAAGCTTTTTATTCAATGTTGTATGTTTAGAACTATGTTAATAATTTTTACTGCTGTTAACATAAACGGAAATGTCTGGAAGCATTGAGAAAGATTTAAACCGGCCGTTAAAACCGTTATATTTGAATTCAATTACAATTTCGTAACAATATGTAACTTCTAATCGGCAGATTGGATTTACATTAAAAAAGAAGTAAAGAAGATACACCATTGAGTGTATGGGATCTTATATGGTACCTGTAGCCAATTGTGTGTGGACCGATACTTGTATTAAGGTTAGCGTATATTTCGAAAAAATACGTATGCATTATATTGGGCCATATAAAAAGTATCCGCGATATTTTGGAACATTTTTGAAATTTTGGTTTATCAGCGAAAAACTTGGCGAAATGATTTTCAGCGGCTATTCAGATGGTAAATTTTTTACCATCACGAGAATTTTGCAGAGACCGAAACAAATTGTAGTCAGACAGTAAATTTTTGGCGGGTAATCAAATATGAGTGTGGCCTGGCATTTTCATGATGAAACACAACACCTTTTCTGTTGGCTAATTCTGGTCGCTATTTCTTGTTTGCTATGTTTAAGCGATCGAGTTGTGAACAGTACAATACAGAATTGACCGTTTCGCGAGGTTGTAGCAGCTCATAAGTCCACCGAACATTCAACATAACTTTGTTTGAAGTTGCTTGTGAAGGATCCCGGGCAATGGAGCATAATTTTTTTTTCTTTTTTTTGCTTAATATTCTTCGATTTCATTGTGGTTCAGCAGCGTTTCACTGAGGGTAAAGTGGTCAATTAAATTTTTTTGCAATAATTCATGTGACACCCATATATCGAGCTTCTTTTAGTAGCCAGCTTTTTTCAAATGATTCCAAACTTTCATATGGTTAGTTCTGATAGCATGCCTGTCGGCCTTGCTATACCAGTTACAAAATTCCATCCATGGCCGATCAGAGCGAGGTGCATCTTTGACGTTGAAAATTCTCGAATGGAATCTAGCGAATCACTCCTGGGTCCGGCGTTCACTCACAGCATTCTCAACGTACACTTGACAAATTTTTCATAATTTTTTGCAGCGTTTTTGTTTTTTGTATAAAACTGATTTGTGGTAAATATTAACTTGATACTATTATTTGTGTGGGATTTAAGCACTTTAAAGTAATTTTCTGAAGATGGGTTTATATGGGAACTATGATAAATTATGGATAGATCTTGATGAAATATATGTGCCAAATTTGATTAAAATATTTTTATATTTAAGACATTTATGATCGTTAAACCCCTATTCCTATACATATGTATAAGGGTTAGTTCAAATAATGGACCGATCGTAACCAATTTCAATAGGATTCGCCCATGGACCATAGCAAACTAAATTGTATTAAATTATTTTCAAATTTTGCTAACTGCGGTTTGATTTCAATGATATATATATATATATATATATATATATATATATATGAAGTTATGAATAAATTTGTATCTTAATATACATTTATACACATATATATTGCTTAATAAAAAAAGGGAGAAAAAAACAAGGAAAAGGAAAAAAAATAATAACAAAGGAAACAATAGAATGACACTATTTAAATATTTATACAATTTGTTATTAAATATTTAAATAATGCCTGTAATAACATATCAAGTAGTTGGAGAAGCAATGCTGCCAGATTTGGAGACTTTTTGTTGCAGAAAAGGATGGAAATTTTGGTTTGGTAAGTGGGGAATTTGTTGGGTATATTTAAAATATTTTGGGAATTTTTCCGGGAACATTTAAAAGTAATAAATTTAAAAGCAATAAAACATTTGAGGGATATTAATGATAAATATCAGAACTTTTTCAGAAAAAGAGCTAAACATATCTTAAAGTTTCGTTTTTATTAATTTTCGTTTCCAGTTTGACTTGTTGTTAATATGATGCTTTATTTTAGAAATAAGTATATAATATATAAATGTTATCTTACTTATTAAAAAATCATCATATAAAATCTTATAATACTGCCTCCATTTAAATCTACTCAGAAAAGAGATTCTAATATAGTTTTATAAGAATTCTTCATTTTTATACTCAAGTACATACAATAGTAAAACAAAGGTTTTGCACAAATATCTCCTGTGGATATTACCTTGGCCATTAATATCTTAATATTAAATATAATATACTCCCCAAAAAGAATCTAATATATATTTTTTAAATATTATTTTTATTTTTTCAATTTTATACATCAAACAATAATAAAACAAATGTTTTGTACAAATATCTCCCCTAAATATCACCATTAATATATTAATATTAATAAGATCTGTTGGCAAGAGTTTAATCCAACATGTGGAATCATTTTAAAGTTATGTATTGTACCAATTACTTTTGTTTACAAGAATGTAAAATTTAATACCTGCATACATCATGTACTTATTTTTATGATACAAATGTAATTGTTCATCCAAAATTTATGTCAAAAAAGATAAAGCAAAAATACTTATTAAAAAAATATATTGAGTGATAAAAAGTTTTTTTTTTCTCTTTTTTTGGGGGAAATAATTTGGGGTTCGTAAAAAAAGTATCTGGCAGCACTGTGAAGCAGTAAAAATAATAATCATTAAAAGTAATAAGTATTCTACACGTTTAAATTTTCACATATAGAAAATTATACACATACACATGTCTAAATGTACATATATATATATATTTATATATGTCTTATCATTTATCCTGATTTATCTATTATAAATAAAAAAGAACTATCGTCTAATGTAATTCAAAAAGTTGGCGGCTACAAGGTCTAAGCCTTTATTTTATCAGATCTATTAAAAAGTTACTTACACATTCATACATGCATACAGGTTTGTATACAATGTATACTATAATGTATATAATGTATACTATACCCATGTATGTAGTTGTCATTTCAGTAGTCATACAAATGTGTTTTACACTTAAATATGAACATGTATGTATCTATGTATGTTTGTGAAGAATAGTTTCTATTTATAAGTAGTAGAACAAAACAACCTCTTCCCCACCCACTCACACTCTAAGTTGATGATTGTCTTTGGAAGATACTTAAGTTTAAGTACTTGTGTGGAAAAAAACAGTCACTACATGAAAATAACCCACTTCACATTTAGATTTTAATCCAAAAGTGCAATAAATAAATAAATAAATAAATTAATAATTTTACTTAGTAGACGTTATTAAACCTAGATGTGCAAAAATATATATACATAAAATATAAACTTATAATTTAGAAAGAAGACATGTAACAAAGGATTCATGATTAACACTTGTAGGATACCAAAACTTCTCTGACTCTCAATTGAAAGTGGGATGATCTTTCGAGCCAGATTTGGCGATACCAAAGCAAAGTTTGTGGATTATAATTAGGCAGCAGCAGAATGGAATCGTATTTTCTGTTCGTTTTTTCGATATTCCTACCTATAAGGACCCAGATAATATATACATATATACTTTATGTGGTCCCAAATGAATATTGTACAAATTATTGTAAACAGAGTAATAAATTTATATATACCCTTATCTCTATGTGCATTGGGAAGCATTATTATGTAGCCGCTATATTTGAAAATGTCCCCAATAAAATATTTTCACAGTTTGCATTTCTTAAACGATGTTACCACCCTCATTTGTAGAATAGAATAAATGTCGCGATTTTCACATTTAAAACTGTCAATTTACTCAGATGCAGATGTATAAATCAATGATGGGATTTAAAAATTTTTATTTAGTACCAAGTTGAAAATATGTCAAGAAGAGTTGAAAAGGGCCAATTATAGTTTTTAGAGAATTAAACCAAATTAAACGAAAAAGAAAATATAAAATCTATTAGTAAACGAATAAACATTTAAGATAAGGTATTTAAGGCCGTCAAAATAAGCTGAAAAAATATTATACCTCGAAATGAACGACAGTAAATTGAAATTGAAGGAATTCTTTGAATTCTTATAAGATTTTAAAATCAAGCGAACATTTCGCGTTAGAAAATTTGTTTTTTAATATTCGTATCTCGCAACCTATGTACGTTTCTAAAACTTGGTCCAATAATAAAATAATTTGCACTTGCTGTTATATTATAAAATATTACTGATGTTATAATGTATTACTGATATATGGAACTCTTATTTCATTGTAATAACTGTCTTAAAATCACTCAGAGTAAACATGTACTATCATTCAGCGAAACATAGTGGAAATATTGTAAAACTTTAGAGATATGCCCTCAATAACTGTTTTGACAAGAAAATGTCAAAACAGTTTCCAAAGTGTCGGTGCCACTGGAAATTCGCACAATTGTGCAATAATTCCCATCACTGGTATGAATATGCTCAGACTTAGTAGTGGTGTGAGATCACAAGTAAATTTTAAAATGTGATTGTTGGCTCTTACGGTGAATGCACAACTATCAACTAAATACAAGTGGTATAGGAAACAATAAAGTAATTGATAGATACTTAAAAAGGTATTCAAAATGTTTTATAATATGTAGTGGATTTATCTTTCTACAACAATTTATCATTTTAAGTTTCAACGAACATAAAAAGCTCTTAGAACAATATAAGTACTATATGTTTACAAATACAAATGTATGTGTAATATTAATATTATGAGCAGATAACTTAAAGCATTTAGTATGTACGTATTATGTACTTAAAAATCAGAGATTAACAAAGTTTTCCTTATGGCAACTTTGACTTCTTTTACAGATGTTTGTTTAATATAGATGAAATTTAATACTAATACGATTGAGACTAGGGTTTGCAATTAAAATTTACGGTTATAAATTAAAATATTTAAAATCTACAGTATGTATACAAATATATTTCAATATTATAATTTTAAATTTACATATTTATTAAAAATATTTTACGCCTGGATATTAATTAAAATTAATGTTTTAATTTAAAATAATTCCTTAGCAGTTCATTCGATTATTATAAAGAAAATTTGTTTTGCCGAAAAATTAATAAACATCTCGTATATAAATTTTGAAAAGATCCCAAAATTAGAATTTGCTCGATTTTCAATTTAATTAATATTAAGATGAAGATTAAAAGCAGTACTTAATATGCTTTTCCCAGTGCTTTTATTAATTTTTATTTAATCTGCATGTGATAAGTTTGCTAAGCCGTTCATATTCATCTTATTTTTTCATTTTTTTTTTTTTTTCTTTAAGTAGGATTTTTTTGCAGAACAGTGTTATTGTTATTTTCCGTTTACTTAATAATGAAATATTTATCTTTTTCCTAGCTTATTATACCCCACTCCACCATAGGTGGTTGTCGATCTAACGGCGTCCGTCCGTCTGGCTGGACGGACTAGGCTAGGTGGCTGTCCATGTAAAACTTGTGCACAATGTACTCGTAGATGTCACAGTTTTGAAGATAATTCAATGAAATTTAGCACGTAGGACTTTCATGACACAAGGATGAAGGCTATTGAAAACGGTTATGATCGGTCCAATATTCACCTAGCTCCCATATAAATATCCTCCCGGAATAGGGGTTTAACGATCATAAATGCCTAAAATATAGCACTATTTTAATGAAATTCGGTGTAAGGAATATAAAATCCTCTCCCGAAAATCACTTTAACGTGCATAAATCACATACATATGTTAGTATGTATGTGATCTCCCTAAAGGCAAAAATTCATATAAATGTTAGTATTAACGTAATATTCTGTATTCGTATATCGGTCCACAATTGTCACATGTCTCTACGAATTTTGATAGACATACACAATGGTGTGGGGTATTATATGGTCGGGCTTGAACGACTATATCCTTCTTACTTGTTTTTACTATGAATAATTTTTCTTATTGTGTATATATTGTGTATATTGCAATTCTGACTAAAGCTATATAATTAATAAATCTGTTTTAATGGAAAAAAATACTACATACATACATTATAGTTTTATTTAAACAAATTTGATAAATTCATAAAGAGTTCTAAATAAATTTCATATTGTTAATAGAATGTTAGAAAAATAATTGTACACTACTATCGGACAACAAGAGGCAAAATATTTAAATGCGCTTATACTATGTTTCCAGTGGATTGAAAGCACTCAAGTTTTGAATAAAACACTTAAAAGCATTTCCACCGGCTTGACTGGGTTTTGCATTGTCGAATATTCGAACGATTTTCTCACATTTTCTTTTTAACATATTAAACTTTTTTGTTAACTTTTAATTTTATCTATTATTTTCATAGCTTTTCACTTATATTTGTTCAAAATTAATAAAAAATAAATAAAACTATGAAAATGTGATGTTATTTTTCGATAAATACATACACTTTAAATTGATATCATAGAGGTCTTTCTATTTATCTAAGACTAAAACAAAATCATTTCAGAAATGAAAATAACTCGTTTTGTTCAAAACAACATGCTTTCCCCAAAACTTGCAATGGAAACATAGAATTAGACTCAGAAAATGTCAGCGCTAAGAGGCCAAAATATATTTTTTCTCTTCAAAGTGGAATAAATTATTTCAAATTTATTAAAAATTCCTATGATGAGATTTCACCAATTATTAAAATATTTTAAAAAGCTCATTTTTTAATTATAAAAATAACGATGTTAAATTAAAAAATTACAAACAAAATGCTAAAAAGAAATACTCTTAATACTATGTTTCCACTGAGTTTTGTAAAACACTTGAAAGTGTTTCCCCTGGTCTGACTAGTTTTCGTATAGTCGAATTTTCGAAATTTTTCTAACATTTTGTATAAACAGAAATTCGTAACAATAAATATTTCGTCAATTATTGAATCACTTTTGTTAACACTTATTTCAATTCATAGTTTTCTTTATTTTTAATATATTTTTTACTCAAATTATTTCTTGTTTGTGATAAAAAATAAAAAAAAATAAATATAAAAATTTAATGTCATTTTTTCGATAAAAATATTCATAATAAATGGATAGCACAGAGGTGTTTTGCTTTATCCAAGACAAATTGCATGATGTGCCAGTGGAAACATAGTATAACTTTGATACATCTAAGATGGTCCAATAAAACATAAATTAAAAAACTAACAAATTATGCAGTAATATGAAGAAAAATCTTCACTTTACAGACATGTTAGCTTTTTTTGCAAAAAAAAAAAAAAAAAAAGTAATAATAATAATATTGACTTTTTGCCAAGTTTTATTAAAGCCGACCACTCTGTGCATTGCTAACTATATCCTAGATACATTTTACAAATTAATTCTTTTTTGATCTTTTTTACCTTCAGAAACCCCTGGTAAAATTCAAATTAGAAATTTTGTCTAGAATATATTAACCCATTAAATGCAAATTTTTACCAACAAACAAAATTTAGCTCGGAAGTGTATTTCAGAACCAAATCTTTTGTACTCTTTTTTAGTACTACTTACTTATTAATTCTAAAATAAGTGATTGTATCTATGTTTTTGTCGGTGTATAATTAAATTTCATAAAATAAACTTTGACAAAAAAACGTTAAATATAAATTATTAATGTTATGTCTTGAAACTTCCGGTACGATAATAACATATTAAATATTTAATTTGTAAATAAAATAACGTTACCAATTCTCAACCTTCAAATACATTGTTTTATTTAATACATGTATGTAGGTGTTAATATATATATAGGATTTGGGGTTTCCCGCAGTAGTTCTTTTTTTTAAACTATCTATTTTTTAAAACTATCGTTATAAGAAAAAAGGCAATGATTTCTCATAAAGAAAATTAATTTTTAATTACATAAAACAAAACGAAACATTATAAATCATATTTAATGAAAAATGAAATAATATAAAATTATAAAGCTATTTCTAACATTGAAAAAATTTAAAATATTTTATACAAATAAAATTATTATCTTTCGTAATTTATGTTAAAAGCTTTGTCTCAGATTTTTACGTTATTGTATTTTCGATGCTAAAACTTTTTAAAAATATACAGTAATCTATTGGATAAATATCATTATAAATAGCTTGCAGTTTATTTCCAAATTATTTCTCTAATTCTTACTAAATTAAACATAAATCTGCAAAATACTAAAAATTTGTTCGCAACAATGTTTTTCGGATCAATCATAGTGATCAGAAATCTAATGAAAATAATTTCATATACATATGAATACAACATGAGAATAGTTTTTTTATAAGTATTTTGAAGTTATAACATTCAACATTAACATTTACATATTCATTGCTTGGATAAGAATGCTGTTTCAAAAGAAAATATCGTGTTAGAATGAAAATTATCCCAACCAAGTAATTTTTTATAATAATGAGTATTTTCGAAGTTCAACTTATTTAATATTCATTTCAACAAATTTATAATAAATCTAAAGTAACTAAAATTTGAACATGACAAAAATAAAGTTGATTTAAAATTTCATGTGAAACAACTTGTAAGTAAATTCGTTAAATCATATATAAACAAATATATAGATATCTGATAGAAAAAAAACCTAATTCAGTAGTAAAAAAACTAATTCATACAACACTAACGTTCCTTTCCGATAATGTTCTAGTTGTATTATATGCTTTAAACTTTTGCTAGTACCATTTTTAGAGAAACATCAATCTTTCATTGATATAATATATTAAAAATAGGAAAATGTTTGCTATAGAAAAGGGAAAATTTTAAAAAATTCTTGAGATTACACGTCCGGGAATTTCCGTACCCAAACCCTATATATGTATAAAGATCATATGTTTTTTTTTTACATAATAATGACCTGTCAGAATAATGGTTAAAACATAATCAAGTATAAAACCCACAATTGTGGTCACAAAATCAAATATTATATACATATATAAAGTTTTTAAGAACTTCTTTAATAAATGGAAAATTACAAGGGGGGCACATTTTTCCGAAACATTTAAAACTACCTTAGGTAGTTATCTATTCGAATCACAAATTTTAATGAAATATGGCATCGATTTGTTAGTGTTTATTTTTGCATTTTTGTTATTTTTCTAATAATTCATTTTAATATCGATTCTTTAAGCACTTAAATTAGTTTAATTTATAATGCCCTATTGCTGAAAAAAAATTAAACTCAATTATTCTACATTCAGAACTACAATTATTTAAAAATACTTTCATATGAATGTGATTTTCTATACACAAAATTGTGTTTTTTTTTTAAAGCTTAAAAATCCGCCCTCTACTAATTATTAATCTTAATTATTAAGTTCTTAATAAGAAACTTAAACATTAAGCTAATTTAGATATTCTAAAAAACATTAATTGCTTATATTTTTTGTACCTAACCCATTAGGTGCACATCCTTTGTACAAATTTCTCCAAAGTTTCTAATTAGTTATAGAACTCGTTTTATTCCCATTTTGGGGATTATGTTTTTCTTTTTATTGTTCAAAAATGTTGTGCTGGTAAATAGGATGTGGTAATTTTAAAAGCATTATTATTTAATACATATAATAATTTATATTTTTTCTTTTTTATTTTTATTACAATGCATCTTTAGTAATCTGTGTAAGTGAATGCGTTGCAACATATTCCTTCTTTATACTTTTAATCCTACTGCAACAATTGCATTTTTATTATTATTTTTCTTTTTTCAAAGTGAATTTAATTTTTTATAATTTTTCACACACACTATAAATGATATAGGCATGCTATATCATTTATAGTTATTATACACATTGAAATGCATACACATATACATTAAAGTGCCTCAGGAAAAAAAAAACTCCAAATGTGCCCCTCTAGAAATGAAAATTCCCAAAATATTACATCTGAATGTTTTCATTACCGTGAGCTAAAACACCTCTAAAATACGGATTTCTTTCAATAGCATTATCAAAATTTTCGTTATAAGAAAATTAATTTCAAAGTATAATAGAGAGAGGCTAACACTTGGAATATCCATTCAACTAATTGTTACATCTCTTTTCATTCGCGGAATATTAATATTTAATTATCAATTTTTGCCATATTCTTTTATTTAAACATATTTCGGAAATTTTCAACATATGTTGGGTTTTAAGATAACATTGGAAAGGTCTATTATCATACTATTACAGGTAATTAAACCTTTAATAGCAAAAGCATTAAGTTTATACATTTGGTTCTCAAAAGTATATATTATAATTAAATGTCAATCAATTTATGAAAAATATAATAAATTCTTTTAAAATCACGGTATTAATCGAATGAGAGAGTATTTGAAATATAGTCTCTATTTTACACAAATTTATGCTTTTTTGACATTTATTTTCTTAATTTACCATCTATTTGCGATAAAAATTAACTTAACCTATTATGGACCGGTGATCCGAAAATATTACTTTTTTTACTAAAGGGTTAAACGAATACATATATCAATAGTATTGAATAAGACCTTTCCAATGATGCCCTAAAATCTATATACAAAATATTCAAACTTGAAGAAAATAGTATTAAAAAAAACTTCATAGAAATTTTTTTGTGATAATTTTGATCGAAAGTTAAAAATTTTCTTTAATTTTAGGGCGGTACATTTGCAAAATTATTTGTCCTCATACAAATTAAGGCACGTTAATGTACATTTGTAGTATATTCCAAATTTTTAAAGTTATAAGTCTGAAAGTGACATTAAAATATATTATAAAGACGAATGTGTATATGAAGGAAATGTAAAAGGAAAACAAGTACCATACATATACATACATACATGCATACATACATACATACATACATACATATATACATACATACAGCTATGTTCTATTTAAAATATTTTATATTGAAATAAATTCTTACAAGGATAATGTAGTAGGTACAACTGTTCATCATTTAGTACAATTCCATTAAACCACATAGTAGGAAAAGTACTAAAATTATATTGCTGTATTTCTTTGCTATCCTTTGGTTGATTAAAAAGTGTTACGACACTGAATTCATTAAAATATCCACAAACTTGAACCGAATATAATTTGAAAAGACCTCAGAATGAAAATAATGATTTATCTCGTAAAATCGGTGAAAATTTGTCCAAGTAATTGTTGGTCGGAGTGCCAATTCAGTAGTAAATAAGTCAAATTTCGTGTGTGAAACATAGGGACATATTACTTAAGAAAAAGACAAAGGTCCTTCTGCTCTGATAATTTAGTTTGCAAACCCCTCCACATCTGATCTTTAAATATTCCTAAAAAATCCAAATACCATCAAAGACAACGTTCACAAATATGATTGAAAAAATCTCTTACAACAATATATAGAGGAATTATATATTAAAAACTCTCTATGGTTTTTGATTTGTATGGAAGAACTAAAGAAATTTCAATAGTTTTTCAATCAAAAACCGATTGAAGCCAAAAACTACTAGTTTTTGTTTGGTGTAAATAGCGTATTAAAGAGAGATAAAGGATTTTACACTTTTAAAATATTCAGTGTGAACAAATAAAATAACGATATAGAGGGCTTTTTCATTGCAAAAAAATACATTTAATTACCATTTAAAGTATAATTTTTTAAGTTTTTCAACTAGTTAATAACATAATTCAAATAGGCTACTTTATTTTGCGATTGGAGCAGAAGGAATGGTACCACACATACAAGCAAAATATTAATTATTATTGGAGTAAAAATTATTTATCGCTTAAATGAAAAGCTAAAAGTGAAAGTTTTTAAATTGTGTGGAAGTAATTTCCTTATCAAGAACCATAACCGCTATGAAAATAGAACGGGCAGATCTAAGGGAAGATAAATCTTAACTATCGCATATCTAAGGAACTATTACAAAGAAAGTCTCGAAATTTTGTGGGAACAATTTTCTTGTCAAGTACCACAATTTATATGAAAATAGATAGGATAGCTCGCTTTACAGGAGCCGAAATACAAAGTGAATATTTATTATTGTGCATCTAAAGAACTACACAGCATGTATAAATTAGTTAGAATTGATATATCGTCACCTAAAATACAAAAGGCCGTAAAAACTAAAATCAAAATCATATATTAGTCTTTTACTGGATTATAATATACTGACCCAAACTGCATCTACACAAAAACTGTCATATTCATATCTTCAAAAATTACATCAATATTAACAAAAGCCAAAAGTGTGTAAAATCAACTTCATAAATAAAACAGTCGTAATATTTGTCCCATATGAAAAAAAAAATATGTTTAGTGTTTAGTTCTTTCTCTATTTTTGCTTTAAATGAACGGTTAAATTTTTTTCTTAATTGCTTAATTTTAAATCTAAAAATTAAAAATTGTGGTTACGGCCTTTTGTATTTTCATAAAATTTTTAGCTTATTATCAGAGAGATGGAAAGTTTGTACTAAAAAATAAAAATTAAATATTTATTCTGTAAGGCAGGGGGATACAAACACGTTAATAAAATTGGAAAAACTAGGAGTTTTCATTTAAAATTTATATTATGGATGAGGTTAGTTATAGGGAATGTAATGGCATCAAAAATGCAGTTTCATGAAATTCTGATATAAAAGGGTTTGAATATAGGCCCTCGATATATTGAATTCTAAAAGTACTATTTCAAAATTAGTTTGTATATTTTAAAAATCATATTTTTCATCACTAGATTTTAATACTAAATTTAAAATCATACATACACACATTCACATAAGGCTTTAGTTTGTGATTAATTATTTAACAACTGACTGACTTCCAAAGACAGTTAACACTCACATACATGCATTTATGAACGAACACAGTTTTAACAATATATGTATGTATAGATGTTTATGAATATTATGTATGTATGTGTTATTTTAAAAGGGAAATGAAATACCAAATAATAAATAAAATAAGACATACAATGAAAGGCAAAAGTATAAATATTATAAAAGTGTAAATAATTCAAATAAATTATTTGAATTTTGGAAATTTTTGGGTATTTACTGAAGTTACTTTTGCAATAAATGTATTTTTATCTGAATTGGATCAGTGAAAATTGTTCAGAAAACATATCTAATTATGAGATAATTCGGAAAAGCTTTTGGACACTGATTTAAAAACTACTTTTTAAACTGCATCTCGGAGCTTAGACGATATTAATTTCTATTTATATTTTAATTTTTAATCAATCAACATTTGTGTCAATTTTAATTTTGTCGTAAATATTTCCAAATTTCTCTATAATTATAAAATTACAGCATTTTAGATTAATCTCATTTACATTTAACTTTTACACATCATTGTATGTATTTTAAATAAAACAGAAAGATGACGGTGTCTATGACTACTAGATGATGATAGCAACAACTAGTATCAGATGTTATATACATTTGTACATTTGTATAAGTGTACTACTTAAATGTTAGTAGCAGGCAG
The DNA here is from genome assembly GCA_932274085.1 of Protocalliphora azurea. Taxonomy (NCBI): domain Eukaryota; kingdom Metazoa; phylum Arthropoda; class Insecta; order Diptera; family Calliphoridae; genus Protocalliphora; species Protocalliphora azurea. Next base: position 46,789,535 of record OW026523.1, read on the forward strand.
TCAAAACGTGAATGCATACAATAGCAGAATTTAACCCTTCTCTTCTTTATGGCTGTTTAAGGCTCACTGTTCCAAATTAAGAAAAACAAACAAAAGTTCTATTTCTGTACGATGTTATGCCTTATTCCTCATACTTCTCATCCCACATTTTAAATCCGCAAAATAAGACAAGAAATAAAAACAGAAAAACAAAAAATAAAACTTAAAAAAATATTGAACGAAAAACATTAAAAAAACGGCTGCAGTATTTTTTATTTCATTACATTCCACAACCACCAAATAATATTTAGATACCTTCATCCTCTTTTTGTTGAGCACAAATAATATACAACATGTAAAGAAAGAAGAAAAAATCAAAGAGAGGAAAACCCGAATATGTAATGCCCTAAACCACTTGTTTTACGTGCCAGAGTTATTTTCAGAAAATATACTTTTTAAATTAGGTAGTGCAGTATCCTTATCTTGGAGAACAGTTGTAATTTTATTAAATTATTTAAAAATTACAACCTATACTTTGTTCCAAGCTCTGTAGGTTAGAAATAAACTTTGAAATCATTCTGACTCGATGATGTACTTATAGATCCTCAACTATTAGTGCCATTATAATTGCCAACCAGTTTGTTATGACTTTTTTTTTTATAGGCTTTAAAAAAAATATTATTACCATCATTTCATTGACATCACACGCCTTAATTATTTTTAATTTAATGAATACGAATTTGTAGTTCTCTTTCATTGGAGTCATAATTGCATTACCTTAGAAAATATGTCTAAATAGTTCTATAGTTTAAATATTGTAATATTGTATTTAAATTATGATTTTAATTTTATATATATATATATATTTATGAAATAAAAAATACCTTAATTAGCAAACCTTTTATTACATACAAGGGATACCTTTATGTTTAGCGAAATTTTCATGCAATGATATGAATTAACTGAAGAATTGCTCTTTTTAATCAATTTTCGGAATTAAAGTTCCTTACATGGCCATCTCGTATCGCTACTACGCGGTTTTCAATAGTGGTCTCCAAAAATCTGTTGTTTTGGACAGAAAGTATTGACGCTATACGTGAACTGAATGTGCAAGACCGACATATGATCTATCGTGAGTTGAGGCATTCTTCGACATTATTTCCACTAGCATGTATTAAAAGAATATTTAATACACGTGTCAGGTTGAAGAGCACTTTTTCTCGTTAGATCCCACATAATTAATTAATCGTTCAAAGAAGTCTCACAGTCGTCAGTTTTGTTGTTTCAAATACTCCAAAACATACAACCGAACTACTTCTAATCAAATGGTCGCCTGCTTTTCTGGACATGTAGCTACTACACCATTAAAGCATTATTTGTTTATCAAAAGTCTTAGAAGAAGTAAGGAATACCTGAAACATAAGACAAATATGGGAAAAAATAACCCAATCTCGGAATTTGATGGAGGGAAGTGAATTTTGGCGTCTTTTACATACTGTTAACAGTCACCGATAATCTCGTGTACGCTAGGCGAGTTATTCGCGTTTAGAGGTCCCAAAAACAGTATTGCAAGAAGAGATAAAGAGGTATATATGTTTGGAAAATGTCTTATATTATCCTTAAAATTTTACTATATCGTCCTAAAATATAGTGGATACTAAAACACAACGAAACGCACATAAAATGTGCTATAACTCAAAAACTAATAATGGTGTATGAAAATGTGCATCACCAAAATTTTTTGAAATTTTATATTCTATAAATGTTGTAATGGCATCAAAATATGTACGCGTAGTGTACACATGATTATCGGTGACTTTTAATAGTAGTAAAAGACGCCAAAACTAAGATATATGACAAAATGCGCTTCCCTCCATCAAATTTTGAGGTGGAAGCCTTATTGAATGGACCAATTTGCAGTTAACGAGTGAAATATATAAATTTAATTAATTTTTAAATAAATAATTACATGCAGATACACAATCATCGCTGCCCAGAGTACGGTACATATACATAAATATAACCAACTTAGAGCCAAAACCAACAACAACTACTACATCAACTAAGAAAAACATTTATAAAAAAAAAATAATATTCTACGGATGTGTTCTTTACACTTTGTTTATGATGATGTCTCCTTACTCCTGCAACGACGCCGTCCGGTAATAATTTGTGTTGATTTCCTAGATTCCACTCTCATACGTAAAGCTTCACCTTCACCGCACATATTATAATAATGTACCCCAACCCATTCTTAACATGTTGCAACCTCAAACTCAATCTTTACAATTTGCTACTAGTTTTGGCTTCTGATGTTATCAGATTTTCCACTGTTAAATAATATCTCTATATGTTTATTGCCTAGTTGTTGTTTATATTGCTGTCACACCTATAGTCGAGAAAATGTGCCGCAACACGTTTTTCTAATGTTCGTTTCGAACAAATTTCACGTTACGTCTTTGGTTGTAAAAACAAATGTACCTCTCATATTTGTTTTTCCTTTTTTTATTGTTGTTTTTTTTCTGTTTTTTTACTTTGCTGCTTAAAATATTTATAAGAGAAAAAGGAATCGAGAGAACATTGAAATAAGAGAAATTTATAGAGAATGTGTATGTTTACAACTGAATAGAAGTTACAACATGTCATAATTATTTAAAGATAGTGTTAAACAGCTGATTATTTTTTGCTGCTTAAAACTGTAAAACTCTATCTAAAAAAAATCTTTCTCTTAACAGTTGCTAATAACTTCATATATAAAAATGTGACTTTGTTTAATTTGCGTTGAGTTTAGGTTTTCCCGGGCGGAAACTCCCGGCAAAATATCGTCGGGAATATTTCTACATTTTCCTGGGAAAACGGGAATTTTAATATTAATTTAATATGTAGTTTTAAAACCCTATAGTAAAAATATTACTGTTTTTAACGCCTCAATGAAAAATTTACATTATTGTACACACACTACTTACCAAAGTTATTTTGAGATGGCAATACTGAATATTAAGATTTGTTAAAAATTCGATACAAAAAGTATATGCCAAACGGTAGAAAAGTAAATTTTTGACAGTTTTGAGGTGAATAAAATTTAATTAGCCCATAGAGCAACATAAATTATTGATAAATGAATAGAAAATTTTGACAATTATAAAATAAGTAATAATATAAATTATTTTAAAATCGTTGCGCAATTTTATGGTTATTTTATAAAATTTTTATTTATAAATATGTAATTATTATATATATATATATATATACATTTTTTTCTTTTTTTTTAATAAAACTTCACAAACTTTTAGAATTTAAAATTGTTAAAATAAGAAAAGTTAAAAAAATCTCAAAAAAAAACTTTTAATTCATAATATAAATAAATTTTTTCATCTTCTTTTGCTTTAGATGTAATTGATTTTTAAGGTTAAATAAAATTGACAACAAACTTTCTAGTGATTATACCTTTAATAGTTCTATCATGCTTTTAATTAAAAAAGTAAGAAAACAAAAAATATTAAAATAAATTTTATTGTCATTAAAAAATAAAATTTTTGTTTCATTTTTTATTTGTATTTAATAGAAAATTTTAAAAATCTCAAAAGTAGAGGCATTTGATCCTTTGCAGATAATTTTTTACATATTCCCTTATAGGATTTATTTTATTTAAGGATGATACTGTTGAATATCATCAGTAGTTCAGTTTCTTGATCTACTTTTTCTGTCCATTTAAAAAAGATAAAAAATTTCAGTGGTCAAAATTTTTTAAATTTAAAATTAAATTACTCTAGTGTTAAAAATTAAAAATTTTCAAACAAAAAATTCCTGAAATGTTTTAGAAATTGCTTTCGGTGCAGACGGCTTTTGTCGAAAAATTTGTTTAAAAAAGTCCTAAACGTGATAGTCTGTACATTTTGGTCCAAAAATAGTTATACCCCTAATATACATATGTATGAACTAGCCACATAAGGTCATTTATAAATACTTGATACCTCAACATATATTTCTCTAGTCATCAATAATTTACAAGACAATTTTTTTTTTTTATTTTGAAAAATTCGAAGTTATGATTCCGATTTTAATTCTTAAAATAATAGCATATAGAAATAAAAAAGAATATTCTAAAAAAAATATATATAATAAATATATATATATATGGATTTTAGGAAATATAGAACAGATTTTATAGAATTTAAAATAAAATTAATAAACAAAAGATGAACTATGTAAATTTTGATAAGATATCAAGCACACTGAACTATTTCTTCGTTATATGAGAAATTTTTAAAATTACTTTTCTGACTTAAATACATCTAATTCTTTTTTAAATACATAAGTACTCTATTACCATTTGATTTCAGGTAACAATGACTTTTTTATTTTCACTCAAAAAAAGTACATAATGTGGGCTATAGATTAAACAAATTTTTAAAAATTTCGAAATATTTCCTAAATTTTTATATAATCTAAAGAAAACGTTTTGAGGGAAGTTGCTGTACTAAAGATCTCGTAACTCCTGAAATTTTAAGTAAATGATAGCTTTTTAGTGGATTAAGAAAGCAGGATCTCTTCTTTTTTTAAGACTAAACATATTTCTATCAATAAAATGAGATATCAATCTTTAAAATTATTCATCTAATCAAAAAGTTATTAAAAAAATTCAAAATGTTATAAAAAAATTTTTCTGGGATAAAATTTAACAATTTGTAAAAAGTTGAACTAATTCCATACAAAACCGAAAAGTTCTACAATTTTTATCCAATTAAAAAAAGCCAAATCTAAAATGTCTTCAAAAATGAAGTAAAATCAAGAAGGTTTGAATTTTAAATTTTCATATTTCACTCGTGTGCAAGCGAAAAGTCTTATGTTTTCAATTGTCAGGAGAGCAAAAGAAAATTTTCCTTTTGGTATGAAAGCAATATAAAATTACATATTAATCCATTTGATAACAAGAACTGATGAAAAGACTTATTTTTGTCATGACCCTCTAAGAAGATTGTTGAAATTTCCTTGGAAAAATGTTAAATTTTTAAATCACAAAATTATGCATATTTTCAATCAACCTTTTTTAAAAAATTTTCTCGAGAAAATAATTTCTTTTAGAAGTTTGTCATTAATAATTTAATGTATATCTATTTTTATTTAGCTTCCAAAATAAAATCGTAAAGCAATATTTTCTCAATACGCAAAATTATGATTATGAAAAATTTAATATTTAGAATATCTAGAAAGTCATGTTATTTATTAATTATTATTAATAATGATAACAGCAATACAAGGATTATATATGTTTAAAAATTTCAATATTATTAACATGTTGTGTAACACTGAAATATTTTTTAACATTAAATGAAAAATCATTACACCAGAATTCTATAATAATTAGGCACCGTTTTTAAATTTATTACAAAAATAGATTAAAAGTAGGATTTATTCGCTGAATAGAATTAAAGTAACTAATTTAGTATATTTGCGACAAAACCTAACTGAAACTTTTAACAGAGTAATGTGTTTTTGTTAAAGAAAACATATAATAACTACATTTTACATTCTATTTATTTTTCAAAATAATGAAATACTTAATTTGAAAACTTCAACGATTTTGGTGAGGAAGATTTTTTAAAGATCGTGAAAATGTAATACAGCATTTCCTAATATTTGTTCATGATCTAAACTGTCATTTTCAACAAGTTGTACCCCTAATATACATACTTAGTGGATATAGTATCTCCAATGTTTTTAAATAAATGTGGTCAACAATCATTTTCACAACGAAATTCACTATCCATTTCCTTGGGCATAATTAGTTGGCGACCTTACACAATAGCTATCAACCCATCTATAACTCTATTTATAACCTTGAAAGGGCTGTTTCGGAAAAACTGATTGCACCATTTTATATTGTAATCAATAAAAAATTATTTCTCTGAAAATGTTAATAAAGTCTAATATTAATATATAGCACAAAATATTGAAATAAAACTCACGTAATTTTTCTTAAGCCGATTATTATCAGAATTTCTGTAAAATTAAACAGCATTCGATAGGTTGTCAACTCGATTATTACGTACAAGAAAAAGCCTCTTTTTGATATATCGTCGAGAATTGTTCATATTTTAAGTCTTCGAGCATTTTTAGCAAATGCTATTATCTAAACTCTTTGTGATTAGTTTTAGAATATAAAGTATAAATTTTTCAAAACGAAATAAATAATAATAATTATTATTATTATTATTATTATTATTATTATTATTATTATTATTTTCTTTTAATTGCAAAATTTAAAACATATAGCAAAATTCTTTTGAAATTTATTAAAATAAATATTTTTATGTTATTCGCTGGAATTTTTGTAATAAAAGGAAAACGATTCCAAAATTCAATTTTTAAGCAAATAATTCATTATATATCGTCCCCGTGCTGACGATAAGTCTTATATGTAATTTTTCATTTTTTTATACAATTTAATTTATTTTTTGTTCGTTTATTGAATTACAAATCTATTTTTAAATACCTGTATTATTCCTTAGTTTTATCAAATGAATTCACTCAAAATTGAATAAAGTTTCCATTCAAAACATGACATGTTTTTCCTCTTCTGAAAAGTTTTGAGAAATCTTTAACATAGTGTCTATTTTCATCGCACTAACGATATTTATGAATATGTGTTTTTTTTTATTTCAGCATATTTATCAGTGCTTTCAAAATGAAATTTTAATTTTTTTTACAAAACTTTGTACATACATTAACAAAATTTGTAGTTTATGTTAATTTAAAAATTTCCCGGGAACACGATTTTTTTTCTCCCACTTTTCTTGGGAATGTCTCTTCATGCCACCTGATTGGATATTGGTATCAAAATTGGTTCTCTGCTGAAGCCATGGAACTCTTAAATGTGAGTGATGACATTCTAAGTAGCAACACTGTCAGCCTTGAAATCGCACAATAAGTACATGCTTGTTTATTTGAAGAACTTGCTTTGAAATAGGAACCCAACGAAGAAGGACAATATGAACCAATACTAACTACAGCCAACAAAAAATATTGGTTGAGTATTATGCACAAATATCACAACGTTCTAAACCCAGGCAAAACACACAGAAGGTTTCGTAGTTTTAAAGCTCCAAAGAGGAAGCTCAACCTTGACTTCATAGTCAAAGAAGCATAAACTTCTACAATAAATTTTCGAAATATTTTGGGTTCCCCATTATCAACTGTTTTTCCTTCACACCGTATGCCATTGCAATCAAGAATAAATTGTAAAGAAGAAACAGTCCTCAAAGCGATAGCAGACAACTCTTGCGGTATGAACAGAGAAATAATGTTAGATATCTATGAAACGATTGTTAGGTCAATGGGAAATTATGCTTCCTAGTATGGTTAGTTTTGAGGAGTAATAGCGAATTGAGAAATATTCAAAATTCAGCTGGCTAACCACCATCTACAATAGTTTAGATGTGTTAGTGTTTTGCAATCAAAATACTTGTCTACATGCTAATGGAAACGAAACTTTATTAAAGGACATCCAGGATGTTGTTATGGCCATTGCCTCTTTACCCTCCCTATCCTGTGTGTGCAAAATTTGCTAAAACCCTATTCTGATTATTCCAAAATTATATCACGTCCATTAGAAATTAAAGATTATTTATAGCTTCATTATAATTTAAACTATTTATTTATATTTCAAAATTCAAAAATTAATACACAAATGTTTGCAAATAATTATAAAATAGTTTATCATAAAAAGATTACTAACTCACCAACTAATGATAAACTAAATATAAAAATAATGATTACATTTAATCAATAAAATTTGTAAAAATAAAAACATAACTATCTTAGTTGGGAATATTTCCCTCAGTTACTCTAATTATTCAATAATATAAATCCCAAACTGAAAGAAACAATGTTTGATCACTCACCAACTATGTATATCACACAATCAAAGTTGCCATTTTGGTCATTCACTTTAATCTTCGAAGGATTGCTAGTTTGGTTGGTTTGTTCCAAATATTCTGATTTTATCGTAGAATGCTTTATAACCAGGGCACCCAAAAATGTGCAAAATCATATTTTATCCTGACCTTCAAATGAACCAAACTCTAAGTTATCTATCCGATTCAGAAAATTTTATTTTTTCATATTTTGATCATTATAGTATATTTTTGCATATTTTATGCTTAGCAGCATATTTTGTCATATTTTCATAAAGAATCTTTATTTTAGAGCATATTTTAGCATTTAAATGGCATATTTTTGCGTATTTTACACATAAGAGCATAATTTTGCATATATTACACTATAGAGCATAATTTTGCAAATTAAGCGTAGTTAGTAGCCAATGGAGCTTTTTACATATGCGTTTTTCAAATCCGATTCCTTAATAATTTTCATCTTATAAATTGATCGAAATTTTGTAATGTATTAGATTTGAGCGTTTTTAAGTTCAAAAGAAAATATTTTTGCATGAATAGTAGATAATTTAAAATTTAGCGAAATTAAAAAGTATGTAAAAAATAGATACTTTTTTTTAGGAGATCTTCAAAAGCAACGATACCAATGTGTCCAATTCTTATAATGTAAGCTACAAGCACTAGTAGAAATAGACCATCTTGAAGGAAAAAAACGTGAATGGCTCTAAGAGGTGCCTTTTTTCGCGAGTCACACTCACAGCGTAATTTCAATGAAGCTAAGCAATCGCCTGATCAAAAAATGTTTTCAAATGATATTTTAAAATCGTTGTGGCAATATAAAATATTAAATTGCAAAAACATTATAACCCTTTAAAATCGATCTAAAATTTTGAATACTTTATATTAGCATTTTTTTTATATTTTATGTGAAATTATATTTATAATAAGTACATTTTTATTCTGCTTTAGTTAAGCGAAAAATGGGTTTCAACAAAGAAAATTGCATAAATTGCATTGCTTGAGATCGCGATGTTTTTAATATTTCAAAAATCATCAAGGCGCTAATTGAAATCGGTGAAAATGTATACCAATCTGCAGCAGTTATTATAGCTTATATCAGAATCAAGTGGCACTCAAATATAATTACGCATTTGATTTTAATGCAACTTTTAACATTTTTCTCTGTGTATTTAATGTATGTAACTAATATTTGCAACTTTTTATTTATTAACATCATTTAAATATATTTTTTCTTTTTTTTTTTTGTGGTTAGATGTGGGTATACATACAGTGAAATTAAATGCAATTTAAAAAATATCAAAAATCTATGTACACTTTATTTTTTACTCGATATTCTAAAGGTATGTTAAATGAATTATGGTCCCAATTATGTTCATTATTATAAAATGTATCGTTCCTTCTTTCATTTATATTTTTTATACCTCTGTGTAGGTTACATATAGGCGTTCATTTTTGATATCGGACTTAAAATGGAATTTTTAAATTTTTTTCTATTTTTGATTTTAAACTACTATAACATAAACGGTACATTAATATAATTTTAAAAAAATTTTTTGATCATCAAATATTAAAAATATATAAAATTAAAAAACAAGAAAATCTATGCATTCTTTGTTGATTAAAATTTTTTTAATGAAATGTTAAAAAATAACTATGATCGAAATTATCTTCGGTATCATTAACAACGTCGCATCACTTTTAATTTATATTTGAAACATATTGATGTAGATTATATACGAGTGGTAATTTTTTAAATGTCCATAACACTAACGCCGTTCGATAAAATTCATTCACGCGAACAGATTTGTGTTTCATTAAAGCCAACTACTTGTAATATTGGTACTAAATAGCGTTGATGTGCCATTAAAAAATTTTCAAAAATTTTTTTTAATCCCAAAAGTAAATGAATTTGAAGAAATGTCCATATATTTATATTTTGCAATGAGTTAATTTTTATTAATTTTTATTTGACGTTTTGGACGTTTTGCATGCACTAATTTTCAAATATAATTTTTTACAAAAAAATTTTCATTTAAATGTTGGCACATTTTGTTAGTTTTTAGAGAAAATTTTGGTAGGAAAAATATTTCCTTTGTGGCAGCAGCGCAACATTTGTTACAATTTTGAGGTTTGATGACATAGAGGCAGTGTGCTAAATTTAACATCTTTTACTCCGATTTAACGGCAAATCTTTCATTTTACATTTGGCATATTATTTAGCAATTTTTAATAATATATTAATCATAGCAGTAATATCAGCTCCTGTAAAAAATCTTTAAAGTGACAAAAAGAATGTACAAGTATTAAGTGCTTAGTTCAAATGATTATTTAGTCCATTTCGTGAATTTAATAAAAACGAAAATTAGAAACCGTATTAAATACAATTAGTGTAATCCTTAATATTTTAATTTCGATTTAATTATATTAAATACATTTTTCCTAAGTTTTTTTTTTTGCCTTTTAAGCAAATATTGTTATTTGCAAACAAATATTATTTTAATATAAACTTAAAATAATGGATCTTGAACAGAACTGACTATGCATGAAAAGTAGAGCAGTTGGCAAGATATCAAGGGCTTTGTGGACCAGTCTATACACAGTAATCTTAGGCATGAACAGATGAAGTTTAAGAATTACAATGGGTATTATCTCGGGTAAGTGGTAGAACACATAATTTTCCATTGTCCACGATTGCAACATCACTGATATAACTAGGTGCAAACTGAAGAATATTGAAGGCTCTTTTTATTCTTTTACTTACATTCTTCTTAAGTTTATATAATCTGCTCTGTTTTTATAATTACATAAGGTCAACATCATTAAAAAATTAACACGATAAATTAAAATATACCACTGAAAAAAGTATTTTTTTTAGCACTTTTAAATAATGTTTAGTATTTTTGAGCTCTATTTTAAACTCAATTTATCAGAATATTTTTTTTTTACATCTGGTCACACTTCAAACATTTGCATGTGGGTTGATGTGTTTGTTGATGATGTTTTTTAATAAGTAGCGTGAATTTTAGGATTATTTTATTAAATATTACTACGTGTGTAAATAATTATTATTTTTTTTTTATAAGTACCATACTTAAGATTATGTTACATAAAATTATTAAACTATTTTAATAATCAAAAATTATGGTTAGATAGGAAAAAGAATTGTGCAATATTGAAACTGTGGTATAAAAATAATGTGATTTAAATTAGTTGTAAAGATTTTTAGATTTTAGGTAAATTTTTCACTTTAGGTAATTAATTCAAAATTTGATTGTAATTTTGGCATATGTAATTATGCTAAAGTTGTCTTTCATTTGGATGGGGAAAAATCTATTAAAGCTTCGTAAAACATATAAATTTTAATACCAAAAGTAAAAAAACCACACATAATTAGTGAACTTTTAATTAGCTTTGTTTTGCTGTCGTTGGAGATATAAAATAAAAAGTAATGAGAATTCATCTGTCAGATAATTCTGAAAAAAAGAATTGATGTCGTGCAATGTAATGAAATGAATGATGTTTTTAATTTAAGTCAGCTTTTATTTTATTGAAGATTTATTGCAGAAAGTGAAATAAAGAAAGAATTATTGTTTACTAAACCTTAAATCACTTAAATCTTAACTGATATACTTAAAAGTGCTCTTCAAACTACTATAGACGTATTAAATTTTATAAAAACTAGTTCCTTAAGAAATAGAATTCTTTAAACCCTATGTGTCAATGAAATTACTACTTCATACCGATGTTCGTTATATTTTGAAGGGAAATATGCTGAAGAGATTGTACGAATTAAAGACAGAAGTAGACATATTCCCTTTTATACAAAAATTAAGATATTTATAAAAAAAATTACAGAAAACTATTTTTATATATTATTTTTTCACATTTTTCATATTTTTCGAGATGTTAAACAATCTTAACATTAAACTACAAGACAGACATATGAATATATTACCCGAATTTGATACAATAAGTGCTTTTATGGGAAAAATTCCTTTATGAAAAGACGTCTTCAATTGCCTCTAACAAAATATTCGCCTTTTGCACAGCTGAATGATATCTTGGATTCATCTGATTTTCAGAAAGAACATACATGCATACATACATAAATACATATGTACATATGAAAAGTATAATAATATACTTGTTTTCACTTCACGATTAAATCTCCCGATATCATCCGGAGCTTAAAACCAATTTTTGACAAACCAGTTTACTTCGTAATCCATTCAACATTAACAGTGGTGACATACCCGACAATTTTCAAGAAAGAAATAGAACTTGTCTTTGAATCTATGTTTTGCTAAAGTTTTTAGGGTAGTTTCTGCACTATAGACCTCGTCGCTTCATAAATTTTGAGTCAAATTAAAAATTTTAAATTGATTTAGAGCAGAAGTACGTAGCATTTTAACTACTATATTACAATCTTTTATATACGCAGAAATTAATTAATGATTTATTCACAATTTTTCGAAATTTTGACTTTGATGTAAATTTTTCTGATATATTTCTTCAACACTATACATATTTTATTATAAAGTTTAAAATAATATTTTGTTTAGAATAAAACGAGATATCGCTATATAAAATCGCTTAAAAATTAAAAAAAAAATTTAAATTGATTCATATATTTTAAGGTAAATTATTTTTTACATTTTTATTTATTTTTCACTTTTTGAAGAAAAAATTAAAAACGTATGACGGGTTTTAGTAAGTTATTACAACGGAAACCACAAATATGCAATTGTATGTTATTTCGTGGGCGTTGAATGAAGCCATCGATAAAATATTTATCCGTTTCAGCACAAATAAAGCATTTTATTGATATATAAGTGCTTATTTTTGCATTTTTTACTCTTAATTTGGCTATTTTTAGTGCATATTTATAACGTATTCTGTTATTTAACCCTTTTCTCTTCATGGGATGTTTTTTTCTTCGAATTTTATTTAAAAAAATAAGAAATCTAAAAATATTTAGTATTTAAAATTAACTTTAATGAACACCAATTTATCGCTAAAGAGCTTAATAATATTGAACCATTTTGAATTGATCTTCATTATTACGTATTAGCTAATATACATATATATATATATATATATATATATATATATATATGTATATATATATATATATATATATATATATATATATATGAAATAATAATGTCTAGAATAAAATGGGTAAACAAATGGAAGATGACTAACGTTTTTATGTGATATAATAAAAAAAAAAAAAAACATGAGGAATAAAATTTCGACACAGTTGAATAATTTCAGTTTTCAGCCTTATTTTATAACATCATATTATTAACAAACCACATATTTGACCAAAAGATAAGAAATGATTACAGTTTCATATACTTTCCAGGAAGTTTAAAAAGAAAAATCAAAAAAGAATAACAGAATTAGAAATTTATACAAGAACCTACCAAAAAAATAGATTTTTGCAAATAACTCGAAATTTTGAGGACGTATTTATAATATCCTCAAAAAGGCCTATAACGTATAATGTTAATAATAGTAGATTGTAATTTTTCTTAGTTAATTTTAGTTTTAGCTTTAGGTTTTAAATGTAAAAATATTTTTATATTTTAGCCACTATATGTTTTATTTAAAAGAAAACTAAGTAAAAAAAACATTTTGATTGAATTTCTTTAAAATAATACTCAAAACCTTACCTAGTGTCTACATTAGGCAAATTTTTATCAAAACAAACGTCAAAATCAATGCGAATATATACAAGGTAACCTTAGTTAAACAGCTGATTATTATTTTGATTGTTACTGTTGTCAAACTGCATATATAAAAAACAAATTCGCGTTAAGTTTGACGTTTGTCTTAATAAAAAAAATCACTAATGTAGACACAATGTTTCGGCATGCACTTACAAGTTTGGCAGTGTTACCATATATTATTTTCAAAAATCTTACTTTTGCTTCTACAAATTCCTATTTGTGGAAGAAAAAACTTTTTTGTCACAAAATAAATAATTTTTTTTTGGAATTTATCCACTTAAAAATTAAATTTCAAATTGTAAAAGATTAAAAAAAAACTGTAAAATTAACATTTTTGCATAGATACATGTCATTAACCACTTTACATAAAAATTTATAATTTTCCACATGTTCCATAAACAAATCTATAAAAGTTTTCCTTTCTCACTTTTCACATTTTTTTTTTTTTTTTTCTACACTCAGAATAACTTTTTCTTAATGAAGATTTGTTTTCCTTTTTATGGTCGAAAAAATCTCCTATAGCCTCCTGTGTTCTTTTGATTTCTCCTTTTTATGGACCAACAAAGCAATAGATTTTTTTTTTTAATTTAAAATGCTACTTAAACTGAAATATTCAGAAATTAGTTAGTCAACAAACTTCTTGTACGTAATGGCCAAAGTCAAAACTTAAAAACGATGGAGTTATATTTATTTACTCAGAGCTGTATTTTTATTATTGTAAATTACATAATAACTACTTCCCAAAAGTTTTATTTTTATTTTCGAATTAAAAATTTTCAAAACTTCCAAGATCTAAAAGAACTTGGAAAATAAGATAAATCTTCACGTATGGTAACACTGAAGTTAGGTGAACTTGTAATGTAATGGTTTTTCTGTTACATACGGTATCTTTTTTTTATGATCTTTCTGATTTTATTTTGTGTTTTAGACTTATTTTAGCCTTTTTCCCTTTTGTCTTCTTTCTTTAATTGTACACATTGACATAGGCTTGTAGATCACAGAATGAGAATTATGTAAAACGTAAACGTGATGTAATTCTCAGTGACTAACGCACGAATGTTTTATCCACGATGTAACCAGTACAAGGTGTCATTATAAGCTGAACTTATAACGACACCTTATATTTTTTTGCTGCATTTTTTAGTGTAAGACTGAAATGTCAATTTTTTTACGTTTGCATGTATTGGTTTATTTACAAACAAAAGTAAATTTTTTATAAAGTAAAAAGTTCTGTATAGAACTATTTAATTTATTTCAATTTATAAAAATATTAACAAATTTCTTACAATTTATTCATAATTTACAATTTTCACGTGTTATTTTTTATTTTGTTTGATGTTTTAGTTCAATTTAAGACGAAAAAAAAATGATTGCCTTTATGCATATACCTTGTTAAATTTTTGTACCATGGTTTTACCCATAGCACTATGGTTTTACCCATAGCACTATATATCGAATATTTTCATAAAGTAATGTTGGTAATTATAGCACTTTTTATAAACCACGTTCAATTTAATTTCTTTAGTTCTCTAATATACTCTTATGATAATAAATTTTGTTACAATTTAATAAAATATGATAATGTTCGGTACAAATGTTGATATGAAATATGTAAATATGTAGGTAAATGTTAGAATTTTCCTAACAAAATCTTTTTAAACTTGCCATTGGAGTCTTATAGACATAAGTTTCTTTTACACATGATCAAATCCAATATATTTAATTGGACAATTGGTAGTCATGTGATATGAAATGAAAGGAACGTAAATTTTGTCTTATGTAAATTTATATTTTATTAACTTAATTGGTCTAATTTTAAATTTATATTAAATTTAATTTCAACTTTTTTTAACTATGTGTGTGCAATTTGATTTAAAGAAATTTTACTTTGACAGGAAAAAAAAATATTTATGAGATAACTATATTTATAGAAAAACTTTGTTCTACTGATCATTGCTTTTAAAAGATGTTAATACCTTGAGACGCAAAAACGCTTAAAATTATGCTGCGCAAATAGACAATTACTCTATTTTTATATGAGGTAATGTAATTCAAATTACATGAACACATACATAGGATTCTTATACAGAAAGTGATGAAAATTTGCTGCAATAACTGAAGACAAGAACCTTTTGATGTAAACAACATTACTGTATGCATCCGGTGTTTACACCGACAATAAAAATAATAAAAATAGGTCGCACTAGAATAATTTTTGTTAGATATAAGTAAATAGTAATTAGTTATTAAAAATGTCGATAGTAAAAAACAAGTTAGAGCGCTTTGCCGAATCTTTTATACACTTCACCACCTTACCGACATATAATAAACTTTACGCCTTAAAGTATGCTTTAATATTTTCACATTTATACTTACAAAAATAATCTACATTCTTTCCAAAGTACAAAAACACAGAATTAAACTATCATAGCAAGCGTTCCTTTCTTAAAAAAAAAAACAACAACAACTCTGAATCATTGCAATGCACTATGGTTTCGTTGACCACTTTTCTTGGCCAATATTATTAAAGTGAAAAATATTTTTGTATGAAAATCAAAGCAATTTAATATATTTATTTTGTATCACATCCCTTTATATTTCTTTTATAACTCCCCCCAAAGGCCTGCATTTACCTTTGGCAGAAACAATTTTGATACCCAAACGAATTACATCAACACTTGTCAGTTTAATTTTTATCTTTATATTTTTTTTCTTGTGCTAGACCTTTGTAAATGATAAGAATTGCTATCTTATTCGTTAAAAAGTTGAAAACCAGACAATAAGGAAATTATAGCCCAGATATCAGTCTATTTGTTTCCATTGAGTTTTTATTTACCAATTTTCACCGAAAACCTGTAGATCTATTTAAAGTTAAAATCTTTTATGAACACAGTTTCTTTTTTGAGTTGCATAAAACACGCATATTTTTTCCATGATGCCAACAAGTTCTTACTATATTCGTAAAAGTACTTATCTTCAGGTCTATACTCCATAATAAATTTTTAAAAAAAAATTGTTGTATTCAATAATTAAAAACTATTTTTTTATACATATTTTAGATTTGCTTAACAAACTTAACTTTGATCTGTGGTAAGAACAAGAAAAAAATTAAATTTATTTAGTCGCATTTTAAAGTGTTTACTATTAAATTACGATAACAAAAACATAAAAAGAAAATATGGCAAAAATATAATTTTGGCTGAGAAAAGTGGTCGGTGAAGCCATATTGCAATGCTTCTATTTCCAACAAAAAAACGTCCAAACATACATAAAAAATTATTGTGTGTATGTATATACAATTAAAAACCACTGTTTGCTTATACAAAAAACAACAACACTGAAAGTCATTGCAATGTTTTTATATATGTTTGTGTGTATATATTTTTAATAATTCTTTTTTCAGATTTTTCCCTATAACTCGGTTGTTTATGGACCGATATGGTAAAACGAAAAACGAAATCTGTAGCATAAATAAGGGCTACAAACAGTCAAAAATGCTTTTTGCCCAATATCTCGGTTATTATTGGACCGATTTAGTTCATTTCTTCAGCATAAAAAAAATTTCCAAATCTTCTTTGCAAAAACGCAGTCCCTAGCTTATATAGTGGCTTCAGAAAATCAAAATATGTTTTTTACAAATCTCCGTCATTTATGAACAAAAAATATAATTTTTTTTCCTTCCGATGAAAATTGCGGAAATTACAAACGGAATAACAAACTTATATATACCCTTTACACCTCTGGTGGAAGGTTATAATAATTTAGATGTTTTAAGTAGCTAAATTTACTAATATAAATAAAAAATTTACTACATTATAATAACAAATTTGTACCTAGTAATAAAAGAAACTATGGAAAATTTCTATGTATGTATTTTAACAAAGATAATGTTCACTACACAAGTGAAAATAAGACCTATTTGATATTCTATCAGACAATAAAAATAAAAATAATATTTCTATCGTACAGAAATTGAAAGATAAAAAACAACCCTGTAGTTTATTTCCTTTACAAAATAACCAAACAACAGGGTTGTTTACATAATGAATGTTTAAAAACATATGATACGTTTACAGTTGTTGACTGTTTGTACAAAATGTTTCACGGTACTTTTCATCATTCTATGTTGCGTCGAAAAGTTGACTGGTTGGGCCTTTGGTTGGTTGGTTTGTTTACGTGGTAGCCCATAACCTTAGGGGCAATCAATTAGACTCGTTAGAATCCGTTTTGATGGGACCACACTACTCGCCAGGTATTGAGTCTCTAATGAGATAGAAGTGTAGGGAGGAACAATGAGAACATAAATTAATTAGATCCTGCCTGTAGCATTGGTTGGGCCTTTACTTTACTTACTTTACTTTACTTTACTTTATATAACTATTACAACTGAGAGTCGGTTTGAGTCTGCAGCAAAATAGAATACCAGCTAATCCTGTCTTCTGCATGCCGGTGCCAATTGGAGACACCAAGTGCTTTCAGATATTATATATTCCAAGAGTGATACAATTCTTTGTCTGTTTTTATTTTTCAATTGATAAAGTTCCTATTTGCAAAATTGTATGTTCCTCTTGGAAATTTATTCTCGGTTTCGTTATAATAGACAAATATTGGCTAAAATAAATAAAGTTGCATTGTTTAACTAGAATATGTCATCGTTTAACCAAACATGTCAGACATTAAATTTCGGAGAAAGTGCTGGAATTATTAAAGTATGAGTCATTATTTATGTAAAGCATAAAAGACATATCAAAATACTGTTTCAAATTTTCCAAAAAAAAAAATTAACAAGAGTTTCTAAGAGTTGAAACCCATCATAAACTGCTGATTAGCGGGACTTAAGGACATTTAGAAATTATCGACCAAAAACAACGTAAGTTATAGAAAAATAATGACGAAATAAGATATTTTTTAATAACTGGACCCGTGCAACAAATAATAAAAGAAGTTTTAAATCAAGGGTGGCAACGACATTACGATACAAAGATGCACGTCCAGAATTTTATGATTAATATACATATTTGGTTAGAAACTTCAACAAAATCAGAGATGAAAAATATTTTATGCAAATCTTCCAAGTATTCATTATAAATATTACGTGAGCATTCGAAGTACTCAAAGAACATAGCTGCGAATCGCTCATAATATAAGTCAAATTTAGCTATAGAGAGAAGTTACAAATATTTATTGTACCTACAAAAATTAATTCACAAGACTACATAAATTGACTAGGCAGTGAGTCTTTGCTAACGAATTTCATGCTAAAATTAAATATTCCAGCAAAATAATACGCCGATGTTACTAGATCGAGCCCCAAAAGCGTTTTTTGAGTCGCAAAATACTCTAATGTTGTAGAGACCAGTATTTATTTTTAGACCTTCGTGACATAAAGGATTTCCAGAGAATAATGACTGCTAAGATATATTTAGATTCTGAGCTATACGGTGACATTAAGTGGTTTAAAACGATTTTGTATAAGTATAGTACAATTTTTAGACATTCATATATATTTTAAGGAAATAGGTCGAATCTGTGGCACGACGAGTGCATCTGGTAACAATACATTAGGACAACACAATTCGTTAATAGCAATTAATGAATATGTGATGCACATATAATTATTTCCTATGAACATTTTAAAAATCAAAAATATTCACAATAAATAATTTTTTTCCTGGCTTTAGAAGCCCTAATAAACACAAAAACTATAAAAAAGTTTTTAATTGGAAATGTATATTTTTTAAGAAAAAAAATAACTTTATAGGTATGCATATACGTATAATAAATTATTTGTCATAGGTATCTTATTTTAATTATAAAAAATTTATATTTAAATATTCTACATAAAATGTCACGTAGTTATAGTAGAGGAGTGTACAATTTTAAGAGCGGAGCTATTGGATCTCAAAAATAATGTACCTGCGACATAGACAATTTTTAGATTTCAAATATTTCTACATCTTCTTAAAGCTGTTGGTAAGGCATATGAAAATATGTTTTCATTTGCTACTTATGTCTTATAATTTTTACGTTATTTGCATTTGAAATTTAACCTATCCCAATTTTACAAAATCTAGGTCCATTTTTTTTTTAAATATATATATAGCCCAATATTTTCATCCGATTTTTAAATTATTTTCCAGCTAGTTAAAGAACTGGATGTGGGATCACAAAATTTCTAATAGGAATATTCGTGTTATTACTAACAGCCAACCTTCTGTTGAATAGGTGTTTACACTACTCCAGAACTGGTCCATGAATACCAGGCATCATTGAACAGAATGGCGAGACATTTGACAGTAACACTCTTTTGGGTGAAGGGACACAGAGATCTTCGTGGCAATGATATTGCAGATGAACTGGCAAGAACAGGGACGATGCTGGATGACACTCACATAGATTATCTATGCGGAAGCCCTCTATCATTCTGTAAGCTTCATGTAAAACATGTATTTCTACACAGGTCCCTGGTAATATGATCACAATAGAACTCGTGCTTAGTGGCTAGGACCTTATGGCCGAAACATGATAGGAGAAAGATAGTGTTCCTTCTGGATCTTAGCAGGGAGAGCGTCAGGAACATGATTGAGCAACTTACCGGCATTGACCGGTGATATCTTTACAGACCTTTTATTATGATCTCAGCGAGTTATGCGATAATATTCTAGGAAAACTGGGACTTTTTATCAGGAAGTCGCAATGGTTCATGAATGAACCACACAGGGCATCGTTGGCCTAACTTTTCTACTATTTCACTTCTTTAAATTTCTTTTCTCGACTATCCCTTATGTTCTTCAGCTTCACACTCTAACTCTACCTCACTCTATCTCTTCAATCTATAAATCTCTCTTTTCAGGCAACACAAAGAAAACTACTATTGAGGAGCAGCTTGTGAAATCTAACCTAACCTAACCCAAAGAACAAAATTATTTATCGAATAAAAGAGATTTAAAGTCGACATCTTAGATAGATAGATAGATAGATAGATAGATAGAAAATAGGAATAAGAAGAGAAAAAGGAAAGAAGGAAAGAGGAAAGAATATCAAGAAATCATAAAAGATGATGTTGATAATCTCCCTAAGGATGTACCCCTAACTCCCCCTTAGACAGTCTATTCCCCTGACGAAGCCTATGACGTCTACAAGCTCCACGTCCCCAACATCACTTAGCCCGTCGAGAAATTGACTGCCTAGCCATTTCATCCTACGATGCTGCAATCGTGGACAGTGGCACATAATGTGCTCAATAGACTCGGTCTCGTAGACGTCCCCACACTTTCTACAAAAGTCCGAATTACTAGGGTCCCATCTAGACTTCTGCTTCCCTATCAGACAGTGTTCCGCTATGGTCCCTATCATAATCCTTAAGCTCCTCCTACTCAAGCCCAGAAGAGTGCCTGTGCCTGTCCTGTCGAGCGCCGGTCATACCGCCCTCAACACCTTACAGTCCACTCTACTCTCCCAAGGCGAATTGGTTCTGACCAAGGTCCAATCATTGATCTTCCCAAAGAAGAAACTCAGTGGGGGTTTCACCGTGGTTTCCCTCTCCGAGACATCCTTTGCTGCGCCTTGCCTTGCAGCTCATCGGCCAGTTCATTACCAGATACAGTGGCCAGGCACCCAGCAGAGTGTCACCATGTAGTCCTCCATCAGCTCTCTCAGTGACTTCTTACAGTCAGCAACTAGCCTGGATTTCACCAAATGTGCCCCAAGGCCTTCAGAGCCGCCTGACTGTCCACATAGAGAGTGACTTCAGTACCCCCCACAACGTTCCGCCTGATTAATTCTGCGGCCTTTAAGACGTCGAGAATCTCAGCCTGAAAAACGCTGCACTCATCAGGGAGCCTAAAAGAGCCCTTTAGATCCATGCTCATAATATAGACTCCCGCACCAGTACCTATGTCCATCTTGTCCGTCTGTGAATACCTATTTGTCTCAATAAAATTTTTATTCTCAATTTTAGTCCCACGAGTAGGCACGTAAAATATAGATGGTCTCGCGCAGTGACGGCGTATGCGGACTAGGCTGTAATACAACTAACCCTTACCATCAGCATCAGAGGGGAACTGTTCTCGATTAGTTTCTTTTCGCACTAACTAATCATTCAGATCCTCGGGACTTCTACTTACCACTCTGATCTTAAAAGTGCATGATACCTGTTTATTTGGTCCGCGGGAAACGTATGGCACCAAGACCGTACCCAGCGCTAGAGAATACATTTATTTTGACAGAATCACCAATTAGAATACATCAATTGCACCGCATCCAGTCCAGCAAGCCTATTCGTTTCCAGGATACAAAGTGATACAAAGGATGCATTAACGCCGGCAAAGGGAGAGGGCTCCAGCACCGCCACCTGTGGACGCGTCCGGTGAGAGTAAATAAGTAAAGACTCTGCACGGAAAGTCGACATCTTTTCCGAGTATAAAAATTAACAATTTTGAAAACTGCAAAAATTATGATCATTTGTGTTTTTTGCCCAAAAATGTGTCTATACTCATTTTTCTCTAAAATAGAATTTTCTATAAGAACTTATAAGAGTTTTATACTTTTCCGAAAGATATCTTCAAGGAGATGATTTTCAAATTAAAAACGAGCTTAATCACTGAATAGGGCTAAGTACAGATCCACCTGAATTTTACCAATTTTGTATAGAAATTTTGACTTCAGCCTATATGTTCTAAAATCCCAAATCTTGAATCAACAAACAAAGTGCAGATTCGAAATCTCCAATGTATTCTAAAAAGTTTGCAAGCCTGATTCATGGGACATATGACAAATTTAGACTTTATGTGTAAAATTTAAAAAAAAATCCTATTTTTGGAATTTTAACCGTTTTTTGGGAAATGTGGAATTCCTTTTGCAAAAATCTTAAATTCTTTTACACCGATAAAGTAAATTATAAAGTCCACAATAATCGTAAATTTCATTAAGATATCTTAACTAACAAGGATTTTATTACCGATAAAATATTTATAGTTTATCCAAAAACCAATTTTTTACAAAAGTTTTGCTTAAGTTCCAAAAATTGGAAAAACTATGAACTCTATTTTTTCGGTTCTATAAACTTTGGGATTTTATAACATATAGGCTAAAATCAAAATTTCGATACAAAATAGGTCAAATTATGGAGGATCTGTACTAAGACGTATTGGATCATTAAGCTCATTTTCAACTTTATAATCATTTACGTGAAGATACCTTTCGGAGAAAAAAGGGTGTAGACAATGTTCCGTCAAAAAAAAAAACAAAAAAAAGTAATAATAAAAAATCATTATTATTGCAATTTTCAATTTCAAAATCGTTTATTTTTGGACTCAAAATTCTTTTGTTCGATGGATAATTTAGTGTTTTAATGGAAAACTGGAAAAAATATGAAAAAACTGATGAAAATATTGGGCTATATATATTTTAAATATTGTACCAAGATTTTGCAAAATTGAGATAATTGAAATTTCAAATGCAAATAAGGGATAAATAGCACATGCAAACCTGCAAAGCCTGTGAAGAATAGGCTTTACCAAGGGCTTTAAGAAGATGTAAAAGTATTTGAAATCGGAAAGGATACGAAAATTTGGCAGGTCGTTAAAAATTTTCTGCGCTGAGGTGCGCTATTTTGCTATGTCCATGTGAAATTTTTTATAAAGCCTACCAGCCGATTAGAAAAAAATTTTCGATTCTGCCCCACTGTAGAATGTACTTTAAAACAAGCTATGCGAAATGAAGCCTTTACTATAGACCAAGGAATTCATTCTAGTTGTATGTGATAACCCACTTTTTAAAGCTTTTGAAATATATATATGTCTCTACCTAGTTTCAAACTTACAATTTCGCAAAATTTTAAAAAGATTTCCTCGAAACAATTTCTATTTTTTTTATGCAGATATTATTTTTTTATTTTTTTGTCTTTATTTTTAACTCTTGCGCACTTAAAGTTAATTTAAAATAATATTATTAAATTCAATTTTTTAATAAGGTCATATTTAATTTCACTGTTGTGCCTTTATCACCACCACTAGCACTTAAACAGTAATTAATGAGGCATATGCTTTTGTATAGAAAAAGAGCAGGAATAATATACCATGGATCATTAGTAGGATTGTCTATTATTCAACATTGCAGTTGATCGAATAAAATTTGAATTTTCTAAATAAACAATAAAATATATTGTACGAATAATTAATTACAAGATAAAAAATGCAAACTAGTATTTTTAAGACAATTATTGGCTTTATTATCATAAAATAAACTTGAAATTAGTAATTCATTAAAATGGAACAAAAAAATATCCAAAAATTAAGGCCATATTCAAATTACAGAGAAATTATATAATGAAATTAAATTTCTTTTAAAATTATCATTTATCTGTGGGAAGATCCTTTCACTTACTATTGAAGGTGGCAATTCATAGCATTAAAAGCAAAAGTAGTTTTTCTGTTCTTTTTACATTTTTCTATATAAAGTCAATGATAATCAAAATTCTTTAATAATTTTTAAAATTTGCACATTCTTTTGTTTCACTTTTTGTTAAATATTTAAAAAAAAATTAATATGAACTAGAAAATTTTTAGAATTTGGTAATAATTTATACGTCTCCCGTTTATTCTAACTTTAAGACGTTTGATTAAATCTTTAGAAAAACTATTATATTTTTTCCAAATAATACTAAAACTTCAGTGTCCGTGAAACACTTTGACCCGAAATCTATTAAAACGTGGATTAACGAAATTTTTAATAATTTTCAAAATTATTCGATTAATCGTTAAAAATTGATCGAATAATTTTTTAATCTAAATTTAAAAAAATTATTTGTTCGAAAAAAATAAATAATTTGTTCTCGAATAATCGAATAATTTCTGTTCGAATGACAATCCTAATAATTGGACATTTCCTTATACATTATATGAATTAATTATATGTATATATTATATGTACATATAATAGATATACTAGTATGAAATTTACACTTTTAAACAAATAAAAAAATATTTATTCCAACTAAACATTAATATATATTAAAATTTATTTGTTCATATAAATGTTTTATTAAACTTGTGCTTTTTGATTGAAAAAAGAAACTTAGTTTCATAAAAAATTAATTAATAAGTGAATACAAACACTTAAAATTGAAAATTCTTTTAATTAGTAATTTATACATAAAAATTTTTTCTCTTCAACAGCAGCAGCAGTTATTTCATATTAATCAAAAATATGTTAAATATTGATTTTAATCTTGTAATTAAAAGCAGAAATATATTTTTACGATTTTATGTAAATAAAATTATTTTTTTTTTTAATCTTTTGTTTTTAGTTTTACGTTTAATATTTTTTCTTTTTGCTATAACTAAGCGATAACCTTTTGAACTTTTTAATTATATTTGTTGATATTTGACATTATTAGTTTTATTAAGTTAAATATAAAAATTAATTTAATCGTCTATTTTATTTCTGTTTTAATCTTTCATAAAGAGCAACGAATTGCCCTCAAAAACATATATGAAAAGTTAGTTGATTGTAAATATACATTTACAAATTATATATCATATGGTACGTTAAGTATATACGTTGGGTAAAATGGGGGACAATAGCCACAGGGTTATATCTGCCATCTGATTCCCCTTGGGGATCAATGAGAAAAAGGAGATATAGTCAAAACCAAAAAAGGACTTAAATTAAAGCCAACATAGTCTTTTGAACAAAAGAAATTTTACAAATACCGTTTAGGGTTATGAGAAGAGAGGACCAAAAAAAAAATGGCGAGTGGTGCCCTTCTATTCTGCTATAAACGTTTCCAAACACTTTAATAATAATTTCAAGATTATTTATTATTATTATTATTATTATTATTATTATTAACGATTGTCTCCCGTTTAAACAAATATTTAGCAGTTTATCATACAATACTCAAATGTTGAAATTTAAATTTAATTTTTTAATAAATAGCTACAATTTTATTTATTTAAATGTATTTACAAGAACTTTAGCACGATATTTACTTAGTATATAATAAAATATAAAAACTCCCAATTACCATGAACTTATGAATATAATTTTTTATTTGTTTTTTTTTTTTTTCGTTTCATTTGATAGCGTGTCTGGAGGAAGACTGTATTGATTTTCAAGGTAATTCGGTAAATCACGGCATGCTATATGTACCAGGGCCAGGTGTGTGCAGTTTATGTGTGTGTTATCATTCGGAGCCTTTGTGGTGTAAAGCAATTTACTGTGATCCCCCCTACGTAAGTATACCTTGGATAGTGACTATATGAAGGACTTAACTAGTGTTCATACTAGATGTTATAATAATGCTAGTAGTTAGTTGTTGATATTATATGTATTGAATTTGACATTGACACTTTACCATGATTTTGTTTCTCTGTTGTTTTCAATTCATGTAAATTTCCTTCAAATTTATATTTTCATGACCAACTAAAACTGCAATTAATGATGTGTGTGTGTGTAGTTTTGTAAAAACTTTCGAGTTGGAGAAAGATGTTGTGAATTTGAGTGTTTAGATCCACCTGGAGAAGATAATAAATATCAGGTGAGTTTGAGTTTGTGGCAAAAAGAAGAACAGCCCAATATTTGTTTTATTTATTTATTTTTTTTTTTTAACAGGAACGTATGCGTAAAAGAGCTGAAATTTTAGCGGGTAATAGCACGGCTTCTCCGACTCTTAGTCCATTAGCCGTATCTACGTTGATGTTAACATTCCTGGGCAATTCGTATCTCAACTTATAACTTGAGCTAAATTTTAAACCATTAAGTTT
The DNA here is from genome assembly GCA_932274085.1 of Protocalliphora azurea. Lineage (NCBI taxonomy): Eukaryota > Metazoa > Arthropoda > Insecta > Diptera > Calliphoridae > Protocalliphora > Protocalliphora azurea. Next base: position 46,815,932 of record OW026523.1, read on the forward strand.
TTAATTAGATAAATACAAATTCAATTTAAATATATTAGGACCAGTTGTTTAGTCTTAATTATTAAAAACAATTAAAACAAAAAAAAAACTCAACAATAAAAACAAATTAATTTTAGTCAACAAATTTCAAATTTCATGGCACTGAAGAACTGGACCTTTAAAAAAAAAAAGAAAATTACAAACAAAATTTCTAATCTCAAAAACTAAAAACAAAACTACCAAAAAAACGAATTGTTATGAATAAAATTCATTAAAAAATAAAAATAATTTAATAAAAATCCCAAAACAAAAAAGAAAATAATAGTGATAGTTAACTTTTAATTAGCACACTTTTTTATATAAATACAATACTAAATAAAAATTTAATAACAAAATAAAAAAAAAATAACACTTAAAAATTTTAAATATTTAATAATTTCCAAAATATCTAAAACTCTAATACAAATATAAATAAAAGAAGAGCAAAAAAAAATAATACCTATAAATAACAAATTTGTTTTAAACAAATTAATAATGAAAATTTAAAACAAAATAAATCAAATGTAACCAATTTATGATAAAGATAATAATTTTAATAGTAGACTAAAAACGAATCGAAAGAAATTTAAAGTATAATATTTTTAATATTTATTAAAACTCAACAAAAACAAAAAAAAAAAATAATCTAACAATAATTTCAAATACAAATTTCTATATATAGAAAAATATAGACTTTAAAGGTATTCGTAAAAATTCTATAATGCAACAAGAAAATAAACCAACTATAAAATATGTATATGTACATAGATTAAAAATTTACAAGCCTTAAAAAGTAAGGGTACTCACAGATTTTTACACAATGACAGTGACATTGAAATATCCATTTTGAAATTTATTTCTTTCATTTCTAAATTCATATTTATTATTATCATAAATAGAAGGATCAACACAAGTCGAAATAAATATATTTATTTATTAACTTATTAGAATTTTATCCATAATTTGGTAGGAGTCTGATAAAAGACTTCCAGGACCAATTTAGAACACATATAATAAAAATATATTACAAACTCTGTAATAAGAATTTCAATTAATTCAAAATCAATAATGAGTACCCTTACTTTTAATGCATGTATGTTATATTTGTTTTTTTTTTATATATATTTTTACCTCTCCCTTACATACATACATACATACGTACAAACATGCATACATACATTTTGTTTGAAAACATTGTTAATCCTTTATAATCATAAATTTAAGTAATTTATTTAAATTACATAACAATACTAAAGTACCTTTTAAGGAAAGTGATTGTTTTTTTTTTAAATAGTGTCTTTGGGATCATTTTTGCCTAAAAAATACTGGACACCAAAACTTTATAAAACCAAAAGAAAAGCATATAAAAATGTATTAAATACCAAAATGTATAACAAATTTATAAAATTACAATACAAACAAAAAAATAAAACAAAATAAAATAAAAGATAAACATATAAATATTTTTCGGAAACTAAACTCGAAATTGTTTTCAATTAAATTTAAAAATTCTTGCACGTTACTCCTGTTACAAACAGACATTAATTCTAAGAATGTATCTAAAAAATTTTGTGATACACTGTAATTCCAATGAATATGCTTTAAAATTTACTTTATTATATTGTCACTGAATATTGTGTAAAAATTATTCATAAATATGTAAGTCATTTGTTAAACAACAATAAAGAAAAAAATATAAATTTCAATTTTATTAATTAAATTAAATACGTAAAAATTAATAAATTAACTTTTTTTTACTAAATCATAAATAAAATAAAAATTAAATAGAAACTCATCCTCAAGTGATACTTTAATAAAAAAAAAAGAAATTATATATAAAAAAGAAATATGTACATACATATTATTAATCAATTATCTACACATACATGCATAAATAAAAATTTATTTACAATCGTATATTTAAAAAAAATATATATCCTTTTATTTATTACATACATAAGTATCATTATACATGCAATTAATAAATCGTATCATCCTAGTAAGCACATATTTAATTTGATATCTAATGAATCATCAAACCTTTCTTCAAATATTTACCAGAAATTGATAAAAAAAAAAGAGCCTAATTGTTACAGTTACAATAATTTATCAATATCAAATTAAGTCAAATGTTTGAGAAAATATTTTTTTTTTTTTTTGTTTATAAACTTATGTGTTTTCTGGGATATTAAAAATTACTCATGCACATAAATCATTCGAAACATCTATGTACAATTCGAAATTTTATAATAATGATATAGTTAATTCGGTATATTGAATCACTAACAAAAACTATAAGAACTAATACGACGAGATATATTTTGTTTATATTATAAAAAAGGTTGAAGTTTTTACTACAAGTTTACAAACCATTCCTAAAGCAGCTCTGGGATGGGGTACAACTCTTGGGTCATTGTAATTATTTTTTTAAATACGGACAGGCGGCTTTTTTTTGACCTTCGATAATCTTGCGTCTCACTCAGAGGGGCCACATCTGTAATGTTTAGAAAAGTTGTAAAGGAGGACATAAGCTTTCAGAAAAAGTATTTGTAGTCACCTTGTAATAATATGAGATAACCTACAAGGTTTCAAAGCTGACCACCTCTAGTTTGTAAGAGTTTCATAAAATAGTAATTTCTATAAATCAAGTCCGATTTCAAAAATTTTTTTTTTTTTTTGTAAAATTCTCGCCAAAATATGCTTACTGTTATCTCTTACTTCGACTTTATTTAGTTTTTTGGGAATTAGGGCTTAGATATATAGAGGATTAACCGAATACTATTCTCTAATTTCTAATACATTCCGAAATAATATGCTGAAAAAGTGTTTGGAAGTAAAAAATTAAATCAGCATTAAAAATGGCAATTCTTTTACAAAATGTAGTAATTTTTTCACTTTTTTCTAAAAGTTTTGTTAATAAATCTTTTTTACATATTTCCAAACACAAAGATTGATTTAGATTTGCACCATACAAACAGCATTGGTCGAAAACGGTAAATTTTGGAAACAAATTCATGTTTATCGGTTAATAAAAAAAACTTCAAGCGAGTTTTTTTATTTTATTTACTAACATGGCTTCCCTCCAGGCCAAAAACGAATGCAAAAGTGAAGGTTTTATGAAAACAGTCATATTTTCAAAAGACTTTTTTTTTTAATTGCACAAAAAAGCATATTAACATTATAGTATTACTATTATTTCTTATGTATTATGTAAAATAAAAGTCGATCTTTCATTCTTCAAAAAATCATTCAAATAGCTTCAACTACTAATTTTTGGCAAAAAATTTTATTTCATATAAAAATTCCAACAACCATTAATGGGTCTCAGACCACTTGTGTGGGAAATATACAAAAAACCGTTCGAAATATTTAAATAAAAAAATAGTTTTCTCTAAATTTCATCTATAGTTATTCAAATAAACATTTTTACTTTTTAATTTACATTCACATATTTAAGAAATCTATAAGCTGAAAAGAAGTCCTTCATGTATGCCTTATATGAATGCTAGGGCCAATAGTGGATCATTCCTTTTATATTTATAACAATATAAGAACAAGACATTTGAAAAACTACTTTTTTTTTCTATGTATCAACATCTACTCATATGGAAAAGCACTTAAGGACACATTTCGTTCTAAACTTGCAAAATTTATTTTTTCTACTCATTTGAGTTCAAATTAATGAAACAAAATATAAAGTGTTTTATTTTTCATTGTGCAGTGTAATGAATATGTCTCCACTTAATTGTAGGTATATATGGGTATTTTCACTTAATTATGAATAAAATCAAGATTTGTGCATCAATTTCGAAAGAAATCCATCTTTATTTCAGCTTTTTTATGATAAAGGACAAAAAACCAAACATTTTTGCCGTTTCCATTTCTTAAAAAAACTTTTAAGGAAAAATTCTTCAATTTTGTATGAAAAAATCTTCCGACAATAAATTCTGAATAACTCCGAAGAAGTTGAGTAAATACAAAAATAAATGTTAAGATTACTTGAAGACAATTTTTATCTGCATATTTAGTGTTTTATTTATCTCAATTGTACAAATGGTTCTTGAGTTATGATGAATTATACTCGTGTAATTGACTTATTAATAGGGAAATATTAGATATGCTCATAAAAGAAAATAAGACCTGAAGAAAAAAACTGAAAGCTAATTCATGTTTTGCACAAATAGCAAAAAAGTATTTTTTACGAAAAGTGTTATTGGTAGAGATTGTTAAACTCGTGGAACTGAATTCGGAAACTCTAGCTTTTTACACGAAGGAAGTCAATTACACGAGTATAATTCACCATAACTCAAGAACCATTTGTACAATTGAGATAAATAAAACACTAAATATGCAGATAAAAATAAAAGAATTCGGGGATAGCAAATCATACCAATTGGGTTTTTATTTGGAAAACCCTTGTATTAGCTCTGGTTCTACATTTTAAATTTGGAAAAAAAACATAATACCTAAATTTGTTTGAAAATTGTAAAAAAGTCAAATGCTTAAATACTGATTTTTGATTAAAAATCGGATTACTTTCACTGAAAATCAATTCTTCACCATGCTAAGATAGTGCCGAATAATGTGATCTAACTTGTTTGTGTTCTCCTCTGACAAAAGAATAACTAGTGCTGTGTAGCTCATGACCGAACTAGTTCAATTAAATGATTCACTCAACGGAGTAAAGGGAGTCATCGTTCATCAAGAGCTCATTATGTGAAATATATACAAAAAACCATTCGTAGCGAGCTGTTTCATTGAAAGTCAACTTAGCGAATGTACTAAAAGAGTGAACTAGTTCAATTAAATGAGCTGACCTAAATAATGAGCTAATAAACCCAACTCTAAGAATAACATACTCTTTTCTAAAAGTATTGCCATAAAATAGATATGTCCAGTAGAATGTCCAGTTGAAAAAACTTTTGTAGGAAAATTACACAAAAGATGCATTTTGAAGATCTGAATACAAACAAAATATTGAAAAAAAGTTTCACTTTTTTTTTTATTTTGATCTCAAAATTTTCGTAATCTTAAGTTTGTACTATGAAAAAAAATTAGAGTGAAAGCTTAACATTTCTCTCATATTTCGTATTCTTGTCATATTATGAATAACATGATACTAAATACATAGTGTGAGCTAAGTATATAATATTTGTTGACTTATTAAACTTGAATATTCCTAAATTGTGGATGACTGGAAAAACTTCAGCAAGGAGTTAATTTCACATATGAACTGTACGGCTAATAACAAAATTTCTCTATATTTTTTCTTTTTCTGGATGAACGTGTATTGCGAGGAACTAATCGTGAATCGGGACCAAGTTCCACAATTTCATCAGAACACAATCCATTGTAATAACGATAGAACTGTTAAGCATAACCCACACTGCTACGATACTCCAGTAAAAAGTACCTTTGCCCTGTCCTGGACGAAGCTCAAAAATAGACTTTGAAACTCCGACCCATACTTTTCCAAGTATTCAATTTTCGGTCGAAAGTATCTCTTACATCGTTCTAAAAATCCGAGGCACTTGAATACTTCTTTCGACACCTGAAAATATGTTTAGTCCAATGGACATCACACAAGAATATATAGGATTGTAATTTGGACATAGAAGGTTATTAATAATAATAAGAAATAGAGTATGAGAAAAAATGGAATCTGAATTAATTGAGAAAGTTCGATATGAATCGAGAGAAGGTATTATCGACACCAAATGCTATGTGATTAGACAGAAGTGCATCGTTCCACATTCTATAAACGCCTTGGAAATATCTGGAGCCACCACAGCGACTTCTACCAAAATAACGTATAGAACGACAACGTCTTTCCGATAGGAGCGACTTCTACGAAACCCGCGCTGCCACTCACATAGAAAGTTGTTGGACTCCAAATAGTTAACATAAATAACACACTTAACGTTGATCTCGTAGCAATCTCTGAATGAGAGTCTACTTTAACACTCGTAAAACTCATTGTTGTATGTTAACATACAAACACGTGGGTTTATAAATATTAAAAAATGTTAAAAAATCAGAAGCCCTTGATATTCTTGAAATGACAATTCAGTATGACAACCGTTGGACCGTATACATTTTTCAAGTGTTGAAAGAAGCATTCAAGTTTCTCGGTTTTTTAAAACGGTGCAGGGGATACTTCACTCCATCTGATCTTCTTACTATCTATGCCACCTATATCTGACTTAAATTGAATACAACTCTCATAAATGGGATGGTGCTTCAAAGTCTATTTTTAATCGCTAACAGTAGGGTATCTAACTCTATTTATTTACTAGAGCATCGTCGCAATGTGAGCTGTATTTCATTGTTCTATCGATATTACAATGTAATGTGTTCTGATGAAATTAGGGTGCTTGTTCCCTACAGAGAGCATGTTCCTACGCATTTATTTATACGCAATACACGTTTATCTTGGAGAGCATACCCATTTTTTGTCGATTAGCCAGTTGATCGTAGAACACATTTAAAGGAAAATTCGCTTTTTAGCCGAACTTTAAGCATGTGAAATGAACTCCCCGTAGAAGAAGGGAAGTTCAAGTCTAATGTCCACATACACTACTCCCTCTATCTTCCCTCCCATAACCTGTTTTCCTTGTGCCAACACTATGCACTGCATGAGTGGGGGACATTCTCATAGTACTGGTTCATAAAAAAAATAGTTCACCATGCTCTCCATGACTTTGGAAACCGCTATTGAAAGGGTTGTAGGCTTGGGAGACATATTTATATTAAGATCTGCTAGAACCCTTTTGATAACATCAGCTTTATATCCCGAAATTAAAAAACGGAATTACTTCTAAAATACTGGGCAGAATTTTACTAAAATTTGTGATAGCAGTTAAATGTATATATGAGTCTATCAATTTATATTTGAATCGGAACAAAAACACACCTACCTCCCATATATCCTAGAATTGAAAAAAGAATTTTCAGCTAAATTCCTAGCCTGAATTTTATAAAAAATATAAGAAATTTAAAATTGGTACAAATATTACTTTGGATGCAAAAGAAATCGAAGCAAGGACACGCCTATCCTGAAATGAAAAAAAAACGCATTTTCTTCTAAAGTACTAGACAAAATAATATCAAAATTTGCGATATCCATTTGAAATAGGTTCTTAAGAGTCAGGAAATATTTGATTTAATAAGAACAATAGCTCATCTACCTCCCCCAAACCTTTTCATCTTCTAATATTGGGATATCGGGCCTAAATTTGCCCGACATCCAGCCCAAATTTTATATTTTTATTAATTTATTAATATTGTATCAAAACTTAAAATAATATTGATTTAACATCACGAAGTATTTTGACATAAAGAATTCTTAGACTTTTGTGTAAGAAAAAGAAATTTTAAAATTTTTTTAAATTAATTAGTTTTTTAGCTGTGGCAAAAAATAGGACATAATTTTTCTTTTATTTTAATACATAAACAATAATAAGTTACAGAAAAACAAACATCATATTTCATCAAAAAATTAATTTTTGACCATTTTGTTCCTAAAATAGTTTAAGAGAGAAACTAGCTCTAGTTTTAGCTTTAAACAGGGTTGTCAGATTTTTTTGAGCTTCTGTCGCCAAATTGTTAATCAGAAATCGCCAAAAATCGACTAATTAATATTTTATTTAGATTTTTAAAAAAATGCTAAAAAATTAACTAAAATGTTAAGTGCCGTACAATTTTTAGTACTTAAAATTTCGTATAATTTTCAAATGTAAATTCAACTTTAAGAAAGCCAGCGATAATTGCAAATGCAACAGTAAGACGCCTAAAGCTGAAAGTTTAGTTTATTAGCGTTTAAAATATATTTGATAATAAGAATTCATTATTATATACATAAATGGAATCTTAATTGTTTATATTGTTTAAATTAAAAAAAACCCCCGTATTCACAAACCCATTCTGAATTTGAAATACATTTTAGAGACAAAATTAGTATGAAAAATTTTATTTAAAATGCAAATTTAAGCTAAAAAACTTAATTTTCCTAAACTCTTTTTTGGCTTTTCACAATGAAATAACGCTTTTAAAAATGGGTAACACCACTAAATTCAGCGTCGTCGATTTAGTATAACCCAGTGGATGCTTGTCCACATTGTTAAAAAAATTAGTCTCATTTTCAAGCACAATGTAATTGAATAAAAAAAATACAGCTTAAAATATACTTTTCTGACATGTAACCCCTTTTTAAGTCATCAACTTTTAAAATTTATTTTACTTTATTATATTTTTTAAAAGAATGATTCTAACATTATAAACATCAATTTATAAATTGTTTCAAAGAATTAATTTATTCATAAACTTTTATTTCATTGTGACCGAAATCATTAATATCCTTCATATATTTGAAAGATGAGGGAAATCAAATTACCAAACATTTAATACATAAGTATTGTAAAATATATGTTTTGGGAATAAAATTTCGTAAAATAAGTTGAAGCTATTTACAAGTTAAGGGTCTTCATTTTGCTAGATAGGCAAATACTAAAATTGATTTCTAGTAATAAAATTTAATAGTTTTTCTATACAAAAAACCAAACAAATCGTCACCATGTTATATATCGCCAAAAAAAATCGCCATGTCGCCAAACAAAAAATTTAGTCGCCAAAAGCAATTAAAAATCTCCACGTTTAGCGAAAAATCGCCACATCTGACAGCCCTGGCTTTAAGATTTAAATACTTGTTGTGAGGCCTATAAAAGGCAGATTCAATAAATAAATAAAAAGTTAAAATAAAATATTGTTACCTTTCTAAAAATGTGTATTTCTACACAATTCTAAAAATGTTTTTATTTTGATTTTTGTTTATGGGACAAAGAACTGTATTGTGCTGTTAGGAACTAGTGATGTGACAAATGATGATGAATAAAAATGAAAATAGAAAAAAAATCAAATTGTAAAATAAATTTTTTTGAACGTAAAAATGGGAATTTGGAATGGCAGTTTTCAGGAAACAAAGTCTTTAAGTAAACATAATTAATTTTAATTTTCAACATTGAAATGGCTTAATAAATCGTTGCATTTTAATTTTATGTACATTCAAATACAATTGCAATTTGTAAAATTTTATAAATTCAAATCAATCATTTGCATACATACTCGTACAACCTCATTTTATATATAATTTTTGAAATCTTACACATACATATATATAACATATCTCATGTTAAAAGTTATGAATAACCAAATGATTTATGTATGTATATTATTTATTTTTTAATTTTGTATTTATTTATCAAATTGGTGCTGAGTTATAGAAATTTATTTTAAATATTAACAATTTTAAGAATATTCTTAAAGAAATAACACAACTAAGAATTTAATTAAGTAGAAAATATAGTTTTAAGTACATATTTTAAATATATTAAACAAATTGGAAAATGAGAAACTGTTTGAAAAATTGCAAAGAATATACATGAATACATATTTGAATATCAGATATTTGAAAAAAAAAATTAATTCAAAGAGAATATTGCATTCAAAAATTTATTAATCTAAAACAATAGTACACCCAAAAAAATAATGATCACAATAATGTTCAAAATGACACCATTCCGTATTAATAGTGTATCAGACACGCATGTGTTAAATTTGAAAACGGCGTGTTCAAACTTGCAATTGAAATTTGTTAACACAATGATATCAAATTGAAATTAAATTTGTGATGAAATGAACACGACAGTGATTGAAATTAATACTGCATCGGTATGGAATTTATACCGTCAGATTTTTAAATCTACCCTTATTTGAAATAAATTTTTTAATTTCATAATAGGCAACAAGACCAATTGGAACATATTCAGATGTTGCGGTACCTGTAACTGTGGATCCAACATCAAATGCAGTTCGAGTTCCCAAAGAAGTTACTTTAGTGACTTCTGCAGTAGTAGGTAACATGTCATATTCTGCTTCGCTTAAATAAAAAGGTATAAAATCAACAGGTATTAAAGCTAAAGGTGTAGTTATTTGGTCAATTGTATCAGAAGTTTAAATATTTTCAGTACTGTAACCATAACTAATTAATATTTCTGATTTTGAGAAATGCATATAATTATTAGCACATGGTGTACTTGGTCTTATGTATGTGATACCCTCGGTAGGGGAATCTCCACTTCCTGTTGTCGGGCCACGACCTGAACCACTTTGTTGATGAGCTTGCTGCTGCATCAAAATATCTTTTTAAAGCTGTATAATAATAACCAAATTCTTTATAACTATTATATATTTGTTTTGCAATTAATTATTTAACTTTAAAATCTGAGAATTTTCTGTAACCACCTTTATCTGGAGTGTCTTTTATTCTTGCCCACTCTTGTGCTAAATGTCTTTCTCTACTTGCGTAAACTAATTGAGGAAATGTTTTTGTGTTAGACATACATAGTAGGATAAACAACTCCAAATACACTTTCGAAACCATATTTAATTGATAATCCAGTAATTCCTGTTAATTCAGCTAGTGAACCGTTTTTATGATAGTCACTAATAAATGATAGAATTGCTTTCCTATCAGCTTCACGAATTTGTTCTTTATTTGTCGCTAATTCATATTGTAAATCATGAATATAAGCATCAAAATCTACTTCATCTACTGGTTCATCGTCTTTATATATAGTATTACCCGGTCCCAAATAATTATGTCCAATAATAATATAACTTTCGCACCATACTAATTTTTTTCAACAATAAATTAATTATAAATACATTTTAAAATAACAACATTCCTTTAGCAACATTGTATTCAAACTTGTTTGATATCATACAACAACCTCGTGTTCATACAACGTGATTAATAATTTTTACGTAATTTTGTTTTTTGCGCAGTAAAAATAATAAAACATGATGACGACGACGTCTTGATCAGACGTCGGCAGCGAAGGGGCAGCGTACGGCCGATAGCTGCCGAAACTCTTAAATGTCACTTATGCTGCTAAATAATACCAGGAATAATTATATTTTATGTTAATATTAGATATAAGTTTTAAACTCTCTTTTCAAATAAACAAAAATATATGACATATGTATTTATTTCTTCCAGGAATTGATGGAGTTATTTGTTGAAGGAGTTGTGCAACCGGAATTTTCAATATATTTGACTTATACATTATGTATTATAGAGAAAGTATTCCGTTTAATTATTTATGAAAAATAATGATTGTGATCATTATTTTTCATAAATAATTAATTTTTCGATATCAACTTCATGCATTTACAAGCGCAATTTAATAACAACACTGTAAGAAAACTGTAAGGCTTTCAATATATATTGTACGGTTGGAAAATTGAAATGGAAATAAATATGTAATTTCAAAACTAATAGTTCGATTTGAACAAAATTTTACATGATGATGGTAGAAGGTATAGACGAGTTTAAGATTTGTGACTGGACTATGTAGACCTAATAGGGGTGGTGCCAAGCTTGGACACTTCGAGTTTGATTTTTTTTATATGAGAACCGATTTGAAAGATTAATATATGTTGTACTTTGAATTTTAAAAATTTTCTTTCGCTATACGGGGTCAAAAATTTCACAGATTTTTTTAAATATTTTTTTACTTAGTTAATAGTAAATTGCAAAATTGTGTAAAAAAGAAATGATGAAAAAACCTTTATGATATCATAGACATATAAATATTGAATTTGAAAAACGAAAAATTTTAGAAACCCGCAAATCCTAATAAACATTCAAAAAAATGTTACTTTTTACTTTTTTTACAATTAAAATCAGGAAGCTAAACTTTATAATACAAATAATTGAAAGCATGTTATTGGTAGCTGTGTGAAAGACATCTCTTGTACTTGTAGGCGCACAAATATGCTTAAACTTGTTCACAAGCGGCATTCGACATGTGAAAATTTAATGTATCGAAAACATTATTTAGTCATTTCATACACATATGTTAACATGTTAAAAACCAAAGTTTTCGAAAAATAGATACCGTATATGATGGCAATGTAAACAAAACCGTTACCGATTTTGCAACGTATTTTTTCCATCAGTGTAATACAAATGTATGTTTTCCAAATCCAAATCAACCAGAAATCTGAATGAAAAACTTTTTACTTTAATAATATTTCATAAAAGGAAATAAAGATTCTTGCTTAACAATATTCATATTTTATTGTATTCTTTTTAAGTCACCCTGATCACCACTCATCCCGAATTTTTAGAACTCACTCAATAATATTTTCCTTAGTCAAAACTACAATGGATTTTGTAGCTAATTTTCGGCTGAAACAAACTTTAGAGAATACAGCAAATATTATTTTTAATTTATTGAAAATATCTGCATAGTACTTTTTAGGATATAATATATGCATTTGGTTTTTACGAAGTTACTTATTGATTTTTGATAAGTTTCATGCGAAAATCAAGTTGAATATTTTTTCAGACAGTTTCTTAAGCGTGAGTCATATTAAGCAAATATTTGTTTATAGCATAAATTTGATTTTCTAATAAATATTTAAGAAAATATTTATTTTCAAAAATAGACATAAGTTCTGACATATTTATTGCATTAGTTTACTTATATATATTACGTTATCAATAGGATTGAAAAACTTTTTGTTATATTCAAAAACCAAACTCTCAGATGATTAAGTAGTTTGTATCGAAATAATAAAATAAGCAAATATTCGGTTTCCATGACTTAATATTTTGCCAGCACTACCACAAACGTATTAAAGTCCGTCAGTCAAGTGCAATCACAATTTATTAAAATAGTTTAAATTAAAATATATAGTTCTTTCTTAAAATTAATAAAAGTAAATAATAAAACAGAGAGCATAAAAATGTTTGTAAATGGACCAGTAAAAAAATTAACCAAAAAAAAAAAAAAAATTAAACAAATTATTGAAAGTATAAAATATAAAAGAAATAATATTAAATATTGGTTAAAAAAAACGGCTGTGAATAATTAAAAAAAGATTGCTTTATTAATGAAAATAAAAATATATACTCGTATTTAATTTTTTAAAATTGGCCAAAAATAAAAACACACACAAATTAAGTCAATTTCATGTACATTATTATATTATAGTTGTAAACAAATCAAATAAATAACAAACATTTTTAAAAATAATAATTATAACTTAACATATAACAACAATAAAAATAATATTTTCGTCCAACACTTCACTTGTAGCAAATTTATTGAATAAATAAAAACTAAAATAATTTTGTAAATAATTCCAAAATTAAATTGAAAAGAAAAGTAAAACAAAACGAGAAACGACTTTAAATATAAAATTTTAATAATCATACATAACTAAGATTCAATATTATTTATGTACCTATATTTTAAAATTATTTTCAAAATAAAATTAAATGAAAATCTTACAAGTAAATTCATTAAACGCTTATAATATTAAATGAAAATATAAAAATTTAAGGAAAAAAACATTTAAAAAGCCTAGTTGAAAAAAGTACATTTCTTTTCTTTTTTTCTTTTTATAATTAAAAATATATTAATATAAGGTTACAAAAACAACAAATAAAAGAAATATAAATAGATCACAAATCTTTTAAGAACCAATAAAATAAATAAAAATTTTCACAATATAGCGCTCTAAATGAATATTTGCAGTTTTTATTTTCTAAAAAGAAATGGTTTGTATAAATAAGAAACAATATTGGGAGCAGACAAGCATTCCTCTTCGATAATGCACTGTGGAGCAGAATCAAAATATTTTGGATATAAATGTGTAATTTTTAATTAGTTGGTCTGATTTATCTTTAAAGTTGACACAATCGTAACAGAGGAGTATGTGAGTTTAAGTTATATATCAAATTTTTGTAAAACACTTGCCAATTGTTTCTCATCCGATTTCAAAGATTTGTGTATTTTTATAAATAATAAACCTTGGTTCAGTTCTTTTTTTCAATATTTTATCCGATTTCATCTAACAAAATTATTAATATTATAGAAATAACCTCATGTCACAATTTTTTCGAGTCCAAAAAAAACAACTTTGAATTTGAATTTACTCATAAATTATGAATTTTTTATTAGTATTTTTGACGAAATAAGTGTCATCATTGATTTGCTTCCAACTTGCATACCTTTATACTTTTCTAAAAGATATCTTCTTGTGGAGATTATTTTAAATAAGAAAACAAGTCCAATCTGTTTTTATAAAAATCGTAAGACATATATATTTCTGCAAAATTTTATCTAAATTGAATCTTAATTAATATATTTATGAGCATCGATCATAACTAAATTCAATTGGCTTGGTCCATTTCTTAATCGCACATACCAAATTTTATTAAATTGTCTTAAATTGACTCATAAAGTGATTCAGAGTCAAACGATATACTGTAGGGGTCACAAAATGTGCATGTATATTAAAAACATCATCACACATTTCCATGGTGGTGCACTGTATACAAATTTAACTTACTTTTTAAGTTTTTGGGTTAACGACGACAACAACACAATCAAATATATATATATACTGCTGTTTAAATTAATTTTTGTCCAAAAAAACCGAGTCTAGTGGAACCGGTTCTTTAAGAACTCTTTCTAGTGGAACCTGTTCTATAATTGATAAACTGGGAACCTATTCACAATATTATCGTGGGTATTATTAAAATGTTTTTTTTTTTTTTTTTTGCCTATAACTTTTTTTATAAGTAAAGCTGATTCAAAAAACAAAAAAAATCGTATTTTCATACTAAATGCTAAGTTCGACTTTAGCCTTAAACTTCTCAACAACTGCTGAACCGATTCAAGCAAATATCTCTAATAAACAAAAATCTAAAATATCTCTATCGATTCAAAAGTTATAGAGTTTTGGTCGATAAAAAATTATGCTGAGTCACTGTGCGTCGTTGCCACTTTCTTTTACGTTCATAGAATTTTCAATAAAAACAGCTGTATTTTTCCAATCCGGAAGGAAAAATAAATAAATATGCAAGGTAGATTAATAAGGTAGCGACATTTAATCAGCTGAAAATTTGTTCTTCTTTTTCTTTCTTGTTGGCAGCAATATACTTTTTTTACCATGGAAATATATCTCTTTTTTGCAATTTGCCGTATAAACAGTGAGTTATATATTAGCAATTTATTTTTATTTGTAATAACAGCCTCTGATATATACAAGATCTTTCAAATAATTCCAGCATAAAAGGTATTTTCAAAAAAAAAAAAAAAAATACATTCTCACCACTCGTATTGCTAAGAGTTAATTTGAATTTTAAAAAAGGTCAAAAAAGGCTAAATGGCCAAAAAATAATTACAGATAATAGCTAATATTTTATTTAATTTAATACTTTTTTAAAGATATTGTAATAAATTTATAACTAAAACATAGACTGGCTGCCAGCAAAATTACAAAATAAAAAATCGCCTACACAAAAAATCATATGAAAAATTACTTAATGTTTTGAAATGATTTTTCGTAATTTTTGAACTATAATTCCTCTTTGATTAAGCAATTCCAAATTTTTAGTGATTTAGTGATTTAGTGATTTTAGCGCTTTTATAAGAATTTTATATTCATAGATTAAAAATAAATATAATAATAGATTTAGTAAATCTATGAAATTAGCTAAGTTATTTTTAATTTAAAATTTTTGTAAAGTAAAGAAATTGCTATTTTTAGCGCGAAAATAATAAATAAAAATAACATTAGTAATAGCGAATAAGAAATTGTTTCCTTCGTTGCTGAAATACACTTCAGCCTTTTTAAAGCAATTTTAAGTATCTAAAAAAGCCAGATTTTTTTTTAATTTTAAAGCTAAAAACAATATAGAAAGGATAGATTTAAGCTTTAAAAGTCTAAACTGGCAACACTGAAAAAACAAAAATAAATATCTTTTTTAGCAAAAAATAGTATATACCCTCAATTTACGCTGCTTGTTAGAATCGAAGAAAGTACGTGCAGATTAAAAACGCGGTTCAGAATAAATACAAAACTAAAAATTTAGGGACCAGAATTTCTGTATATCGGGTAAATTAAAGCACTAATTAAATGAAAAATTAGTTTGGGATCTAAAAATTTATTAAATTAAAACACATGAAATTAATATTACTTGTTTTGTTTTTTTATTTTGTTTTTTTTTTTTGTTGATTCCAACGATTTTCCATATTTCAACACATAGGACTTTTGAAATCGATTTTCATACCATACTTTATTGATTTGAAATATGCTGGAAATGTATCCGTGGGATTAAAATCAACTGATAAAAATTCTCCTTGAATTAATCAAATTCATGAAAATGCCATTGATAGCCAAAAATTGCTTTAATGGGATTCGTTTTCAGGTTGTTCCAAGCAATCACAATTTACTTAGACTTCTTGTTCAATGATATTATTTTCAATTGTATTTCTTAAAATAATATATTTTTCAATAACCATTTCTGCACAATTCAAGACTTTTTATTATTGTTTAAACGCGTTGTATCAAGTTTTCGTTAAATAAAAACGCATATTTCAAGAAATGGTCACTATTACTGAATCGTGTTATAAGGAAATCTCGTAAATGAAGTATCACGTAAATCGAGGGTTACCTGTATTTTTAAAAAAACACAATCAAAAGATTTTTGATAGCCTATAGTATTTGCATTGTCCAAATCATCGTAACCACCTTGGCCGATGAGATGAAAGTGTAGTGATGTGATTTGGATTCCTGAAATAAGTGGTTGTCAATTTAAACTGAGAATTAATAAGTATGTTTCAGTTTATATGGAGTTTATTTTGTTTGGTAGTTTCCATAATAAGTCAGAATCAGGTATGGAGAATAAAACTATTTTTTGGTATCAAAATAATATTCAAATAATACATTTTGCACTCTCAGAGTACTAAAATTTGAAAATGCTTTATTTTTATATAAAAAAATTAAGGATTAATACTAAGTTTGAATTTTAATAAATATCACTGACTTATATTAAAATACATAATATTACTCGATCTAGATTTCGTTTTTATTCAAGAAAAATAATACATATAAAAAAATATGAAAATCTTATTTTTTAAGTTTGGTCCTGTTTTTATGAGAAAATTAAAGAAAAGTGGAATCGAAAGAAATTTTTTCATTTGTTAATAATAATTTGTTTAATTATGCTATAAATTTTTATTTATTTATTTATTTATTTATTTTTCAGTAGAATTCAAGCGCTATGTCAAAGGATATTATTCAACCAAATTTCATAAATAGTTTCAAACACCAAGTATATGACATGTAAGTAAATCAGAATCCAAGACTTTATAATAAACAACTTGATTGAAGTAATTCTGGAAATAATTATTGATTGATGTTTATAGCATCTCTGGTACCACTTCAACAAGAAATGACAAAGTATTTGTGATATCTGAATAAATTTAACTTCAGGTTCCAAATTTTTGTGCCGTTTAATCTTTTTTGAATACAAAAAAGAAACCACTATTACAATAAGCAGAATTGTAAACCAATTGGAAGAAGAAATTAAATCATTGCCCCCAATATATATTAAAGTATGAACATCTACCTGAAAATGCAATATGTGTGTGTTAAATTCACAGTTTCATGAGAATTCTTAAATACTTGTTAATGAAAATGTTTTAAAATGCACTTTACACAAGGATAAGTTCTGTTTAGATCTTGAATATGATATGAAGTACAAAAATATTTCTGACCAGGAAGATGCTACAGTTAAAAAACAATTTGGAACTTCACGAATTATGAAAAGAGTAGAAGAAAAGAATTCAGTTAGAATTCAAAGAACAACTCGGATTAGTAATTGATAAAGCAGTAAAAAGTTTCTTTGAAAATCCAGAACTCACATCTTCACATTGACATAAATATTTTGAAGCTTTCTAGATTATATTGACATCCATTAATAACAAATCAATGTGGACAAATTTAAAATTTTTGCTTACGCAACTTACGAACTGCTTAATATCACGTACCTCTGGAAATCAATGACAACAATACACTCATTGGCTCATGGTAAAGAAATAAGAGAAAATAGTATTTTGCCATTGGTAGAGTTAACAGAGGAAGAAATAGTATAATTAACTAGTAAAGAAACTAACTCTCTTCTTTGCAACTACATACATGCATACATACATCCCAGCGGTAAAAAGAAGAGGTAAAGAATCCTTCTAGAAGGCCTTTTTAATGACCAGAAAAACTTCTCCCTGTATTCCATCTTCATGTATTTTTTACACGCGATGTCCTTGGGAACAAGGCCTTACATATTCTCGACCCAATTTCGCACTTATATAAGGCTTTCCGGAAAAAGTCTGGCAGCAGGGTTTTCGTTGAAGAGCAGTTGGAAGACCTTAATTATAACAAATGCCTACAGTCTTTCTGAAGAAAAAATGTTAAAAGGGGTTCATAAGTAGACGTGTTTATACTTGCACCTCGTTTTTATAATATATATAAGAAATCCTTATAGGATTTATAGGATCTTGATTCTTTTTCAATTCTATATATGAAAATTAAAATTATTTAAAATTTTCAGTGTAGCTAATTATATTCATAATTACATCTAATATAACGTATTTCATTTTCATACAACACATCTCAACAGGGTGAAGGGTATACAAGATTCAGCACAGCCAAATATAGCACCCTAACTTGTGTAAATTAATAATAATAGTTATCAAATTTTTTGGTATCTATATTGATTTAGGACAGGGGTTCCTACTGTTAACACCGCAGAAATTTCTCATTTTCTCGTAGACCCCAAGAGATATTTGAATTTTTTAATAAT
Source organism: Protocalliphora azurea (assembly GCA_932274085.1). NCBI lineage: Eukaryota > Metazoa > Arthropoda > Insecta > Diptera > Calliphoridae > Protocalliphora > Protocalliphora azurea. Next base: position 46,834,668 of record OW026523.1, read on the forward strand.
AGAAATACAAAATTAGTAAAAAAAAATGTTTGCAGTTGTCAAGATATATATTCTGTCCTGTTTTAATAAAAATTAATGTTTATTTCAAGCTAAAGGTACAATGTATTTTATTGAAAGTATTGTCTATCAGAAACTAAGATCTTTCCCATCTTTCTATCAATTTATGGATTCCATCCCAAAATGAATCAACCCAACGTTTGATACCTTGTTTTGAAGTGAAGAGGAAATTTATCTACGGCATTCTGAATCGAAGGAAAAATTCTTGTTCAATGCTCTTTTCATAGTGTTCGGTACATGGTTATTCAGCTTTATTTTTGTACTTCTTCTAATTCAGATTTTCATTTTAGATTTTCATCTTAATTTCTCAAATCGCAAAGTTGGAATCAGAAAATTTTAATATTTTTTATAACATTTGATTAAATTTTTTGGTAATATAAATTTTTTCTCCCCGTTATCGGTTGAGAAAATATAGCAAAAAGCGTAAAAACCCCATTTTTGGAAGTTTTTTGGGAATAGCAGGATTTTTATTGACAAATCTACTTTGGTGTAAAATTTCATTCAAAACTATCCACTAACTAACTATTTCATAATTAAAAATTATTAATATGCGCAAAATCTAAAGTCAAATCTTTTGCGGAGCATAGGACCGTACAATTAAAGGATTAAAATTTAATAATTTCAAGTAATTTTGTTAATTTTGATTCATTGGTAATGCCGTTAATAATAATGCCGTAACCAGGAATATTTTAATAAAGCTCAACATTTTCTTTTTTTCAGCATAGTGCTACATTCATTTCCTTTAGTTAGATCCGTCATACTGTTAAAAAATACTTATTATATATCATTGTTTAGGAAATTTTGTGTACTTTGCAACTATATATAAAAGTTTGTATAATACGAAAATTTGTTGAAAACTTTTTACAAAAACCACCGAAGAAGGATTGATTTGAGATTTTGTGCATATTATTCATTTTTAATTATGCAATAAAATTTTTGTTGGTGGATATTTTTTATTTTTTATGCTTAATTTCAAGTGTTATTTACTTTTCCCGAATACTCAAAAAAATTTCCAAAAATGGGCTTTTTTACTTTTTTTGCTATATCCTCAACAACCAATATCGGGGACAAAAATTTATATATATTAAAATATATATTAAAATTTCCTGATTCCAGTTTTGCGATTTCAGAAATTAAGGCGAAAATTCAAAATTTGTTGAAAAAATAGGTCAGGTTTTCTAATTTTTTTTTAATTTATTCTTCTGATTTTTTAATTATCTTTTAGAAAATTATAAATACTGTACGTATTACTTAAGAAAATTTTTATATAATACAAAAAATGCAACCACTTTTTGGCAAAAAAAACTGAAAAAATTGAATTTGTCTAAAGTTCAAATTTAAATGCTTATAACTTTTGACACCGTAATTTTTTTTCAAAATTCTTTCTTTACACTATTTTGCTACTTGTTTGTAATAAAATAAAAAAATCGGACCCTCTCATATAAAAATCTTTCAAATCGATTCAGATATAACGATTCAGAATCGTTTTTAAAAATATTCATACACAAGGAGCCCGACTTTGGGATCCTGTGAACGCGCCCCCGGTAAGTCTTATGGCCCAAGCTCAAAAGTTAAACTCGCCTACACCTCTACTATCACAATTTTAAATTTCATTGAAATCGGACCAGCCATTCCGAAATTGAATAATTATTCCCGTACAGTGGTGGAAAAAATAATAGAAACGAAATTTTTCTTTTATGTAACTTACAATTTCTCAGTAAAGAAACGTGTGATCCGGTTCATTTATGTTTTAAATTAAGAGTAAATAAGCGTTCTTGATTTCGAGTATAAAGGTACCTCATTTTCTTGAAAAAAAAATAATAAAAGAAACAAACGTAATTATACTAATAATTTCCTATATTTTTCTACAGCAAATGGAAGAATTCTCTTTGTATGTCGACAATGTATATTTCATAAGTTTTTATCCATCAGTCCAATATATTAGACCTACGTCGTATACGGAAAAACATTTCCACAATATGGTAGATCCTCCACTATGATTAATCGTATTCTTCATGTACTTTGGGCTATGGAACTAGTTCGGGAGACATCAGACGTGGGTTTTACCGTCAGTACCAAACAAATTTAATTCGGTTTCATCGAACCATAAAACATTTTTTCAGTTTCGGTTGCATAACAGTGGTACTTACCATGCATCTCTTGGTAATAATAATTATAATAATCAATCACTCTAAGCGTCCATCCCAACCTTTGAAGAACTCCTTCTTCTGGAATAAAGTGAAGATATTGGAGTGCCCAGGGCAGTGACTTGATCTGAATTTTATAAAGTATCTATCTTCCGTATTATTAGGTATTCTCCGACCCAAAAAATAGGCAGTAATGATTGGAAATGATCCAGGAAGACCGATATTCCTTACTCAAGGAAGTTGCTAAAATTAATGGATTATAAGGATCCAAGATATATTGAGGCTGGTACTGCCAAATATTATATAAAATTAAATTTTATGTTATTATAAAGTTAATTCTTACCGAAAAGTTTTCCAAATATGAGAAATTATTAGTATAATTGCATTTGATTCTACTATTTTTTCCAAGGAAATGAGGTACTTTTATCTCTTAAGATGGAATAGCAGTGGACTGAGTTAAAGAAGGTAATAAATGCGAATTGGAAAATCAAGAACCATTATTTACTGTTAATTTAAAACAGAAATAGTAAGTTACATAAAAGAAAAATTTCGTTTCTATTATATTTTCCACCACTGTATATTACAAAATGTTGCATGGAAAGATATTACTTTCAAAAATGAGTCATTGGAAGAGAAAGTTGCTTGGTTCAAGTAATAAGTCTAGCGCACCAAGTGTGAATTTAATTCCGAAACCGGTTAATAACCTATGACGTTCAAATATGTTTGTGACGAACAATAACAACCAATAGCTATGTCACATCTTTAAACTCTCATACTATTTTTTTGGGAGGACAGTTTAATAATTCATCCAAATAGCACAACGAAGTTACCTTTTCGGAAAAATATAGTAAATAGTGATATACACTCGGCTTATACCTTCTGGAATTAAAATTACCCCAAATAGTACATCGCAAAGAGAATTGTCGCCCAAAAAAATTATTCATGTTGGCTAATAGGGGCTTAATTTTAACAGTAATAAATACTTCACAAAAGAGCGAGGAAGGTTTTAGTTTTCTAGTAGGCTCAATATGGAATACCTATCGAGGTATTGAAAAGAGATTAACGTAAAAGAGGTTTATATCGTCAGTAGAACTGCTTAGAATAAGTATAGTGAAGCTGAACGTAATTTCCCTATAAGAGATTTACGAAATTTTCAGTCCCAGGTAAGTGTCATGCCACAAGTTAATGAAATATATGTTAATCAGATAGAGTTTCAGACGCCAAAATAAAATTTCTCTGAAAATATTAATCAAATATTTGAAAACGTAAAGTAAAGGTTAAATCAAATATTTTTAATTTCTGTAGATTCAATAAATAATACAATCTCTGGAAAAGTTTTGAACTCTAGTAGGTAATTTAAGAAACGACATATTTTGAAAGATTTTTATTAATGAATAGAACTACGGTAATGACACTTGATCTTAGAACTTTTATTGAGATTTGTCAGTATTTTTAGAAAGGATTATAAGAAATTAGTGTTGAAATTAAATTGCGCAATTCATCCGATGGTGACCAATGTAAAAATAGCTAGCGAATATCAATATCGAATATTGGGAAAAATGAATACATCTATCCAAGTAAAAAGACCAGGAGCACCAAATACTGTTGTAGCATTGTCCTGATTTGAAACAAGAATTACACCTACAAATAGATTTATGGAGGCTTTTTGGTTTAATATCCGAGTTTATATAGTTAAAGGCTCACGATCTTAAGAAGTAGCAACAGAAACAATTAAATAAAAAGTTTTAGAATTAACACACCTCCAGAATAAAATTAGTAGAAGGCGCTGTCCCTATTAAAAACCGTTATTATCCTATTTCAACCCCAGCACAGGAAATATTGTTAAAAAAATACTACATACTACAGCTGGTTCAATGAAACCTATTATATAATCGTAAATAGCCTTAATGTTAAGTATGAGTTTTGACAAATCAAGATGGATAATGGGCCATTCATATACACAGCATTTACAGTCGCCAAATTCCACTTTATAAATTTTGGATAATACCATTTGGGCTCTGCCACGCTGCACAGTGTCACATTTATCTAAATTAGAACGACAAAAATACGAAAATAACAGCTTAGTAATTGAAGTAATTTTTATCGCATTTACTATAAAATATATAATTTAATAGGTAAAAAATCAATACCCCAACTATTTTTTTTAATCCTAATATTAAATAATATTTGTAACGTGGAAATAGTTCACTCAACATTACTATTTTCCCGCACATATTTCTTAAGACATTTATTCATGAAATTACTATCAATTTTTTCTTCTATATATCACAGTTTCACTATATTATTTATTATTTAATGTAAATACTACATACACACAAACATATATAGTATAACTGCCTTAGTTGTTCAGTTCATGTGGCTTGGTAGCCAACAAACAATATAATTCTCATTCAGTTGATACTTGGATAAGTATAAGTAAACAAGGTTTGGTTACAATCGGGGCGATTTAAACAAGACAAGAATACACCATATAAGTCTCGGAAAAGAGCCGACTATATTTTGCTGTTCGTTCTCACAGTTATCTTCGGTTAGCTGTTCAGTGATTTCGGTTGGTCGTTCTCACGAGTGGCTTCGTGCTGCCCGTTCTCACAGTTGACTTTGGTTTGCTATTCCCACAAATGACTTCATGTCGCCTGTTTTAGTAGAATATTAACTCGTAGAATTACATAGCAATAGTAGTTTGAGAAGTAGCTAAACACTAGATTCAAGAAACCATTTTACGTATTATTGAAAAATATAGAATCTTCGACGCTGCCACCTGAACCATAAACCGATCCCGCCAAAAACCCAAACCTGATTGACAGCTGAGAGTGTCGAAGCCGAACGAACGATGCCGAACCAAAAACCGATCCCACCGAAAACCCGAACCTGATTGACAACTGAGAGTGTCGAAGCCGAACATACGATGCCGATCCTAATTCTACTACCGAACCGAGAATCTTCGAACTCGACGCTACCACCTGAACCAGAAACCGATCCCGTCGAAAACCCGAGAGTGTGAAGGCCGAATGTACGATGCCGGTCCTAATTCTACTACCGAATCAAGCCTAATATGAGCCGAATAACCGAACCGAGTCTGTTATAAGCTGAATAACCGAAGCGATCCTAATATAAGCTAATGAACCGAACCGATCCCATCTAAGCCGAATAACCGAATCGAGCCTCTTATAAACTGAACCGAACCGATCCTAATCTAAGCCTAATAACCTAATCTAAGCTAAATAACTACACCGGCTCGGTACGTTTGTAAAAATTTTTCATATTGGACTAAAGGTTTTCCTTAATTCCCAAAAGAACTGTAGAAAAATCCCAAAACTGGTGTTTTTTCTATTTTTTTCCCATAATATTCACATTTGTCGCAGGTTTAGAAAAAGCCGTTGGCAAACTCTTTAGAACACATCAAGGAATCTTAAACTACATTCGGTTTCCAGAATTAGTCTTTATTTATGTATATTTATGAACAGTACCCTAATAACTATTCAAAACTTACGTATATTCTCGTTCCTAATTACTTGTAAGTCATAGTCTTAATTTTAATTTAATTGTTAAATATTTTGCGATTAATTTATAAACTTTTCTTAACAAAAAAGTGAAAACTGACTAAAACTACATATTATTATAAAAAAAAACTAAACAAATAAAAACATAACAAATTTGTGTAAATATTAGTTGATTTGTAAAAGTTAAAATCAATAAATTTTTAAAAAATATGTGTAACAGCATAAAATTTCTAATACTACAAATAAAGAAGACATAACACAAAACTACGCTGCAAAAACTTGGCTTTCCTGGTAAGCTAGCTAGTATAATTGGAAACAAAGTTGAACTGCTTATTTTTGTTCGAGTTGTCCACAAATTCAAGTAGTTATTTTTAGATTCTAGAGGTACTTAAAAATATGTACCTAAACGAATATAAAAGTAAATGGGGTTGAACCAACAAGCTTCTGGTTGTTAATCTAGCCAACTCATCCACGTAACTGTGCTATTATACTATTGAGTACTTATTTATGTAATACAGAGTAGGCAAATAATAATGACGCCTCATTGCCGAGAAACTACTTTAATAAGCAGTTGTCATTACCGAAAACCAAAAAAAAATAAAAAATGAAATCAAAAACTAGTTATACTAAAAGTGGAGATCTTGTTAATTCACTAACTTCCCAGCAAAAACCTTTTTGGTTTTCAGTAATGACAACTACTTATTAAAGTAGTTTATTGGTAATGAGGTGTCATTATTATCTGCCTACTCTGTATTACACTAATAAGTACTCAACAGTATAATAGCACAGTAATACTGCAATCACGTGGATGAGTTGACTAGAGCGCTGGATTAACAACCAGAAAGTTGTTGGTTCAACCCCATTCTGAAGCTGTTAGTTTTTTATAACAAAATGTCTAAAAAGATATTTTAAACTAAAAAGAGTTTTTATCGCTTAGGAAGCTATGTGCGAGATGGTATAATTAGTAAGACGTTAGTCATTGAAAACGAATGGAAAGTTTGTGTCCAAGTTCGAGTCTCACTGACGGCAAAATTTTTTGTTTTTTTTTTTATTTTTGTTTTCGTTTAGGTACATATTTTTGAATACCCCTAGAGTCAAAAAATAACTAGATGAATTTGTGGACAACTCGAACAAAAATAACTAGTTATTCAGGCAAAAAATAAGTAGTTTATTTTTGTTTCCAATTATACCTGCTAGCTTACCAGGAAATTAAAGTTTTTGCTGGGATAAAATTTATTATACTCGTATATTAAAAATAAATTAATATCAAATCAAATGTTTTATTAATCGTTACTTTAATTAATTACAAATTAAACCTAAAACATTAAAATTGTATAAAAACTGTATCTAATAAAAAAAAAAGTTTCATAACTCCAAATAAACCAAAGTATTAAAAAAAGAAAAGAAAATTCAAAACATATTCCCCTTGACAAATAATCATTTAATATTGAATTTTTAAAAAAAATAAAAAAACAAGCAACAACAACACAATACAAGAGAAGAGGAAAGATCACAACAACAAAATTGCTTCAGTAAACTCTTAATGTAACAAAAAAATCAAAGCATAAACTAAAAATTGCATACACAGCCTACAATAACAAATAAAAGCAAAACTACAACAAAGAGTCAACCAATATAACAACTACAACTACTTATATTAACAAATACAAAAACAACTATTGAAATTATTAAATACAACAACAACTGTCATTGATTAGACGAAAGATATACGGAAAAGAGTAAGGACAAAATTAAGATGTCTACAACGACAATGAATTCCCTTCCAGCTACTTGTCGATGTTCTCACGATTGGAGTCAAACCAGAAGAGTTAGAGATGTTTATTAAGAATGTTGATACAGTTCGGCAACTTGTTGAGTCAACATATATCAACTTGTTCGATATAAGAATACGCAACAAAATGATTGACCAAGCTAATAAACAACAACAATCCAACAAATTGGGAAGAGGTTAAAGTAATATTAAGAATAAATTTTAATATTTCAGATAGTGTATAGAGCATAATTAATAAAAAAAAAATTAGGCTGAATTAAGAACTTCTGTAAATCAATTTTATGATAACATGGAAACTTTAAAAACAAGTATTGACAGAGACAGTGAGCAATGGCTTAGTTATGCAAACAATGAAAAAATGATATTGAAATTTTTCATAAGCAAATTACCAAATGAACCTAAGTTAATTTTACTATCCAGAAATCCTTATTCGTTATTAAATACGAAAGAAATTCTAATTGATGCAGATCATTTTTATGTCAATCAATTACAGAGTTCACAGTTTTTACAATCTTCTTTATACAATTTTCAAAATAGAATTTCTTTTAATGTAAATCGTAATGGAAATAAAAATAGAAATCATTCCCAATTTTCATATAATAATCAACAAAATACAGGTAATTTTAAAGGAAATAATTTTGACAATAGTTACGAGAACACAGACAATTTTCAAAATAGAAATTTTAACAACAGACATTTTTATAACAACAAGAATCAAAATAATGATAATTATGATAATGGAAATTTTAATATTGACAGGAATTTTAATTATAGAGGAAAAGGCAGTGGAAATTATAGCAATAGAAGTTCAAATAGAAATACATCTGGAAATAGTAGTGGACAGACAAAAAATAGTTTAAATGAAACTGTTTCTATGGTTGTCAGTTGTGTTGAAGTGTCAAATTTTCCGGCCGAAAAAAGTTTACCCTGTATAGTGCTTAGGACAAAATGTACCCCAATAAAGTTACTGATGGATACGGGTTCTGGTACTACTCTTATTAGAAGAGGTTTATTTCACCCATCTTTTCAAACTGAATTAGAATATCGTATCATTTTGAACACTATTTGTTCTAAAACAGTCACAACAACTAAAATTACAATCCCATTCTTTAAGGAATTTAATTTACCAAATTTAAAAATGGAAATGTTGGAAACAGAGATATTTAGTGAGTTTGATGGAATAATAGGCTGTAATATTCTAAAACTAATAGGTGCAAAAATAGACTTTAAAGAAAATTTGCTGATGACTGATAATGCGAAAAATCCATACAATCATACACTGAAAATGATATTTTATATTTTGATAATATATCCGCGATTAGACTATTTAAATGACAAATTATGGATGAAAAATTTGAATAATCTGGAGATAATAGAGTTAACAAAATTAATTAAACAGTTTAAACCGGTTTTTTATATTGAGGATGAGAATCTATCGTCTGTTGGCAAATACAAAAATAGAATACCTACAATAAATGATATTCCATTATATTGTAGAACCTACCGTTTTCCGAAAATTCACTGTGCTGAGGTTCAAAAGCAAGTAAGTGAAATATTAAACTCTGGTATTGTAGTTAAGCCCAGTAGTCCATATAATAGCGATCAAAAATGGAGAGTTGTAATGGAATACAGGAAATTGAATGACCTAGCAATTGAGGACAAATTCTCTATTCCTAATATGGAAGATTTATTTGCAAAGCTAGGTAGTTTATAACGTATTTTTGTCGTTGGCTGTGGTAGTTCAGTCGTGTCCAGGGTCGACTTACGGAATCCACGAACCTTAAGTGAGAACACAATTGGTTTACCCTTTCTGGGGGTTAAAATATACAGTATAGCTTTAATTAATATTTCAGTGTTTTAGATATCGATAATAATAAATATTAATAAATATTTTGTGTTAAATAATTATTAGCAGCACGATGATACGTAGGGATTCAGTCGAGTACTTCTCAGGTAATTCGGGTTCTAATACTGGTAGTTGCGGGTTGAAGTTACTAGCATGACGATACGTAGGGATTCAGTCGGCTACTTCTCAGGTAATTCGTATTTTATTACTGGTAAACGCCGGGTTGACGATACGATTACCACGGGTACTATGCAGCAGGCTGGATCATTTATGATGCTTAGAAATATCTTACGAATACTGACTTAAATAATACAATTCTTTAAAACTAGGTTACAAAATTCAGACTTAATCTAAAGAGAAACAGTCAACCGAAGTTGCTGTGCCAAAACAGTCAGCCGAAGTTGCTGTGCCAAAACAGGCGACCGAAGTCGCTGCGCCAAAAAGTCAACCGAAGTTGCTGTGCCAAAACGGAGGTCCGAAGTCGATGTTCCAAAACAGTCAACCGAAGTAGCTGTGCCAAAACAGACGACCGAAGTCGCTGTGCCAAAACAGACGACCGAAGTCGCAGTATCAAAGCTGTCAACCGAAGTTGCTGTGCCAAAACAGTCAACCGAAGTTGCTGTGCCAAAACAGTCATCCGAAGTTGCTGTGCCGAAACAGTCAACCGAAGTTGCTGTGCCGAAACAAGCGACCGAAGTCGCTGTGCCAAAACAGTCAACCGAAGTTGCTGTACCAAAACGGACAACCGAAGTTGCTGTGCCAAAACAGACAACCGAAGTTGCTGTGCCAAAACAATTAGCACAAAGCCGCTGTGTCCGACACAGTCAACCGAAGTCGCTGAGCAAAGTATCCCTCTGACGCTCGGACTTAATCCGAGTACCAGAGGAACAGTGGCTGATTTCACAATATCAGACGTCTTGGGAATAAGGCAGATTATATTGTGAGATTAGCTGTTTTAATTTTTGGCAAAATTCTGTAGCGCTCGAATCGCAACTACTGCAACCAACCTTAGAATACTTATGTGAAAAATTCCACAAACTAAATGAGAATTATTAATTCTCTATAACATATGATGGTTGGTAGCTAAGGTAAATACGTTAATGTATTGGTGTAAACAAATGTAGTTACAGACGAGCAAAGGAGTGAAATGTTAATGGGGTACAGATATGTAAAATATGTACAGTTTAAATAGCTATTACTATTAACTTTATTACAAGTTCTCAATATTTTAGCACACTCGATTTGGCAAAGGGATTTCATCAAATCCCAATTCTACCGATTGACAGGCATAAAACAGCCTTTTTCACTCCAACAGGACATTATGAGTTTATGCGTATGCTCTTTGGTTTAAAGAATACGCTTGCATCTTTGCAAAGAATGATGAACGAATTGCTGCATGATTTATAAATAATATTTGCGTTGTATACTTAGATGATATTCTAGTATTTTCAACGTCTCTTAAGGAACATATAGTTTTCATAAAAAAAAATTTAAAAGATTATCAGAGTATAATCTGAAAATGCAGGTTGATAAATGCAAATTTTTTAGACGAGAGTCCAAATATTTAGAACATATAACAACACTGATTGGTATAAGACGAAATCCTGAAAAAAAACTTTAAGTAATTGAAAAGATCCTATGACCCAAAATAATAAAAGAAATTAGATAATTTTTAGGCCAGACTGGTTTCTATCTTAAATTTATTAAAGGTTATAGCCGAATAGCACTTTCCATTATTTCCTGTTTAAGAAAGGTTCGAACATTGACGTTAATAACCAGAATTACATTGATTCCTTTAATAAATTAAAGAAAATTTTATGTAAAAATTCAGTCTTAGCATATCCTAAGTTCCATAAATTATTTGTCTCAACAATGAAATGGTCACCTAATACGGCTCGAACATTAAACAAACATGAATTAAACAACAGCGCAATAGAGAAGGAATTATTAGCAATTGTTTGGTCGGTTAAACATTTCATACCATATTTATTTGGAAGAAAGTTTAAAATACAAACGCACCATCGATCACTTACTTGGGTAAGTTCCCTGAAAGAACCGAATATAAAATTGCAAAGATGGAAAATATAGCACAATGAATATGACTTTGAAATAGAATATATTAAGGGTAAAACAAATAAAGTTGCGGATTTTCTAAGTCGCTTAGAAGTCAATGTTTTGGAGGTAGAGGAACAAAATCCTAGTTCAGATTTAACCGCAATTTTTAATGGGTAGGAAAGTTTTAATGACCATATATGTATTTACTTTTGAATCACATATCAATATTTAAAGAAATCAAATTGCAGTCGTTTTAGGAAAAACTTATAAATATGAAACTAAAATCTTATATAATAAAATTAGAATTTTTTAAGAAAATTTTTCCAATGAAAGGAACTGTAGGAACTTTTTGCAGTAACTTAGAAATATATAAAAATTTGCAACAAGCTTTAATTCATTATTTTTGGAATATTTGTACGAAACATGTATTCATACACTATCTGAGTGATAAAAATTCATTAAGTTTTGTTGAAAAGATAAGGGAAAGTTTCGCAATTTTTGGAAAACCAAGAAAAATTGTGGTGGACAATGAATTCAATATGGCTTTTATTAGGGACTTCTTAAGAACAGAAAATATAAAATATCATTTTACATCTCCTAATACACACACATGAAACGCCGACATTGATCGCGATTCCATCTTACGCTTAATGAACACATTAGGTTGTTTAGAATGCATCAAAATGTTTCAGTATACAAATCAGTCAAAATTTATAATGAATCAATTCATAGTGCAAGAGCTAAACTTAATGAATTATTATACAATAAAGTTGATCAATTGATTTTGGAAGTAAATATTGGTAGGGAAGATTGTCATGAATATGGGGAAAGGAAACTAGTAATAAAATTTTGGATTTAATATTTTGAAACAGAAACCAAAATATATACTCGTAATAAAACAAGTAAGAGAAAAAAATAATAAAAATTTTTTTGGACGAAAAAGATTGTAAAAGAGACAGACAAATTGTGAAGAGAAACTTTAAATATCAAAATAATATAGGAGTAACAGACGTAAAGTTTAAACGAAAACTAACTGGTAGAAACTATACGAATAAGAAGTAAAATTGAATTAAGATTATAGGAAATAATCGACTATTTATACATAAACATTGTGAACAGTTAAAAAAATTAAATAAAAATTTAAATTATAACAAAATATATGTATATAACTAAAAATTTTATACTTTTTTTTTAAGAAAATTGGAATTAAACAAAATACATTTAATATGAATACATTCATAATACAAAATTATAACTAAATAAAAAAAAAATGTAAAAAAATAACTTGTAAAATTATGATATAAATTTTTAATTTAATAAAAATACACATTCCAGGAGTTATATACATTTATTAGCACTACCCTAATAACTCTTCCTATCTTAAATACTTAATTTTAATACTTATTATTTTTCATTTCTATTCATCTAATATTTCCCTAATTATCAGTTTATTAATTTCTTTCTATTATTATAAATTTATTAAATATTTTTCTAAACACTGTTTCTTATATTTTAACTTATTATTCCCGCTCTTAATAAAACCCATTATTCAAGTTGATGTTGTTGAAAGAAGTTTAAAATTTATTGAAATGAATAAAAATAAACTTTTAGTGAAAATTTTATATTGTTGTGTTTTACATTCTTTTTCTCTTTGGGATTTTAGAACCTATAGGATGAAGTCAAAGTTTTTATATAAAATAGGTTATATAAAATAGGTCAAAATAGGTCTGTACTTTACCCCATTGGGTGAATGAGCTCATTTTAAATTTTAAAATCATCTGCATAAAGATACCTTTCGGAAAATTTTAAAATTGTTAGCTAGATATAAACTTGGTAGCTTTTTTAATTATAAAAAATATACTGTACTTTTTTTATTTATTTATTTATTTATTTATTTATTTATTTAGAAGTATTATTTTTTATATGAATTTCTTTTGAAAGCATTAATATTTGTTTAATTTTTAACACAATTTGGAAGTTGGTTAAACAATTGCAATCCTTTGTACAACAAACATCTCTTCATTTTGTTAGTTGCTACTCTATGTATTCGGAAATCATTTCCATTCCTCAAGTTATACATTTTGATGAAAATGATATATGTGATAAGCTGGAGCATTTGCTTGATTATTATCCATTTCAGTGTGTCAAGCATATATTGTATCGAAGTAAATCTACAATAATTTAAAATCGATCGCATAGCTTTATTTTGTAGTTTTTGTTACATTTCTATTTGTGTATTTCTATTTGTGTATTTGTACATCGATTGACCCGAATTCAAAATGTGATTCAATTATTGTATTATATATATTTATTGCTGTGATCGTTGATATTTTGTCTCTAATCCTTCTAAAAAAAAGCCTATATTTTTTCCGACTTTTTACATATGTGTTCTATATGATCATTAAAATTAATGTTTTTGTCGATTATAAACTCTAAATAATTTATTTTATCTACTTTTTCTATGATCTTTGTAACGAAGTTTTCGTTACATAAAGAATTTACAATTTTAATTTTTATATTACAATTGAATTTATATAATTGAAGTTATTAAAATGTAATGAATTTAGTTTGTTAAATTGTATTGAAGTAATTCTTTATTTGGAACTTGTATTTTTTGTAAAGAATGAAATCTGTTAATTATACAAGAGCACTTTTAGTTTAACATTTAAAGAGATACTAGTATAAGAGAAAGTTACAGCAATTAACTAACTCACACACACATTTCAATAACGTTTTTGTATTATGTATTTTATGGTTATCACTACTATGCAGCTGGAGATCACTTTGTGGTCGCAGTGTTTATCACTACCATTTCAGTTGAGCTTTGGCTGTGCTCGTGTGCGGACAGCTAGTATAAGTTTGTAACAGCTTTACTAACAGACACATGCGAGCGCGGTCAGGCGCAGCTCAAGTAGTAGTGTATAGGGTTACTACTGGTATTATACAGCCATAGTTCCCAGGAACATTAGTTGTAGTGCGCAGGGATTTTAATGGCCATAGATCCTAGGCGTAGTGGTGACTAACACACTAAAACTATTAAAGTTTTCAATAAAAGCCTACCACTTCTTACTGGTCGAGGAGTCGTGTTAAAGATTTTAACTGGCAGGACGTTGCGCGGTTGTCAAAGTTAATTGCTGGTCTAGTTTACTCTTAAACATTCTGGAATCACAATTTTGTAAAAAAAAAGAAGTAGTAAATAAAGTTTGAGAATTAATCCTTTTTTGTTTTATCCTGGAACTGAATGGGCATATCCTGACAAAGATTGTTATATCTTGTTATTAATTTTAAATTCTGTATTGTTATTTATATTTATTTCCATAATTTTTGTCTTATTTTCGTTCAGTTTTAGTTTATTCATTTTAAAACAATTATTTATGTTTCGTATATCGTATACTAAGTTTTCCTGGCACTGCTCATCTGTATCCGCTATATTAAATACGAGGGTGGATCAATAAGTCCGTGACTTTTCGAACTTCCCTCGTAGTTCTATGAATTGCAACACTATTCCCACCAAGTACCACCTGTTAATAGACTACTGTCAAATTTTGAGCAAGTGCTGTCATTTACTTTGCGTAAAAAATAGGATTATCCGAGGTCATTAAAATAGGCATTTGTTTGGTCAATAATTTCATCGTTGGAGCTGAATCTCTTTCCACCGAGCCATTTCTTTAGGTTTGGAAATAGGAAATTGTCACTAGGGGCTAAATCCGGAGAATATGGCGGATGAGGTACCAATTCGTAGCACAATTCATAGAGTTTTGCCATTGAGACTGCACACGTGTGCACCCGTGCATTATCTTTATGAAAAAGAACTTTTTTCTTGGCCATATGGGGTCGTTTCCTTTTTAAATCCTCATTAAATCGGTCTAATACGTTGGCATAATATTCGCCGTTTATTGTTTTTCCCTTTTGAAGATAATCGGAGAAACCCATTGTTTAAACTGCGGCTTGGTCTCCTTAGTACAGTAATGGATCCATGTTTCATCCACAGTTACAAAACGCCGCAAAAACTTATTCGGATTGCGGTTAAACAACTCCAAACAATCCTTTGAAGTTGTCACACGTTTAAGTTTATGTTCAATTGAGAGCAAACGCGGCACCCATCTTGCAGACAACTTTTTTTAAACCCAGCTGATCATTTAAAATCGAAACCACACTGCCATATGAAATTCCTATGGCATCAACAATCTCATGCTTTTTTACTCTTCGGTCGGTCAACACCATATCGTGGATTTTTTTCAACATTTTCGGGTGTACTGACCTCAATTGGCCGTCCAGAAAGTTCAGCGTCATTTGTACTTGTGCGACCACAACGAAAGTCAGTAAACTACTTTTTTATTATTGAAATCGATGGTGCAGAGTCCCCATAGTATTTATCAAGCTTTTTCTTGGTTTGATTGACGGTTTTTTTTTCGTAAAAAATAATGTTTAATGAGCACTCGAAATTCGCTTTTTTCCATTTTTAGAAAAATACACAAGGTTGTATGTTTTGAACAGCTGTTAAACGTGAAGTAAATGATGACACTTGCTCAAAATTTGATAGTAGTCTATTAACAGGTGGTACTTGATGGAAATTGTGTTGCATTTCATATAACTACGAGGGAAGTTTGAAAAGTCACTGACTTATTGATCCGCAAATGTATTAAGGTGCTGACGGTACTATTTCATTTCTATCTACTATATTTGTCAGATCATTTATAAAAATTATAAACAGTAAAGCTCCAAGAATTGATCCTTATGGGACTCCATATTCATTATTAATTGCCTTTGTATGATATGATATGATTCAAACCAATTTGATTCTTTATTTTGCATTCCGTAGTAGTATAATTTTTGTAGTAGTATTTTTCTGTCTATTGTTTAAAACGCAATTTTAAAATCGAGAAAAATTGCCATTATTTTTTTTATTTCTGCCCTTACCTTTTTATCTATTTAAGACGTAATCTACTGCCGTTTCACATGGAAATCTTTTCCGAAATGCGGATTGATATTTCGATAAAATATTGTTTGATCCTAGATAATTTTCTAGTTGTATTTTAACAGTTTTTTAAAGAATTTCTTCACATAATTTTAGTGAGTTTATTGGCCTAAATTCTTCACATTTTTTATTTTAGCAACCATTTCAATTGGCGTCACCATTGAAGTTTTTCCAACTTTCAGGAAATATAGACATTTTTAATGATTTGCTTATAATTTTTATCAACACTTCTCCATTCAAGTTCCAATTATCTAATATCATATTTATATTAACATCATTATAGTCCGGTTTGTTGTTCATGTTCTTGCATATATTTTTAAGTTCTATTTTTGTTATTTCTCGGAATTTAAATCTACAGTTTATCACATTTATTTGATTTATATATTTCACATATTCTATATTATCTATAATTTCTTTTATACTATTTACAAAATATTTATTAAATTGATTCGCTATTTCATTATTGTCCTTATCTTCTATATTTGTAAATATCACAGATTTTGTTACATTTTTTTGTTTCCTTTAGTAAAAGTCTTTGATATTATTCTACATTTGCCTTTGATCTTTGGTATTGCTTATTCCCAGCAAAAACTTTTTGGTTTTCGGTAATAGCAACTACTTATTAAAGTAGTTTCTCGGTAATGAAACGTCATTATAATTTGCCTACTCTGTATTACATAAATAAGTACTTAATAATATAATAGCACAGTAATATTGCAATCACTGGATTAGCAACCAAAATTTGTGGACAACTCAAACCCTAACAAAAACAACTAGTTATTCAGGCAATAAGTAAGTAGTTTATTTTTGTTTCCAATTATATCTGCTAGCTTACCAGAAAAGCAAAGTTTTTGCTGAGTTACTACGAAAAGTAAAAAAAAAAACGAAAAATTAAACTAAAACTCCTAACTGGGAACAGTTATAATATCGGTGTCTTCAGAAAATGAATAACATACATCTCAATCGTACCTTCTAATGATTCCACTTTCAAGCATTCAGGTTTATATTTAAATAAGAGTCATTCAATGAGTGGGATATCGTACAACTTCGTATATCATTCAGTTAATAAGCAGATTTAATAAGAATATCTACAGTAAAATTTCTATAGGACATTGTGTCGGCATTAACAATAATAAACTTTTTAAAAATTTAATTTAAAAAAAAAAATAACAGAAAGTATTAACGACATGTTTGATATATCTGTAATTAAGAAAGAAAGAATACAGTTTAAAATTTATTTTTATGTCTTTTGGATCAGAAGATTCGTGGGGTACCAATACAGTTTTTTACATTCTAAACGTTCGAAGATTCAACAACTACCAAATTACTTTGTTACGGATTTTCTTTAACTAAATCTTTCCCCGTTATTTTAATAACATTTTTATATTAGATAATGTTTAACGGACAACAGATCACATCAAATGCCAAAGAACATTCTTTGGCTTTTATTTTTTGAAGATTATGTCTATCAAATGTTGGCCGTTGCTACGTCGCAGATGTTCCATCCGTTGAGTCCAATTTTCGGTGACTCGTTCGAGCATTTCGACTGGTAACTGGCGAATGTCACGCGTGATGTTTTCCTCCAAGGCCTGAATCGAAGCGGGTTTGTCCGCATAAACTTTAGACTTTACATATCCCCACAGGAAAAAGTCTAACGGTGTAACGATATTGGTGGCCAATCGACCGGCCCAAAACGTGAAATTATGTGCTCACCGAAGTGTTCTCTCAATAAATCCATTGATTGATGAGATGTGAGGGAAGTGGCGTCGTCTTGCTGAAACCAAATGTCGCCGAGATCACGAGCTTCAATTTCAGGCATCATTTTTATCATTTTTAAATAAATATGGACCGATAATTCAACCGGCCCACAAACCACACCAAACCGTTGTTTTTTCTGGATGAAGTGGCAGTTCTTGAATCTCTTCAGGTTGCTCTTCGTCCCAAATACGGCAATTTTGTTTGTTTACATACCCATTGAGCCAATTTAAGATCTCGACGTAAAATGCGCCAAGTCGTTCCATACGTCAGTCCGAGTTGCTGCGAATGGCGCCGAATCGACTCTCCACGGTCTTCGTGTGCACTCTCAGCTACGGCCGCTATATATTCTCACACGTGAACTGACAAAAAAAGGCTATTGAAAAAAGTATCTTTACTTGAATCACCCTTTATATATAGAATATAACTAATAGACTAATTATACTATAAAAGCCACATTTGTGAATATAATACGAAAAAAATTTGCATTACAATAAAACAAAATTAAAAATTTCAAGTTCTAAGTTAAATGATATTGGGAAATAAATATTAAAAAGGAACTAATAATAAGTTGATGGAATAGAAACACAAAAGGAATAAAAAAAAGTAATACAAAAACAACAATATCGTCCAAATTAAGAAAGCAAAATAGCAAATCCTGTCTACATCAAAATATCAATTATCAAATATTGGAATATGCAGATAAAAAGAAGCCGTACAATTATGACATAGATACACCATAACCCATAAGTATTCCTATTATTTTATATATAAATTAATGTAAATATTTTATTTTTGCCATCTGGCATCTCTGCCTCAAGATAAAAACATCGTGTTAATTTTTGCTTGAAAAATTAATTGAATTTTTAAATTAAAAAGTGTTAAAAAAAAAAAAACTATTTAAATTTGCTTTAACTTTTTTTGTTTGGCAATGTTTGCTCAGAAAAGAAGAAAGCATTGGGGCAATAGCCCTAAATTCAAGGTGCCAAAAACTACAGACGGTCCTAGCACTAGTGCCAACAGGTTTCAGCTTCTGTCTGAAGACGAAGAAGAAGAAGCAGTTGCTGTTAAAGAAAAGATTCCACCAATAATTGTTGACTCTACCCACAGTTTTTCAACTGTGATCGGATTAATTGGGGAAAAATATACCTACAAACGGATGTCTATTGGTACAAAAATTGTATCAAACTCATTATCGCTGTACAACGAAGCTTTGAGTGTTCTCAAAGACAAAAAATTTCAGTATTATACGCATGAATTGAGGGATGCAAAAACTTTTAAATTGGTTTTATTTGGCCTGCCTCAACTGGACACAAAGATAATTGGCGAAGAATTTGTAAGCTCACTCAACATAAACCCGGTAAGCATTAAGGAACTAGCAACAAAAAGATCTAGTGTAGATGACGCCCTCTATCTCATAGAGTTTGATCGTCAACATGTTTCAAAAAGAGAGGTTATGAAAATAAGATATTTTTGTAATATATCTGTATATTGGAGAAAACCTCTAAAGGGCAATAAAGGTCCCACACAATGCTCCAAGTGCGCTATGTATGGACATGGTGCAAAAAATTGTAACCGTATCGTAGTGTGTTCAGCCTGCGCCGGAAACCATGAGTATGCAGTTTGTTCACTCAATAAAGGTAATAGTGATGGTAGTATAATTTATAAGTGCTACAACTGCATAAAGAAGAACTTAAAAAGCGTTAACCATAGAGCTGATGACCCAAAGTGCCCAAGTCGTCAAGAATATTTAGAAATCCGTCATCGAGTAACATCTAAATCTAGGGCGACCAGCAGAAGAACTAACGTAACATATTTTAAAGAAGATGATCATGATTTTCCTCAATTGCCAAGGCAAGAACCCCATAATAACTCACGAAATTCCCGCGATTTTGGTAATTTGTATTCCGAGGTAGCTAAAGGCAAGAGCTACGACAATAATAATAATGACGACATTTCCAATGAAAGACTTCTGGAAATATTTTTTGATGCTGTCGATGCTTTGCAAAGATGTCAAAATAAGTACGACAAGCTACGAGTTTTGGGTATGATGCTTAAACATGCCATATAATTCAACCGGTAGACACAATGTTCACGTTATGCATTGGAATGCCCAAGGCATAACAACTGAGTCAGCAGCTGCCCAGCTGGAATACTTTTTACACAAAAGGAAAATCGATATTCTCCTTTTAAATGAGACTTTTTTGAAACCGTACCACAAATTTCAACTTGGTGGTTATAAAATTTATAGAGATGATCGATCTACTCATGGCGGAGGAGTTCTAATTGCAATTAAAGGTAACATTAAGCATACGTTGTTACCAAAAATAAAAACAAGTACTGCTGAAAGTATTTCAGTACAAGTTATAATTAATAGAAGGCCAGTTATATTCACTTCAGCGTATAATCCAGTTCATACTACCAATTTTAAAGCTGATTTGGATAAATTAACTTCGTTTTCAAAAGACTATTTTATTTTCGGTGATCTGAATGCCCAACATACACACTGGAATTGTATGTCAAATAATTCGGCTGGTAATGATCTCTACTACCATTGTCTTCAATCCAGCTACTTCATTTATTACCCAAATGGACACACTCGCTTTGGACAAAATATCAACCCCGTTCAACCGTCCACAGTAGACATTCTTTTATCTAACTCGTGTCTCGATTTTTCAAACCTTGAGACACATCCAAATGTTTTACAGTCGGACCATGTACCTATATCTTATGTTATTTATGGCCAGGTTCAAAACATGACATATTCAGTTCCCTTGTATTATCGCGCAGACTGGTCAGCAATCAGAAACTGGGTTGAGAATGAAATCAGGTATCAAAACATTGATCAACAAGTTACTAATTCAGGTAATCTAGATTTTTATTTTAACAAATTAATATTTATAGTTAAAGAAGCGTTCAATAAAATACCTGTCGGTCAGAAAAATTCGTGGCAACGAGAAATCTCTGAAATTAGTAAAATGTTAATTAGTCAGAGAAATAAATACAATCGTAAATTTCAAAGATGTAGCGATTTTAATTATAAAAATCAATTGAAAAGCATTTTGAAGCTATTAAATAAACTTATTGATTTTCACCTTAATAAAGACCGCAATGAATCCTGGTCAAAATTTATTTCGGATTTGCCCTCGGGCTCTAAAAAGTTTTGGAAAGTAAAAAAAGCACTTAAAGGAAACAAAATGCCTTTTACTGATCTTCATGTAAACGGTTAAGTTTTAAAATCTGGCAATGAAAAAGCTAATTCAATAGCAGATGTATTTGGTAATTCACATACCATTACTTTAAACAATTATTCACCTATGGACACAGCCGTCTCAAGATTCATTCATGATCTTAACGACACAATTCTTGACAGATCTAGCGTAGAGCTTACCAATTTAGATGAAGTTAAATCATTTGTACTTTTATTGAAAAATAATAAAGCCCCCGGTTTAGATGGCACTAATAGCATTATCCTTAAAAAGATGCCCGATTGCTTTTTTGAAACTCTATGTAAACTTTTCAACTCTTGTTTAATAGAAGGCTATTTTCCAACTATTTTTAAGAAAGCAAAAGTTATCCCAATTCCTAAGCCAGGAAAGGATCCTAAATTACCGTCTAGCTATAGACCAATCAGCATCCTAAGCCTATTGGATAAAGTATTTGAAAAAATAATTAATAAGAGAATTTTAAATTTTTCCAACCAAAATAATATTATTAACCCTCAACAGTTTGGATTCCGCAAGGAGCACTCCACAGTACATCAACTAAAAAGAGTCGTTAATTTTATTGAAACAAACAAAATAAATCGTAAGAGCACTGGAGTTATTTTTCTTGACATTGAAAAAGCCTTCGATTCAATATGGCATGAAGGCCTGGTTTTTAAACTAAATTCCTTCAATTATCCAACGTACTTGCAAAAGATAATAAAGAGTTTTTTAGATCAGCGCTCATTTGCTGTATCTATAGATAACACGCTATCTAGTGATAGACAAATCCCTGCGGGTCTGCCGCAAGGATCGGTATTATCACCTACTCTTTATTCAATATATATTTCCGATTTTACTATTCGCAAGAATCAAGAAGTAGCTTTTTACGCTGACGACAGTGCTTTTATTTGCTGCGGTAAGGTGTCAAACGCAATAATCAAAAAAATGGAAGATAGTTTAAAATCTACCAATAAATACTTTGATAAATGGAAGATAAAAGTTAATGTTAGTAAAACACAAGCTATTATATTTCCTTATAATAGATCACAGAAACGTATTCCCACAAAACATTTATATTCTAGGGGAGTTTTTATTCCTCTGCAGGATAGTATCAAATATCTAGGTATTGTCTTAGATAAAAAACTATCATTTAAACAACACATACAGTATATTGTGATAAAGCAATCAATTGTGGCCGTGCACTTTACCCCTTACTTAACAGAAGATCTAAACTTAATTTAAAAAACAAGATCCTTATTTACAAAATGTGTATTCGACCAATTATGACCTACGGATGCCAAGTCTGGTTTAATAAAGCTGCTAAAACTTACACAAGAAAATTACAGATAATACAAAATAAAAATCTGAAAATAATTCATAACCTACACCCCAGATATTCTACTGATCTACTGCATAGAAACTTTAAGCATAAAATGTTTAATTCATTTGCAAGGGAACTGACTCTGTCATTTAATGAAAAATGCAGAAAGTCTACATATGAAATAATAAGAAATTTGCTAAACAATCACTAAGACTCTTTTTTACTTAAAGAGTTATAATTGATGGTTGTTTTTAAAATTTCTTATAACGTTTAAGTATGTACAAGGTTTTTTTTTTTGACAACTTTTCCTTAACACTGTGATATTAGTAGTTTCCTTATTTAATTATTTAGATTTTAATTGTTGTAATACTTTTAAGTAAATTCTCATAACAATGTAATTATTTTTATTAAAGGTTTCAATAAAGTCAATAATAATAATAATTTAAAATAAAAAAAAATAAAAAATTTTATTTTTGCTCTATAAGCGCAATACAATATATTGCAATATATTTTTACTTATATTATACTTCATTTTATTGTTTAAGGTATTTCAGATTTAATTCAACAATTATTTAAATATAAAAAAAATGTTAAAATTAGATTCAATAAACATTGGCCTGAAAATTTAAAATATGTAATTTAATTATCTAAAAAGAATGTTGGAGGTCTAAATTGGGATACTAGGAATTTATTCATTAAGGGACAGTTAAAATTCAGGGTATTTGCACTGTCAATAGCATAATGCTAGGTAGATTGTACCCTCGTATTGCAATAACATCTTGGACATAATTGATATATTTAGTAGCATCTAGCATCCTGGTAAACTTTTAAGAACAGTTTTTATTATTTTCTAGTCTCTGATTAAAAAGAAAAACAGGCATGTGAGTCTAGTCTAGGGTCAGGAAACTATACCCGAAGGAGCTAGCCAGGAAAATCACTTTTATCTAAAAATCATGCCATGATGGATCGTTACATTTCTGATTTATTATAACCATTTGAAAGTACTGTTAAAATTATTTGGAAAATTAAACAGCGTGCAACAACTTCTATTATTATTTTTTATTAGAGTAGAATGTGACGACTAATAGGACTTGCGGATTCTCACCCACATAGAACCATATATCTTTAATTTCATATTTCTATGTTAATTATTACGAAAAATTCAAAATGTAATATTAGAAGAATGAAAAAGTTCCACAAAATCCACTCTTAAGGATTTGCATTCACTTAGAACTATATACCTTCAATTTTATATTTCTAGGCTCAATATTACAGAAAAGTCCCCTCAGGAAATAGAATATTAATAGAATATTAAAATTGAGCATTTTTAATGCATATACCTTCTGTTTTCTTACAAAATCTACGAACAACACAACACTTTTACACCAAACACAAAATTGAAACAATATTATGCTACATTTATATCAAAATAATACAAATTGGTTTTGACGAAAACTACATTTCAAAAATTAGTTCGGTTACATACCTCGTTTTCCATTCAATGTAGATTTCTTGACGTTTACATTTCTTGACTTATTTCTTTTCCGCATTCAATCGAACTAACTTTGTTTTTAAAACAAAGTTTTAGGCGATTTTAAAATATTTTTAATAAAAAAGGTATAACAAACTAAATAATTTATGAACTATTACAAATTTTCTGGCATTAATATATTTTTAATATATATAAAAGATTACTGTTCTGAAATTAACTGAACAGGCTGTATCATAAATAGCTATTTTAGGTTTTCAATAAAAATTAATGGGCATATAAGACGACAAATACCTGGACACCAAAAAAGTAACCCATAATGCACCTAGAAGACAATTATTATGCAGTAAATAGTAAGTATAGGAAACCGCAGTTTATTTTGTCCGACAATGTATCGTCCCTTACGTTCAGTATTGTGAACCATTGGAAATAACTAAAAAAAAATGTCATGCGGTCAGAGCTGAGGTGTTATCGACTTGTTTTGGGTTAGCACAGGGCTTAATGGTCAGGGCTTAAATTTTGAAGAAATTTTTGAATTTCTATATGTAACATCTTTATTATAAAGCTTTCTTTTTACAATTAGTTAGTTTTTAAAAACCATGATACTTATATACTAATTAACAAATTTTCTTTATTAAGAATTTCTTGGAATTTTACTATTTTCCCAACTGAAATATGGTTGAGAATTTGGGATGAAAAACTCACCCACTTCGTCTTCTCCAGCGCAGTTTTCGCTGACTACCTCTTCCAATTCCAAAACATATAAACCATTATCTAACTTCCTCCTTAAAGTAAATTGTTCATTATTAACTCCATCTATTACTTTATCTTTCAAATTATTATATCGTTTGGGAAGATATAACATTCCCTCTTCAAGCTCTGCCATCACCACATTTCCATATTTATTCTTATGGCGGAACATACTTAATACCTTATAGGGCTTTGATGGTAGTAAATCCTTTGCTGCTAGATATGGTCTTGTTTTTAATTTATTGAAAGCAGCAACAATATCAGCATTTGTAATTTTATTTGACTCCATTTTTTAAAAAGT
The DNA here is from genome assembly GCA_932274085.1 of Protocalliphora azurea. Lineage (NCBI taxonomy): Eukaryota > Metazoa > Arthropoda > Insecta > Diptera > Calliphoridae > Protocalliphora > Protocalliphora azurea. The sequence goes on from OW026523.1 coordinate 46,859,886, forward strand.
TTATTAACTGATTGAAATAACTTTACTTCAAACAATCATATTTATATCAAATCTAATTTATCTCCAAAGAAGAGTAATTTGGGTATATCTCTTAATATTTCAAATTGAGAAAATATTATAAATACTTAAATATTGAGCCATAAACTAATTTTAAACATATTCTAGATATGAAAAATGTTTAATGTGAATAAAAAATACTCCCCTTAATTTGTTATTAGAATATTTAAAATTAATCATGACCATACTCAACAACATAAAATATATCTTCATTAATGTCAAAGAACCTTACACAAAGTTATTTTTTCCATATAAACAAAACAATTCTCAAGTTTCCACTTTACAAAAACAAAAATAACCATATAAAAATATGTAGATGAATAAACCAAAAATACTCAAACGCTATTTATACAAGTCATCAGTTTTTAATTTCATCACAATTAAAAGTGCAAAAAAAAATAAATAAATAAATAAAAATTGTCTCCCCTGTTAAATTGTTTGTATGTACTTTTAACATAATTACATAAATACATACATTCATATATACATACATACATACATTGGTTTTCAATTTCATAAAATGCAAAACAATTTTTCCTCCTATTAATGCACACAAGAAAAAATTACAAAAACAAATTCATTGGTTTTCAATTTCATACAAACAATTTGCTCTTCAAAATTGCTCTTACTCCTCATTAAAAACAAAAACAACTATTGCCTTCCCATGTCGATTTTTCACAAAATATTACACAAAAATATACATTATGGCAAACTATGCATAAACATGCATTTTCAACAATATATGCAAAAATATGCACTAACAAATCGATGCTATTTTAAAGCAAATTTTCTGATTCGAAAAGATATTTAATTTAAACTGTTCTAGGAGTAAAGACAAAATCATGTATTTCCGGCCCCTGTTTATTATATTAAGGCTCGTTAACAATGAAACAATAATTACAAATTAAGCTCTGACTTTCAGTTTTATCAAAAAGTTAAAATAAATTCATTAACACAAAGTTTTTGTTAGCATTCATTATAACTTAAATTTAATCGAAAAAAATTCTTCCAATTACTTTCTTAACTCTAAGTTTGAAAATAGTTTGAAATAGTGAAATGAAAATTAAATAAATAATTTAAAAACAAAAATAAATATAAATGTTTTCTGCAACTTATTACATCACATGTAGTGGACGAAGGAGTATAATAAAAAATATATCCGCATGGTTATCGGCTAATCACGCAAAGTACGAGTCACAACACTTTTAAAATTTGGAAAATTTTAAAAAAAGAGAATTTTTGTTGTAATCGATAAATTCAGTGTATATATATATATATATATATATATGTATGTATATGTATATATATAAAAAGATCGATCACAAATATAAAATAAAGTCATCTTGTAGTCACCCTGTGATAACAAGAAATAAGCTACAGGGTGTCAAAGTTGACTACATGTTTATGTAAAATCTTAAAAAATCGTAACTTCTAAAAATCAAGTCAGATTTCAAATATTTTTATAAATATTTCTATAAAGTGCTTGATTTACTCACCTAAGTTATCTCTTACAATTCAAAAGATATTTACACTTTAATTTTGAGCTTTTGATTTCTTGCCTCGACTTTATTTTGCTTTTTTAATATTCTGTAAATGTAATAAATTCCGAAATAATATGGCGAAAAAACTTTTTGATTATCTCAATTCCTCTAGGCGTGCAAAGTGTTCAAATTAGTATGAACAATTACTATCTTTTACAAAAATATAGTACTATTTTTTAAATTTTTTCTCAAAGGTTTTTTTTAATACTTTTTTTCTTTACGTATTCTAAAAGACAAGGCTCCATAAATGGTTAACATCCTACATCCAGCATTGGTCGAAAATAGTGAATTTTAGAAAAAGTTTAATTTTTATCGATTAATAAAAAAAAAGTCACGCGATTTTTTTAATTTATCGACTATAATTAATCATAAAATATGTAGATTCAGATCGAATGAAATAAATTTTTAAAATAACTTTTTTTAAATTACACAAAAAAGCATATTAGCATAATATTTTCACCATTTTTTCTAATGTCATGGAATGTTTTGTTGGATTTACTGCATTTATTTAATTGTATAATTAGTTTAATATTTAATTAATATAATAACTATTAAAAATTTAATAAAATATTTTACATTTATATAAAAAACTTTAATTTTAAAATTTAAAATGTTTAAAAAATTAATATTTTGTTACGAAAAAATTTAGAAATGAAAAATTGAAAAATTAAAATTTTTTTGAGCAAAAAATATTTTACTATTGAAAATTTTAACTATGAGTTATTAAAACAAAAATAGATATGAAAAATTTGAGAAATTTAAAATTACTTTCTAAACATTTTTAAAATATAAAATTGAAAAATTTCAAAAACACAAAAAATAATTATATGCTGCTAAAGGCAATATTTTATGTTATTTTACAATATAATTAAAACTTTATTTAGACATAAATAAAGAATATAAAGTAAAAAAATATACACAAATGCAAATTTAATTAAATGTTAAATTTTAATACAGATGCGGTTTTTTAATTCTTATATAATTTTTAATTTCATAATTTCTCATTTTCTGAGCAGATTTGACGAACCTATCGAAATTGGTTATGATCGGTCTCTTATTTCACAAATGCAATACCGAAATAGGAGTCTGGTGCTCATAAGTGTAGGTTTAGTAATATTTCGATTTAATTCATCACTGACATTTTTATGTAAGTTTAAATCAATGGAATAAATTTTATAAACATAGGTCCACAACTGAACATGGGCCTCATTCATGTTATTATCTTTTTCCAAATTTATGTTATTGCGCATAAATCCAGTATAATTGTTAGTATTACGATTATGTATAATTGACTTAAATAAGTTTTGTATCGACAGAAGGTAAAATGCCAAAATTTTATGAGGATGGATCCATAATTAACTACAATCCTATAAATGCCCACTAACAGTAGTAATTTTATAATGTATAAACCATACAAATATATTAGAATCGACTACTTAATATATTGCACATATCATAAGTTTTCATGAAATTGCGTTTTTAATGACATTATGTTTTTGTCTTCTTCTATCTTACAAAATAAATATTTTATTTTTACTTTTAAGTGAAAAATCATCTGCATATATTTTTCTACTTGTTGATAATATAAACATAACATAAACATAACTTAACAAGAAAATTATTTCCACAAAATCTCGTTAGGGCGGTTGGCTTTTCTGTAAAACTCTATGGAAATTTAACGGTATTTTATCAACATCTCCAATATTCAATGAAATTCTGAAAGTGAAAAAATTACTAATGACTTATACTAATTACTATAACCGTATAAGTATTCAAATTTATTATTTAGCTGATTATATTCGGATTTGTGTATATTCTTAACTCGGCAATTCCCAGTGTCACCTGCAGGTGTCATGGCTTAACTGAGCTTTTAAACAAAAATATAGACATCACTGTATAATATAAATATTAATAACAAAGAGGCAACACCCTGTTGTACATCTGATTTAATTTTGGCAACGCTGGAGTTATTCAAATTAGGGGATTTTTACAAATTTTTAGGCAGTGCTTTTGATTTTTAAATACTAGTGTATCTTGTGATAAAGAAAATTTTATAAAAATGCCAAGAGGGTAAGAATTAAAAATTTGTCTATTCTTTATTATTGCAAAGTATTCGCATTAATTATGTATTATGAGATTAGTGAAAATAATAAATTGGATCGCCTAAAAAATAGCAATATATACCAAGTCTCACTTGTAGGTGACACTGGGTATTATTAGTACTTAATTTATTAGATGAGATTGAAGATGTGTTGAATGCCGGTGAAGTCAAAGGTGATATTATTTTATTTCCACCTGATGATGGCGAAGTAACTGATGAAGACAGTGGTGATGAAAATGAAGCTAATATTAGTCATCTTCCTGGTCGTATGCTTCGGTCTAAAGTAGAACTGCAAAGTGCGAAAATATGTATGGAAAAAGTTGTAGAAAATGTGGAGGAGGAAGACGAAACTATCGAACTTTTGCCCAAGAAGAAAAAGAAGAACAACAGCACTATCAAAAAATGAGAAAGCACTATTAACAATACTTCATTTGGTTCTTGTGGCAAAGGTGACTGTGAAGAAGAAACTTTTACTAAGTTACAGGAAGCGATGACTGCCGTGGAATGCTTTGAATTACTTTATAGTGAAAATCTTGTTAAGTTCATAGCTGATATGAGTAATCTGTATGCTTTACAAAGAAATCATCCACTGAATGTGAGTTTTGATTACAGGATATTTGACGCCAAAGTATATGAGAATGTTTTGGGAGGTAAAGAGTGACACGCACAATGACCTAGTAGCATCTAGTATGAGGCGAAACAGGTTTTATGTTTTTCGACGTCCCTGCCGTCCAACGACAAATTTGCCAAAGTTCGGGAATATTTCACGAAACTAAACGTGAGTTTCACTGAAAATTTTAAAAGAGCTGGTTCTCATATCTCCGTAGATGAGACTATAGTACCATACTTTGGAATACATGGTACTAAACAACATATACATGGAAAACCAATAAGATTCGGTTACAAGCTCTGGTCTGCAGCTACTCGTCATGGCTACTTAGTGAATTGTGAACTATATCAGGGTGAAACGGGTTCAGGTCTAAACATGCATTCCGAATTAGGCCTAGGAGCTGTTGTCATTTTAGAGCTCCACTCAATATTGCCCCAAGGTATGGGATCTTACAATTTATACTTCGATAATTTTTTTACCGGTTTACCATTACTTAAATATTTACGCGAGCAGAATGTTGGAACAACTGGTACTATAAGGGAAAACCATATGGAAAATTGCAATATGCCAAGCTCAAAAGAAATGAAAAAGGAAGCAAAAGGTAAGCTTTGCTATAAATTTTCCGAAGAAATTATTGCAGCTAAGTAGCATGATAATAGCATTGTCAACATTGCATCAAACTGTCATTCTTTTGAACCTATATCAAAAGTAGACCGGATTGGATTTCAAGTTGAGTGTCCAGCTCTCATACGGATGTATAATAAGTACATGGGTGGAGTCGATCGTTTTGATGAAAACGTTGACTCTATGAGGATAGCTCTCCGCGGAAAAAATGCTGGTTTTCTCTGTTTGCTTTTGGCTTAGATGCAGCTAGCCAAAATGCGTGGCTTATAAAAAGAAGTTGCAAAATAATTGGACTTACTGCGATTTCCGCAGAGATGTGGCAACAATATACCTACAAAAATATGGTATACCTCCAACGCGAAATTCTGCTTGTGGCGTTCCTATGGAGTTAAGAGTGCCTATCGAGGTAAGAAGCGGAGGAACTGTAGAAGATCACTTACACGTTGACTGTTCTCAAAAAAGATGCGGGTATTGCCATCAACGCACTAGAAAAATGTGTGCCAAATGCAATATAGGTTTGCATATAAAGTGTTGGTATAGCTTCCATAATAAATAAATTTTAATGTTTTGTTTAAAATAAAATGTTTTATTTCTACAAAAAGATTGAAAAAAACAGATACTTCTAACCATTAACTTCAGTCAGTGCCCATTGTCACCTGTAGGTGACCGCCTTTAAAAAAAAATTGGGCGGGTTTATTTAGCAAATTTATTATTTTTTTTTTTTTCTCTCTCTCTTTTTATAAAACATATATAAGTTATTTTAGCAAAAAAGAAAATTAAAATATTTGTTACCTTCGCTATGGGAATTGAAGAGTTAAATAATACTGCCAAAAATATCCTATATTTTAAATTCTACATTCTCGTATATTTATTCTTATTACGACTAAGTAAATAGTTTTATTTATATTATAAAATAATATAAAAATTTGCTTTGACAGTATGCAATTATTGTTTGTGTTTTTGAAACTTTTCAATTTTATATTTTAAAAATGTTTAGAAAGCAATTTCAAACTTCTCAAATTTTTCATATTAATTTTTTAATTTCTTATAGTTAAAATATTGATTGCTTAAGAAATTAAAATTTTTTTTCCATAATTATTATGAATCTAACATGACTTTTTTCCCAAACTTTTTTCGTAAAAAATAAAATTTTGTTCATAGATATTATTAAATTGTTCATAATAAAAATTTTAGGAATTTTGGTAAATCTTTGATTTAGTTTTATTAGATTTAATTGCAAATGGTAAATGAAAATTGTTATACATGAAAATAATAACAACAAATGCCTTAAAATGGTATAATTCCAAAGAAAATCTGTTAAAAAATAGTGTATAGAAATTTGCATAATTTTACTCGCATTCTGCAGCACATCATTTTGATAAAAAGCGTTTCTGTTCTGTTCCCAAAATGTAGCTAAAAATCATTAAAAACTTGAAATTTTCCGAACAAAAATTTCAGATTGAAAATATATGTAAATGAAAATTTAAACAATTTGTTTAGTTTTCTTGGCTTTTGATTCATTTGAAAAGATATAAAAAAGTTTTAATGCTTAAGAAATTATGCTTAAATATTATGAACTGAAATCAATGAAAGTAAATTTTTTATTTATGTACAAACTTTTTTCTGTGAATATTTAAAATTAAATTTCTCTGAATACATTAATGTTTTTCTATCGAGAGGAAGTGTTATAGACTACAAACCGTTAAGCCTAAAAAAATTATAAACATTTTTATTATTAAGAAATCATAATTTTATGGGATTTTTTTAATTTTAATCTGTTCTTTATAAAAAATATATATATTATTTAGCTTTGAATTGCGTTTTAATAAAATTCAATACAACGATGTGGTATATCGCTTGGATTTGTGACTGAAGGACTGTAGGGCTTGAGATGGATCTCTGACCAAGAAAAAAAATCAAAAATTTTGAACTGATAAAATATGTTTTAATATAATTAAAAAATTTCTCTTTGAACTTTATTAAATAATAAAAATTCTTCTTAAAATCGCCAGGATTCGAACCCATAATCTCACTTAAAAACTCTCAGCTCAAAATTCTTACTTCAAAAAATACTTTTGTTTTATTTTGTAAAAAAAATAAAAAAAAATAATTTTTCATTTTTGAATTTAAAACGTATTCAACATATAGTGTTGTAAATTGATTTTTAAATCGTTCACATATATGAACGGTATATATAATTGTTTTTCAACAAAATTTAAATTGGTATAGATAGTCTAGTGAAATTGTTCTAGACCACAGATTTTTAGGCCATGGTTCGTGTCCTCTCTATGAGCATATTTCTTATGAAAACATATGTTTGACAAGTAAATCTCAGTATGTGAGATAATTTTTATTAAAAAATTATCACTTAACTTTAATTGTGCATTAGACATAGAATACAACTAGAAGTTTATGTGAGAGACAAAAATCTAGATCAATTTTCAAAAATAGTCACATATATTTTGTTTTTGTGTTTTGAGAAAAAATGAGAAATTTGCTTGAAAATTTAGTTTAATTCTATGGTTTTAGGTTTTTAAAATATATATAGATAATAAGTAAATCATTTCATTATGTACATATAGCACGTTTAGTGGATTTGTGTCTTAAAGCCCAGCACTTCTGGGACTAATTTAGGAAGGATTTTTGAAGAAGCTTATATTAATTTGAAGTAAAAGAAAAATATATATATTTTTGAAATACTTGACAAAACTATCGAATAAATATTCATTTTTACAATAAAAAAGTTTTTGTAATACTTAAACGAAATGATTTAAGTTTTTATCAGGCCTCGAACACATAACCCCAAAAATTACAAATTCTGAAAATTTTAAAATAGCTAATTCCTGAGTATATGTTTCGAAAAAAATGTTGGTAGAAAACAGAAAATGGAATTTACTATTTTTTTATATCTTCTTTATTCGACTATACAGAACTTATTACTCAATTTTAATTTAGAAATATTTAAATATTTTGAAATTTTAGAATTTGATTTTCAAACCCTCAAAATTATCCTGTCATTATATCCGGATATTTAATTAGTTTAGAAGATATATCTTTATTGGATAATATACCTCGATGTTTATTTTAAAGAAATCAACCAACTTTACTTTACACAGCTTAATATATTAACCAAAAAATGCAGTAAAATCAGATTTTAGAAATCTTGCAAAAAAATTTTCATGAATTTTTGTATTATTATTTTTAGTGGGTTTATACACTGCCTGCCACTTGAATAAGGAATCACATTTTTTAGCTTTAACTAAGTATATCTCCTAAAGTTCAGAAAAAAAAAATAATTTTTTGTGCAACCAAATTTCAAAGTGTTGGCTTTAGTTTCCTGAAGAAATAAAAAATATACACATTTTGTTATACTAAAATTATGCATTTATTTAAAAACATGTATTTCTGTGGTACTATTTCGTGTGTCACTTGAATAAGGAATATTTTTAATATTAATCAGGAAGGTTATGATTTGAATTTCTTTCAATATAAATGGCTAGAGAATTTTTATTTTGATAGTTTTTAAATAGTTTTTATTCAAAATGGGAGGCTCTTAATATCTCTGAAAAAGAAAAAATTCTGATTTTGAAATCTCAGGGTCAGAATCCGGTCCAAATATTCAAAAACATTAATAGAGGAAAGACAGTTGTGTACAATTATTTAAATAACGTGGAAAGATATGGAAAAAACATGAAAGGGCGGAAGAAAATGGCAACAACACCAAAAGAAAAACGAAAAATTCCTAGAATTGCATCAAATTCTGCCATGTCGGTATCAAAAATACGTGAAAAAAGTGGAGTCTGTGCCAGTCTAAGAGCAGTGCACCGCATTTTAAAGTCGTGCCCATATGTAGTCCGACGAAAACTGCAAAAAAAACCGCCACTTAATGAAAAACGCAAATCACAACTTCTACAGTTTGCCAAAAATAGAATGACATTGTCCGACAAATTGTTTAAAGTTGTATTTTCCGATGAAAAAAAGTTTAATATTGATGGTCCCGACGGGTATAACTATTACTTCCATGACCTAAATAAGGAGGAATTCTTTTTGAGCCGCAGACACAGCCGAAAGGGCGGAATAATGGCATGGGGTGCCATTTCGTATTATGGTACCATAGAATTGGTTTTTGTATCCAACAACTGCAACGACTTACAAAAACATTCTGGAGGAAGCATTTCCAAAATATAATGATTTCTTTGGACCCATACCTTGGACGTACTAACACGACCTGAATCCAATGGTAAATGTCTGGGGTTGGCTTGCAAGAAAAGTTTATTAAGGAGGAAAATAATTTGAGACGATAGAAACCTTAAAGGATGCAATAACGGAAGCATGGAGTTCAATTTCGCTAAATTACTAAGAGTCATTATACAAGTCGATGCCAAATCGCATTTTTGAGGTTATTTCTAAAAATGGTGGCAGTACTCATTACTAATTGAATGCTACAAGATAATAACTTTCATTTTTATAACCTAAAATTTAAAAATAAATTACAGTTTGCTCAGTTTTAAAATATTCCTTATTCAAGTGACACACGAAAAAGTACCACAGAAATACATGTTTTTAAATGAATGCATAATTTTAGTATAACAAAATATGTATATTTTTTATTTGTTCAGGAAACTAAGGCCAACACTTTGAAATTTGGTTGCGCAAAAAATTATTTTTTTCTGAACTTTAGTTTAGGAGATATACTTAGTTAAAGCTAAAAAAAATATGATTCCTTATTCAAGTGGCAGACAGTGTATCTATCAAAAGAAATGTTTTCTCTGACCCTCATTGTCATCTGAATTAAAATATAAATCATTTTGTCTGCTGTAAATATAAAAATTATCGAAAAAATTAATTTTTTTTTTCAAGATAGTTCTTCTTTTGTCAATATTTTAACGAAACTAGAGGTCGATTTTCATAGAATTTTTTACAATATAATGAGAAGACAATTAATTAGTCATACAAAATTGATGATAAAAGCTCTTTATCGTAAGTAAAATTGTTTAACCAGCTCCGAAAATTTGTTTTCAATTTTATTCCGCATATGTTACTAACGTCCTCTTTTAGACTCAAATTTATACGAAAAGAAATGTATTTATATTTTTTTACAACGAGTTCAAAACTAGTTGATATAGAGCTGAAGATGAATTTAAAAAATTTTAAATAAAGATGTAACCACTAAATAAACTATTGAATGAAATAATAATGATAACACGAATTTATCAAATGTCCGCAATATATTTTTAAATTTAACCTGATTTGTCAATAGTATTTGATGTGAAATTAAGAATAAACCATTTTTAATATATTCTTAGTTTGAGAATTTCATTTTTTTTTTTTAATGAATCTCAATTTGAATTCAGACTTATGATTTAAGTTGGAATTTTTTATTTTTAATATTTTCAGAAATACGTTAGAATTATCAAAAGTGTGACTTTGTAAAGACATACTTAATTTATTGCTACAAAAATTCGGTGGGTCGGTCTCAAGTTGTAACGCATGACAGAAATAGAATATATATTTATTTTGTCATGTAACGAGTGTTTTATAGTTGGAACAAAAAGTCGAATTTTCGACTTTTTTCAATTTTTAAATAGTAGATTTTGGAATAGTGAACTTTTTTCGATTCTATACTAGATTATTTAACTCTTTTGACTATTTTATTAATTATTTGTCTTATAAAAACTTTAAAAATATAAAATTATACAACGCAATCAATTATATTGATTAATTAACAGACAATATATGCAATGAAATTTCTGGTTAAATAGAAAAATACATATGTTTTAACTATACTATTTCCAACAGTTAGATGATGTAATTGAAGTAAAAACTGCTAAGAAACTATTATTTTTAAATAAATTTTTTCGTCTTTTCGACTTCATTCGACTATCTGGCGACAACAAAGTCAATTTATCGACAATTTTCAAATCAAAAAGTCGATTTCGACTCAGTTTATAAACTGTCATTTTGCTCTCTCAATTTTGGATCTATTTACTATTTTTACTGGACAGTACAAATATTGGGGTAAACGAACGCAACTTATGCCAAAAGTTTTGACAGCACAGTTAAAAATACGCAGTAGTAAAGTAGCTCTGGGGAACGTTGTAATTATTTCTTAAGTACAGGCAGGCGGGTTTTTATTGTTTGGCCTTCGAGAATTTTAGGTCTGACTCCAGCATTGCTTAAATGTTTAAATATCGCTTAACTATTCAGTGTTACAGTTTTTCGCAACTATACATTGGTTCAAATGCAATCGATTTTAACCTAACTTTTATATTGGATTAAACTGGTCGGAAAAAATTTTTTTCGTCATCGTTAAAAAAAAATATGTAGACTAGATAGGATTTGACCTACTAAACACGAATTTTTTTTTTTCTAATATTTCCCTCTTAAAAATAAGGCGAATATTTTACCATAACTCGAGAACAGATTGTTCGCTTTAGACAATTAGAACACTAAAAGATTCAGACGAAAATTACATTCCGATGATCTTAACATTAACATTTTTATTTGACCACCAATTTCGGACTTATTCAGAAATTGGTGTTGAAAAAATAATTTTTCGTGTAAAATTGAAGAAGTTTTTTCTTGAAAATTTCTTTTAAGAAATGAAAAAAATATATAGTTTTTAATCCATTATCATAAAGTTGGTATTACTATTCACCATCAGAATTGTATTTTCGATTTTATTCGAAAATTAGAGGCGAAAAAATATAAACTTTTCATGAAAGTTGGAGGTATTTTGCTCCTTAATTCCGAAAATATTGACCAGATAAAAAAATAATATTAAAATAACCTGAAGATAATTTTAATGGGCATCTATAGAAGTTTTATCTATATAAATTTGACAAACCTTCTCGAGTTATACAAGTGTGACCGCTGAATAAGGTGATCATATTAATCATGCCAATAAAAATGAATCATTACGATGATACCTCTTTTGTTTAACGAAGAAAAATAAATTTGTTTGTTTTGCCCGCCAGTATATCTCCACTTGACTGTGAATAAAATCAAGACTTCTGCATCAATTTCGATGATACATGACTTATTTTATTCTTAGCACTACTAGCTTTATGTTAATGATAAAAAAACAGAAACATTTTTGGCATTTTCATTTTTTAAATGAACTTTTAAGAAAAAAAAATCTTTAATTTTGCAAGAAAAATTTTTTTCGGACACTAGTTTCTAAATAACTCCGAAAATATTGAGCATATAAAAAAATTGTGTTTTATATAAATCGTACACATCGTTCTTGAGTTATGGTGAAAAAAATCAAGACCTGATGGAAAAAATTGAAAACAGATTCGTGTTTAGCATGTCGAATCCATATAGTCCAACGTTTCATCTTTAGGTGAGGATTTTTTTGCCGAGCAGCGTTATGGTGGAGTAGTAAAACTCAAATGATATTGGTGGAGACCGTTAAACTTGGAGAACTGAATTCGGAAACTCTAGCTTTCTATACGAAGGTATAATGACTTCTTTTGGATGTACACCCTGGCAGTATGTTAGCAGATAGCCCGCCATTTAAATTTTAAAAATTACATTAGCTTTGAATTCCCTAGAATTTAATCCCGATTTAGAGAAAATTGAAAGAGATTTTAATGATGAGATTAAAAGAGCAACCTGTACAGAAACAATATACCATCAAAAAGAGCTGTATATTTATTAAAGATGTGAGAGGGTATACTAATTTTAACAACTGAATAGCTTGGAATGAAAACAATAATGAAGATTATCTTACGTATTTAAAACAACAAATACCTCATGCTGAAAAAATTTGTCTCTCCAACAAAAGAATCTCTTGTATATTCTTATTTGATGAATTGGAGGTAATACTGGCTGGTAAGACCAGGATGTCTTCTGGTAGCTACAGTGGTTTTACTTATAATATGGTACGTCCCTACCTGAGATTTCAACAAGATCATTGTTGACTATCCTGAACAATGCTTTTATGGCAAAAGATATTTTTCAGTCTTATCCCCAAATAGAAAATTCTCATCCGCAAAAATTCCCAAATAATTGCTTATATTATCCCTAAAAACCCCCACTAAAATTATACTTTATTTTTAGAGATTAGTATAAACTACATTACTTTTACTTGGTACTACAATCCATATCCTTTGCAGAAATGCAGGTTTGGGTAGATAAATTACCTAAGTAGTCAATATTGAAAAAAAGTTTCCTATAGGTTTTCAAAAAAATTAGAATATATGGAAATCGGTTTAACATATGTATCAATAAACTTCTTAGGTAAATAATTTACGTCATTTTTATAGTTAATGCAAATACCGAAGATTAAATTTATTTCTTCAAAGGCACCAAAGCATGCTAAATTAAGTTCCATTGATTCAATTATTTTTGTTACATTTTATTGAACTTTTAAAAATTAATTATAATATACTAGCTGAATGCACCTAGTATATTATCCTAAAAGTTAATAAAAAACAAATTGAAGAATATTATGTTTTCTTTTTAATTTTTCCTAAGTTGAAAAAAAAACATAGAAATAAAATTGAAATCCTCAAAACTCCCCAACAAATCCCCTAATCTGACATCACTTCTCATATATGTAACTGCAGAGGTCATCAACGCTAGCAAACGCATCTGCTAGCCCAACTGACCACCCAACTACCAGCAGCTCATCACCAGTATAGCTTTCCAAAAAATACACATCCCCATTAAACATTAATCACCATTACCACTTGGACCTCACAGGTCTTAAATCGACAGAACATAAACATTCACCATTGTAGTGAATGGTTATCTCAATCAGATCCATAATTTCTTCACTGCGCGTAACCTGCAATTATCACTAACGAACTCTTCAGCAACACTCTATACCGGCGTATTTATCGATGGATTATAGATGCCGACAATGAAGATTCTGGGGGTCATCTTTGACAACCTGTTTACCTTCTCATCATACAGATCCATCTCTATCTTCAGAATTTGCAGGTGTTTTAAATATCACAAAGGAAATAAAAATAAGGTGTTCGATTATTCGGCTTTTTGAAGAAACCGGGTTTCAAATAGTTCGAAAAGTTGCAATTTAAAAAAAACCGGTTGGTTTTGAAATTCCAAAACAAACCGGTTAACTGATTTTTTTCTCAGAAGTAAATATTTCCATCAAATACTATATTTCTCTAAAAAAAAAAACTCAACAAATCTTAAAATATTCAAGTTAAAATTTATTAAATTTAATTATTTTAAGACACAAATTTTAATTTAGGTAAGAAAATAATCATAAAAAATGAGACTAAATTTTATATATGTACAGAAACTATAGCTAAAAAAAAGCATGTCTCAATTTCTTAGAAATCGATTTTGCTGGTAGATCTCTTTCGAATACTACTCCTTTAAAAAATGAAAACTATTATTACAAATCATCACCGAAAATGCAAAACAACGTAACATCAACATTTTCATATTCGAGTTTTTGATGGAATATATTTTACTTTTCCAAAATACATATCACAAATTTTCAGAATCATATCTCCAAAAATAACGATTATATTTAACGAAATTGAAAACAACATATCAACAAGTGCACGATTTACTTAGGTCAAAAGAACGTAACATTTGTTAAAAGAAATTAAACTAAATATTTTATTTTACATTTATAAATAAAAAATTCATATCTTTGAAAGCTATTCAAAGTTTTGGAAAAAAGTTAAAAAACATTTTCTTCTTGTTATTTGTTTAGTAAAAATATTTTTTTTTTACAGAGAACAATATAATTAAAAAAATAACCATAGAAATAGAAATATTCATACGTCACTTCATTTGCTACAAAGAAAACATCAAAATCTTGTTAATTAAAATTTTTGCTAAAACTTGTATAGATGTTGTTTTTTTTTTCGTTTCAGAAAACACACATCCATAAAACAACGTAAAATTTAGAAAGCTGTTTATTGTCCCCTATAAAGTTATGAAAAGTGATATTGCGTTATTTTGCATTTTCGGTGACGAAATATTATAAATATTTAAATTGTTTGTAAGAATGTTACAGGTATTACAAGAGGAAAAACTAATCCCATTGATATGCGTATTTCATTCAATATTATTATTACTTTAATATTTGTTTCCATTCAAATAATAGTATTTTCTACAAATTTTTTTGAAATAAAATGTTATTATTAAAATCGACCGTTTTATTCGATATTCCAAAAATGAATATTTTGAAAAAACCCGACAGTACTTAAACCAAAAAATAAACAGTTTTAAACTCGGTTGGAAAACCGAGTCGATCACCCTAGATGAAAAGCTAATAAATCGATTAATGGCAGGTAGTATATATGATAAGGTTCACATAAGAAGAGTTGGTGCTAAATAAAATCATATATGTATTTGATATATGGGAAATAGAATTTTACGCAATTATATTAAATTTTTAACATCAGTGATGTATGTAAAAAAAAAAAAAACAATAATCAAACAAAAATCATTTTGTTTTACAATATTTTTTAACACTTTTCAGTGAATTTCTTTATTTTATAATATAATTAATTAATATTTTTGTTAATTGTTAATGTAATTAAAAAAATAAAACTATACTTATTTTAAGATGAAAATTAGAAACAAAAAGTTCGTAAATATAGTATGTCATATTTATAAAAAGATTAAAAAAATGAAATGAAAATAAAACATAATAGAAAATCTTATTTAATAGATTGCAATAGAAAAACATAGATAAATTTAAAACGAAAAAAAGCTAAATATTAAAAATATTTAATAATATCAAAAAAATCTTTAGACATTAATACATTTATGTAGTATATGTATATTTGTATAGATTCTATTTATATTATTTTTATATAAATTTATTATATTAAAGATATCTTGTGTTTTAGCTTTATCTTTCAATAACATTAAAATAAATACTTATGAAACAAATAAGAAAATAAATGATTAATATTCAATTAATTTCATACAAATAGTGAATTCTTGTTACATCTAGAATTATTTTCATTTGAATATAGAGTAATTTAAGAAAATACACAATCTGTTTATATCTTAATTATTTATGTACAGTAGTAATTAAAATTTTCTTTGAATTTTTTATTTGCTTTTTTAGGTTTAAGCAAACTACATAGATATTATAGTTTTGAATTTAGTTAGTAGCATTTTTCATTTGTTTAATCTATAGTAAAGTTTAAATGTAGTATATATATATATATATATATATACAGCCTTTTTTTAATCTTATTTATTCATTTAGTTCAATTTCTTTTAAAATGTTTTCAATTATTTACAATTTAAATTATTTTTGCTGTTAAATTTATGGATTTATTGCGAGTTGACATTATTGCCTTCCATCGCATTATTGACAGCATTTAATGCTGCGGCCGACACTTCCTTCATTGATTCAACTTTGGCTACTATTTTGAGAGCCGGTCCCAATTTCATGCCCATTGCATTGACCAAGTGATTCTCCTTGAGCAGCAATAAAGCCTGGCCATCAATTTCCTGTTGCTCAAAATCATCAACGTAATCACTACAGCCTGGAAGATTCTTAATAAATTCACATACATCAGAGACTGTCCAGTTGGCCATTTGTGGTTGTTGTTCTACAGCAGGTGCTGCAGTTGACGCCACTACTGGAGCTAAGGCAACATTCTCATTAACAGTAGCTGGGATGGTGGCGGCTGACGAAGTCAGCGTAGGAGGTTGTTGCATTTGTAATTGGGGCGCAGTTGTTACAATTGGTAGACTGGGGATTATTGTGTTATCAGTCTGCATTCGATCAACTACTCCAGTACCTATTGAAACCATAGGTGTTGTTGTAGCCATGGAATTGTTCATGTCCATGTTAATGCTGTTGTTTAGATGGCTGGAGTTATTAGATTCATTAAGATTGTTGGTGTTTGAATTATTTATTGCCTCAGCCTGTTGTTGCTGATGTGACTGTAGCTGTTGCTGTTGTTGCTGTTGCTGCTGTTGTGCGGCTTGCTCACCAACAGAAGTTTTAGCTTGGCGTGCACATGCCGGAGAACAAAAACGTTTCTTTTTCAGTTTAGTTTTATGCTCTGGCTTTCCACATTGTTCACATGCCACCATATCGGCCGGTAGAGGACTGGTAGGTATATTATTGTTGCTTGCATTGTTGGTGGCATCGTCCAAAGCTTGTTTCTTTTCTGTAAAAGAACAAGTGGAAAAAAATTAAATAAATACATTTTTTTTTCTAAAATTGAATACAATTTTTTTCTAAAAATTTGAAATCCGTAAAAAATATTTGAACATTTGGAAATTGTCGGGTTTCACACACAGCAATATTTCTTACTGAAATTCTGAATTCGCAGGCGAGAGAGGTGAAGATAATGTAAAATGTATTCCCTTCTTTTCTCTCCCATAAAAACACAGAATTGCATTGAACCCCGACTAAGTTTGGTTTACATATATTTAATAGAGTATCCAAAAAACCGACTTTTTTAGAAAACCAGTTTTTGGTTTAACCGAAAAATTTCATTTTATAAAAAACCGTTTGATCGGTTTGGTACTCTTGAACAAACCGGTTAACCGGTTTTTAGACATTTTATTTGTTTATTTATTTATTTCAAAGGCCAATAAACATATATTACATATATTTTATTTTTTAACAATAAAATGGTATCGTTTTTTTTACAAATCCCAAATTTATACGTGCATATAAATTTTACTTTGAAAAAATAATAAATTTTAGTCTGCATATTTCAAAATTAAAGTTTTTTATTTGACGTTATAAATTTTGAGAAATTATTTTCTTCATAATTTGAGATGGGCATTAATTTTTAATATTTTATTCCTAATATTTTCTTTTTTTTTTCATAAATATTATGCATCGAACATGACCTTTTTCTCACTTTTTCATAAAAATTAAAAGCTTTTTCGTAGATATTATTAAATTATACATAATGATAATTTTATAAATTTTGCGAAATAGTTATATATGAAATTTTCATATCAGAGCCATTCAGGAGCACCAGATCATTTTCATAAAAAGCGCTAAATAATTATTTTTTTGTTCAGAATATGTAGCAAAAATCATTAAAAAAAATAATATTTTCGAAAGAAAATTTTAAACAATTTTTTTTTAAATTTCATTTGAAAAAATATAAAATAATTTTTAATATTTAAGAAATTATTCTTAAATATTATGAACTAAATTCAATGAATATAAGTTTTTTTATTTATGTAAAAACTTTTTGCTGTGTATTTGAAAATATGTATTTCCGCAATAAAATAAAATTTATTTTGTGATTAAAATACTAATAAGTTATTCTGGTTATAAAAATTATACCAATAGAAATAATTCATTTCTCATAGGCTTTTAATAAATTTTGTAAGTTTTTCTGCAAAACTTTTGTCTTTTAATTGATCGGAATTTTGGGCAATTTGCTTAATTGGGACCCTTTGATACAAAGCGATATTTTAAGGCACTAATTTTTTCGTGCGCACTCAATAGTTCAATTTATTTCAACAATTTAAAGAGTTAACAATTCTCTTTAAGCTTTGTCATTTTTATTCCATTTAGCAAGTTGCATGAAATTTATATTTTTAGACATGTAATTTTTATTTATTTTTTCCTTTTTCGGACTCTTTTTCTGAGTAAAATTACATAAAATGTTAAATAAAATACGCTGTTTTAAAAATCCGGTTTTCCGCGTTTAAAAAACCGGTTTCGAATAAAACTAAAAATTGGAAAAAACCGAAACCGATAGCTTTTATTGTAAAAAACCGGTTAAGCGCTTTCGGATGCTCTAGTATTCAAACTATCTAAAAAAAACAAAATTTTTAAAGTTTGTTTAAATGAAAGCTCTTCAAATAATTTAGATACATACTCTAAATTACATATTACTTACGTGGTAATTCATCACTATCATCCTTGTCCGTATAACGTTTACGCGTCACAGGGAACGGTTCGTTCGCTTCCTGTATTATGAAACCGTCAATGACATGAGTTAGAACATTTGGTTTGATCATGGCTTTAGGTAGATCCTTTTCAACCTTAACAATTGTAGCACCAGGTGTGGATTTTGGAGGTGGACCACTGGATTTAGTGGATAGAGGTGTGCTGCTAGTAGTAGTTGTACTAGTTGTAGTGGATGTGCTAAAAGTACTTGAAGTGGTGGTGGTGCTAGACGATGTAGTAGATATGGATGTGGTACAACTTGTGGAGGAGGTGGTACTAACAGCTGGCAATGACGGCAACATTGTCCCATCGGGTGAAGAAGAAACAACTGAAGATAACTGATTTGTAGAGGATTTTTCGCTTTCATTATTAGAACCACTTTGTTGTTGAGTATTGGAAGATTTTTGAGATTTAGAAAGCGAAGAATTATTACTTTCAGGAGTTTGTGTTGTAGAAGCCACTGCCGTATTAGCTTGAGATGTTTTTGTGGCTAAAGCAGACGAAGATTCGCTTGATGATTCAGTAGTGTCCATGGGTTGTACGGCCATTTGTGGTGTTTCAGATGGTGTAGTAGTTGTTTGGTTAGATGCTTTAACAGTGATTGAATTTTGCTGTTGTGTAGTTGTAGTACTATTATTTGTGGCAATAGTGACAGAAGTGGAGAGAGTAGATGATGGGGTAGTGGTCATTGTGGTTGTAGCAGAAGCCTCAATATTTTTATTATCATTTGCTTTCGTAGGTGTCTCCTTGGGTGGTTGTTCATTTGTGGAGAGTTGTACAGGTGTTGATGGTGCTGAGGCAGTGGTATTGACATTAATAGTAGCCGTTGAAGGTGTGCTAGGTGCACTGGATACAGTTTTCACTTGTTCAATGGCTGTTTTCGTAGGCGTGGCTGGCAATGATGAAACATTCGTTGTTGTAGTGTTGCCCATGGGCGAAGTCATAGCAACGGCAGTCGTTAGTGAACTATTGCCTGTTAGATTACCTCCAGCGGCAGCATTCATCATGGAAGCCATTGCTAAAATAGGATTTTGTGCTGGAGATGAGGGAGGTGGCATAACAGTGTTTTGTTGTTGTTGCTGTTGCTGTTGGGCAACGGTTACCAAATGTTGAGCCTGCTCCTGCTGTTGTTGCTGCAATTGTTGTTGTTGCTGCTGCTGCTGTTGCTGCTGAGAGGCGACTATCGTTGCTGCAATCAATTGCTGTTGTTGCAATTGAGCGGTAGCTTGATTTAAGCCCACTGTACTTGTTACCAAAGGTCCGGTTTGATTGGAGATTGTTACCACTGAAGTGGTGGGCAGTGAATTTGATGTTTTTGTTTGATACGTTACATGTTGTAGAGCTTGAGATGTAGCTATGGAAGCTGGCGTTGAGGATGATACCGAAAATGGTACAGCTGTTATTTGTTGTGTCAACTGTTGTGTTTGCTGTTGCTGCTGCTGTTGTTGTTGCTGCTGTTGTTGCGGTGATTGTTGAACTACAATTTGATGTATAATATTTTGAGATTGCTGTTGGTCTCTTTGTTGCTGCTGCTGTTGCAGCTGTTGTTGCTGTTGCAATAATTGAGTTTGCAATTGATGCTGCTGCTGTGCAGTTATAAAACCCTGCGGACCAACTTGCAATTGAATTTGTGGTTGAGTCTGCTGTTGCTGTCCCACTTGCTGTTGCTGCTGCTGTTGTTGTTGCTGCTGCTGTTGAGCTGCTACAACTTGTTGCAGTTGTTGCTGTTGTTGTTGATGCACAGCTGCCTGTTGTTGCTGCTGTTGATGTTGTAATTGTATTTGAGCAAATTGTTGTTGAATCAATTGTTGTTGTAGATACTGTTGTTGTTGCTTTTGTATCTGCTGCAGTTGTAATTGTTGCTGTTGTTGTTGTTTGTCAACGGCCTGTTGTAACGTTTGGCCATTTTGTATAGTGATCGGGGCGCCAGCACTCATAACCACCATTCTGTGAAAAAGGAAAACGAATTTAAATATATTTTATAATTAGAGAAAACTTTTTTTTATAAAATAGTGTTAATTGTATACCTTTCTTTCATCTTTGGAAAAATTTTATTCCATTTTTTTACTTACTTATTTCCTGCTGATGTAACAACTTGATGCATGGTCGGTTGTCCCTGTTGCTGTTGCTGCTGTTGTTGTGCTGCAACGGCAGCCGTAATTTGTTGCTGAAGTCCAGCAACAGTAGTAGTTTTAGCCACTTGCTGCTGTTGTTGCTGTTGAACTGTCTGAGGTTCAGTTTTCATGGCTGGTAGAGCAGGACGCACGGCCTGCTGTTTGGTGCGCATTTTTTGTTTGAGTAAACTTTGATTCTGAGCGGTTTGAGTAGATACCGATGAGGCTGGACGTATTTGGGCACCAGCAGCTTGGGGTAAAATCTGTGTTTGACCACGTTGCTGATTGGCAGCGGCAACAGCAGCAGCTGCTTGCTGCTGCAGATGTGCTTGAACCACAGCTTGTTGTTGTTGCTGCTGCTGTTGTTGTTGAACATTCGTCACCTGCTGTTGCTGTTGAACTTGTAGTTGTGTAGCCTGTTGCTGTACCACTTGCTGGGTATGAGTTTGTCCCGCCTGCTGCTGTTGTTGTTTAGCTGCAGCCAATTGTTCCAATTGCGTACGTTGTTTAGTGGGTGTCTGAGTGACATTGCACTGTAGTGTTATTTCTGAAATAATTTTGCGAAATAAATTAGTTTCTCCAGTCAGACTGTTTTAAGGTAATAAACTTACGATTTGGTTGTTGAGCCTGCAGTGTTTGCCCACTGGGTTGTTGTATGAACACACCCGGCGTTCCATCCGCCTGTGTACCTCTTATTATAATAGGATTTTGGGTCAGCTGTTGCAAGCCATTAGACCAAAATGGTACACTTTGCACCCATGGTGTGGCATTAATTTGCAAAGGTTGGGGCTGTCCTGTGGCCGGTTGCAAAGGACTTATAATTTGGGTAGTACCGGCTTGCATACCGCCTGATTGAGCATTAACCTGTACACATTGTTGAGTGGCTTGTTGCTGCTGCTGTTGGGCAGCAGCCACTGCACCGGCAGCCGATTGTACGGTATTTGTAGTGGTTGTAACTTTTTGCACTACCTTTTGTTGTAATCCCTTTTGGGCATCCACTGTACCTTTTTGTTGTTGTTGCTGCTGCTGTTGCTGCTGGGCATTCGCAGCTGCCGTCATTGCTTGCAGAATATTCTGTTGCTGTTGTTGAGGCGACTGAGATATTACATTCACGGGAGAGAAAAGCAAAGTCTGTGGCGATTGACTGGAGGGTATCGCATATGTTGTGCCACTAGGAAAACCAGTATTGCCTCCGATGGCCATTTGCTTTGTGTTTTGAGTTGTAGCAATCATTTGAGGTGCGCCTCCCTGGAATGGTTTGCCAGCAGCTATTACTTGGATGGGTTGTTGGCCTAGACCAGATTGAATGAGATTTCCAGGTACCAACATGTGGGGATATATGAATCCTGTGGACGGCTGCATTAGCTGCACAGTACGACCTTGAGTCCAATCACCGGTGGCGGTTACTTGACCCGTAGCTGTGGCCAATTGCATTGGCGACATTGTGCTTATGGTAGTCGAATGCTGTTGCTGCATGGCAACACTAGTGGGTGTATGTTGGGTAGCAGGGCTGTTGGGACCAGCGCCACCATTTGCATCAGCTGCAGCTTGAGCCAATTGCATTTGCATTTGTTGCAATTGACCTTGGGTTGCAGCATCCAGTAGACCGGGATGCTTAATTTCGGTAGTATTGCCACCAGGTCCCGCCAGAGTGTGTTGCTGTGTAGGAAATTCCTGTTTAACTTGGATGGCAGCAAATGGCGAGCCATGTTGCAGTTGATGATATTGCTGTAGTTGTTGTAATTGTTCGGGAGAAATTTGTAGGGGCACCGTACCAGGTGCCACCTGTTGGGCTGGACTCTGTGACTTCTCCAGCGTGAAGCTTTTATTACCGTTAGAAAAATAGGAATTTGAAGTAACAGTAACCGGGGTTTTGTTAGTTTGTAACTGGGACTGAGAATGAAGAGGCGGCGTTGAGGATGAAGTTGTTGTGTTAGCAGCAGATGATGACGGAGCAAAATCGTATTTTTCGTCAAATGTTATACCGGCCTTTTGTGCTAATGTTTCCAAACACTTGAGTGGGCGTTCGTTGCCACCACCACTAGTACTAGTATTAGAGCCTTTTGTGCTACTAGTACCGTTTGTAGTTAGGGGGGCGTTGGTATTGGATACTTTTGAATTTGTCAAGTATGTTGTAGTATAGTGATTGTTGTTAATATTATTACCGTTGCCGTTTGTAAGTGGGGTTGTTGATGTTGTTGTTTGTATTTGTGTTACAAGTTGCTGCTGTTGCTTTTGTTCGACTAAGTGCGCTTGTTCAGCATTGAATTTAATTATTCTTATATTTGAATTATCCTTTAGGGGTTGCGTTGGCAGATATGTTGTGTTTCCTGTTGTTGTTGTGTTTTCACTTTCTCTTGTGGCCGTTGTTCTAAAAATAGCAAAAGAAAAAGCAACATAAAAAGGGCGATTATTATAATGACTTTCTTTACTTTTGATTCCAAATGACTTGAAAAGTTAGTTTAACAAACTACTCTATTTAAGATTATTTAGCAAAATTAGGCAAAGATTTTAAGTTGATAGAAATTTTAAATGGCAAAACAATACAACATCCTGTACAATGGACTAATTAATTAAAATAAATTGTTTCAACTTTCAAATAATGTACATAATTTTGATCTTTACCTTAATTGTACCCAAATTGTAAATCTATTCTGTTTACAAAATCGAAATATTTTATAAAAATATTTTATAATAGAACCTTAAAATATACTAAATTTCAAGAGATTCATAAAAACAATTTAAAACAACCAATGTAAGTTCACCCTTATATTATATTCACTCTTACATTAAAGGAAAGGTTATACCAAACATGTAAAACTATCATCCCCTATTTCAATATTTTTTGATCTAAAGGAAAAACGAAAAAAAAGAATAGAATTTCCGCCATATATTAAAAATATGCAAAAAACAAACAAATAATCCTACGAAAATGTAAACACCCCCGCCGCTGTCACTTACATTAAATAAGGTACTTTCTATACAACACTTCGTTTGTGTTTACAGGCAAAAATATTGGGAGAAACAAGACATTAACAGTGGCCAAACTTTTATAAATAATTTCATTTTGCTTAAATTACCATATTTACAATAAAATTTTGTATTACAATTACCATTCAGAAATTATGACACAGATGCAAGCATGAAAAACAAGAGCACAAGAAACATTTTAGGGGTTTTACCTATTAGAAAAAAAAGATTACTACAAAGATCCAAAGGAAAATACCAATTGCAAATATTGTTTTACGGTTAATACGCTGGTACAAGTTTAATTTAAGGGTTGAACACAAAATTTTTTTAGTGCAATTTACAATGTCAGATAATAGGAAGCCTTTCTTTTGTGGCAAAAAGGTGAATTTTTTAGTATAAAAATATTAAAAATGTTAAAAAAGGGTTGAGAATACTCTTTTTTTTTCTTTTGATAATATAATAAGAGTACAGTTACTAGAAGATGATTATATATGAATACAACAGAATGGGAATTTTTTTCCATACTATTTTAATCGATTTAGATGTGAGACAACTGCGCCTGGTAGCAAAAGGATTGACATTGTTCTGTTTTAAGAAATATTTGTTGTCATAATCACTCTTATCTCGAATAAAATTCACCTTGGAATGGGATCCCTTTTACCAAAATCTTAAATGTGTATCCCCCAATTATGAAAGGAAAATCCGA
Organism: Protocalliphora azurea; assembly: GCA_932274085.1. NCBI lineage: Eukaryota > Metazoa > Arthropoda > Insecta > Diptera > Calliphoridae > Protocalliphora > Protocalliphora azurea. Next base: position 46,884,491 of record OW026523.1, read on the forward strand.
CCACAACTGAACAGATATTTTAATTTTGAACGAAATCATCTGTTTCGAGCAAAATAATTCTTGTGATATTAGCTATAATAAATTTTTGAGCAAGAAAAATAAAAATTCCGAGGAAATAAAATGTTTTTCGCGATAAGGGTCAATAAAAGTATCGTTAGAACTATATTTAAATATTTGAAACATATTTTTTGGAATTTCAAGAAAAATTGGATTTATGGTATATTGTCATAGAAATGTCTCTGACGAGGCTAATGGCTATAATTCCCTACTAACTTCTTAGCTAGATAAATATCAAAAGCATATTTAAGAATTTGGAGACTTATAAAACTTGTTCTTAAAAACTAGCTTTTCACTAATACGGATTTAAAATATGTACATATGTATGTATGTATGTATGTATGTATGTATATACATATATATATGTATGTATGTATATATGTATGTATGTATATATATATATATATATGTATGTATGTTTGTATGTAATATTTGATGACCTCACATTTTTCGCAAAATTTATTTTAATTGTTTTAACAATTCTGAGATTTGGAAACTTTTACTATTTATGTAAAAACAATATCTATCGGGTTTTCATCCCTTATTTCCTTGTGATTAAAGAAATGGGCAACTAAAGATTGGATATGTTAACCTCAATATTACATAAGCGATCCTTATAATATGAACCATTTAAAAGTTCTCCCAAATATCTTTTGATATTACGTGTTTTCTATTTATATATTTGTAGCTAATTTAAAAAAAGGAATAACTCTAAGAAAGCCGTTCTTTATTTGGTTTAAATGATTACATGAAAATTGTAAGAAAAAAAATTGCCTCGTGCCCCAAAAAAACCCAATTTTGTTATTATAAGTTCCCAATTTCGTCTCCAAATGTTTTAAACAAATTAACTACAAAATGTAAGATATTTACAAAAATTCGTTTTCGCTTTTTTTAATTACTACTATTTTTTTAATTATTATTAATATAAATGTATCGAACATTTTGTATAAAAAGCAAATTTATCAAAATTTTCCTATAAAAACTGAAATTTATAGAAAATTGCCTATAAAAGAAAATACATAACTCAAATATTTAAAGAAAATCGTTGTCATTCCGTTTGTAATTTACACAATTTTCGTCGGAAAAAAGTTCATATTACTTGGATTCTTAGAAGAAATAATATCCGATAGTAAGATGGTCGGTTGAAATGGTTTATGGTTTTTACGAGAAGCCCTCCTATAACTGCAATATATGTAAATATATCAAATCAAATCAGAAATCCCATCGAGAATTTTCCTATTGAAATATATATATATATATATGGACCAATTTCAATCAGCTTCGTCCTTTTATAATAGAGTCACACGTGCCAAATTTCATTAAATTTTCTTTAAAATTGCGACCCATACTTTTGTGCACAAGGTTTACATGGACAGCCAGTCAACCGTCCAGCCAGCCAGATAGATTCTGAGTCGATTGGTATACAGACAGCCAAACATCCAGCCAGCCTGATGGACGGATATCATTAGATCGATTTAAAGTGATTTTGAGTCGATTGGTAACTTCAAAGTTGGTATTAAATAACTTTTTCTACGCGTTACAAACATGAGCACAAACGCATAATACACCAACCACCTATGGTGCTGTAGGGTATAATTAATTGATATTTTCCCAAAGAGTGACAAGAAACTAATTGTCAAAAACGTAACTCATGCAACAACAAAATACATGCAATCAAATGTATTTTGTTGTTGCTAAAAATAAAAAATAGAAATAATTAAAAAAGAAAAAACAATTTTTTTCCAATTGTTTCGTCTCTATGTGTATACTCTATGTATTTTCCTATTAATAGAATATTCAATAAACTAAACACTTATCTAGATTTTATGTAAATTTAAAATTTATCGAAATATTTCTAAAATAAAATAAAAAATAAAAGAATATTTAAACTTAAATATTTATTGAAAACTCTTATAAATACAATAATTAAGGAACATTTTGTACAAATGTAAAATTTATTGTAATTTTTATATAAAAATTTCGAAATACTTTATAAATTCAAAGTTAAAAAATTATGTAAATAGTAAATTTATTTAAAATTTTGTGTAATTTCAGAAATATATACATTTAAAAAAATTCCCCTAATTTGCGAAAATCCCACATTCCTTCCCCACGCAAATCTATCCAAAAATGAAAATTAAAATTCCCAATTTGGGGTAAAATTTCCTCATCTGGCAACACTGTTTTGCGTTGAGTCAATGCAACATGAAGTGGGAAATATTGTCCTAAGGATGCTACAGGAAATTATGAACTACCTCATTTCCACCCTTCTTTTAGAGAAACTTTAGTTCCTATGGGAAATTATAAACGAGTTCGCGGATGCTTCTCCATAAAAGAAACTAATAAAACTTTTACAATATTGTGGTATTTTTAAGTAAGTTTAAATAAAAGCCATGAAAAGTTCGAGAACAGGCTCATGTCCTATAGGATTTGTGGTAGTAATAAAAAGAATTTGGCAATTTGGGATAATGATTGCAATAATTACAAGCGTATAGCATTTAAAACCCTGTCGGAAAAGGAGTCTTTAGAAATACCCTTTATCTAGGTTCTTTATCCACTACCTTAGTGACCTGTTCAATATGGTTCCGGTTAGGATAAACATTTTAATTTAATCTTAATTTTTTTATTTATTTAGCAGTATTTTAAATACTTCCTTACGACTATAATACATTAAATTTCTTATGCAATTTTATATTTTTTAAATTCTCAGATAAAGATTATTTTTTATATGTATTACAAAATTTTTAAAAGCATTAATATTTCTTTCATTTTTAATATAATTTGGGAGTTGGTTAAATAATTGCAGTCCTTTGTACAGCAAACATCTCTTCATGTTGTAAGTTGCTACGGAAATCATTTCCATTCCTCAAGTTATATGGCTGGCTTTCATTCACATATGCTAGTACAAGAGTTAAGTATTCTGACGCATATCCTATCCCATCTTCATTTTGAAGAGAAGGATACATTGATACTTATCCATTTCAATATGTCAAGCATATAATGTATCGAAGTATATCTACAACACTTTAAAATCGATCGCATAGCTTTATTTTATAGTTTTTGTAACCTTTCTAATTGTATATTTGTGTAGCAAGTGTATAGTAAGGTTGACCCGAATTCAAAATGTGGTTTAATTATTGTATTATATATATTTATTGCAGTGATTATTGATATTTTGTCTATAATCCTTCTAAAAAAAAGCCTATCTTTTTTCGATTTCTTTACATATGTATTCTATATGATCATTAAAATGCATGTTTTGTCGATTTAGTTATTTGCTTTCTATTTGTTAGATATGATTCAAACCAATTTAATTCTATATTTTGTATTCCGTAGAAGTATAATTTCTGTAATATTTTTCTGTCTATTGTTTCAAACGCTCTTTTCAAATCGAGAAAAATTGTCATTATTTTTTATTTCTGGCGTTACTTTTCCATCTATTTAAGACGCCATTCACTGCAGTTTCACATGAACATTTTTCCGAAATCCAGATTGATATTTCGATAAAATATTGTTTGGCTCTATATAATTTTCAAGTTGTATTTTAACGGTTTTTTCAGGATTTTTTTCACAAAATTTTAGTTAAATTGGATTCAACATGAAACAGACTAGGCCTCGTAATACTTATATTCTTGATCACTCCTTTCTACTCCATCTCTCTATCTTTATATTTGTCGTACTTTAATTTTTAAGACAAAAAACTTTTTGGATCCAAGTGGGCTTTTTCTATTTAAAGGCAATAGCAAATTTTTTATATATGGAGTAATATATAAAGTAATAACAATAATAATAATAATAATAATAATAATAATAATAATAATAATAATAATAACAATAATAATAATAACAATAATAATAATAACTATAATAATAATAATAATAATAATAATAACAATAATAATAATAACTATAATAATAATAATAATAATAATAATAACAATAATAATAATAACAATAATAATAATAACTATAATAATAATAATAATAATAATAATAATAATAATAAGAATAAGAATAAGAATAAGAATAAGAATAAGAATAATAATAATAATAATAATAATAAAAATAATCAGCTGGGCTATTGCTACCACTTTATAAAACCGCTTTGGAATGATCGGTAAATAAGGAATAGAGTTACAAACGATAAGAAATCTAGGTACTAGGCGTCGTGGTTAAAATCAATTTGAAGTTCTATAAGAATATGTATGTAAATAAAATCACAAATTCCTTATATTCACCTGTAATAAGTACCTACGTATATACGCATAAAGGCAAATACAACAATAATGGCAGCCATTTTTTTTTTTCGTTTTAAATAGGACTAAAATGTCAAACAAAAGAAAATAAAAAAGCACGTGCAAATTGTAAACAAAGATTGTTGAAATTTATAAATAATAAGAATAAATTGTAAGAAATTTGTTTATTTATAATTTGTTTTTATAAATAAATGTTTTTATAAATAATTGAAAAATAATCAGCTGAGCTTATAAAGACACCTTGTATTGGTTACACCAAGGTACCTACAAAAAAAAGTTCAATGGTGCTAAATACATACTGTCAAACTAGAGTAACTATTTTAGTATATTTACATACATACATACGTACGCACAAACATAAATACACACATACATGCATACATATATACATACATACATACATACATCCATCCATACATACTCCCAAAAAATATAAAAAGTGTTTCTGCTTAACGAATTGAATGGCGAATAGTAAAACGAAGATCATAAATATATACATAAATTACAATGCATACAAACTCAATTTAAACAGATATATATATACCCTTTACACCTGTGGTGAAGGGTATAATAAAAAATCATAATCTAAAATCATTAAAATTACAAATGATGATGGCTGCACTAAGATGAAATAAACTCGCACAAAAAACAAAACGCAAATAAGCAACTAATATATTAATGTGAGTGAAAGAAGAGACAAAAAAAAATAAAATAAAATTCGTTTTGTTTCATGGAACAATAGTACAGAAATTATAAATTACTCTGACAATCTTGCTTCCTAATGCAATACACACACAAATCATTAAAAAGAAAATGTGACATAAGTATCAAAAAAAATGTAAACAAACCATGAGTTGAGGACATAAACAAGATTTGTTTTTGACGTTTCTTTTAAATACAAAAAAGTATATTTTTATTGCAACAAAATTTTGGAATACAGAGAGAAGAAGGATGTATGAACCAGACAACGACTTGCTGACACTAAAAAACATGGTAAGAGATTTAGATGGGGATGTAACAGCAGCAGCAGAAGTATTAGTTACATATAAAACTAAATATTTGCAGCAGACATTGAATTAATATTTGTTTCTTGCTCTATTCCTTCTCTCTTCTGCACAATAATTTCTATGAAACAATTCCATTACTAAAACGAAACTTTTTTATGTTTTCATGCTCTATCTTCCTTACGCCATAATTTTTTTTTTTTTTTTTTTTTTTTTTTTTTGAACAGCAAAAAATGAAACTAAAGAATCATAAAACAAAATTGAAAATAACAAATTCAAGACAATTAGCTCTGTTCCAGCACTAGTCAGAATTACATTATCATCATCGTCATCATCCATTATACACAGAAATATAAAATAATTTTTTTACAAAAGAAGAAACTAAAAACCATACGTTTTAAAGTTGTACATACAATGCATGTAGGCATGCAAGACAGGCAATCCATAACTACGGAGACTATAAAAAAAAGGTTCGTTCGTTTGTTGCTTAAACCAACAACCAAAAACTCCATAATCATATACAAGTAGTATGTATGTTTGTATTAAACTGCAACAACAACAAATTACAAATGTTATTAACCCAACATAGAAAAACTCAAATTTAATCCCTCTTTGGCAACAGCAAACCTAAAAAAAGAAGAAACGATAGAAATAATTAATACACCATCCTACCATACATACTACACCACACTGTAGAGCACAATTACAAAAACAACAGCAAATAACAAAATACTTCATTATTATATTGTTGTTGTTATTTGTATGCTTGCATGCACATTCTCATTTTTTATGTTCGTCTTCATTATTTTTGTTTTTGTTGTTGCTGTTCTTATGTTACTCAACTACATGTGGTGGTCGATTGTATTTATTTTTTTCTGTTCAGCCATCGTTTTGTTTTTTATTATAAAATTTTACGAGATTTCAGGTTTTATCGTTTCACATTTACACATACGACTACATGTTTTTGATATTTGTGTGTGTGCTTTTTCACTAAGTGAAGAGGTTGTGGTTGTAGGTTTTCGAAGAGCCGGGTAGTGGGTTTAAGTGCGCGCGCATTATTTGGTATTTTATCGATTTATTTTAGATACAGATTTTTTGCTTGGGGTAAGAAATACATACGTACTCTAATAAAATAACAATGAATTGTTAGGGACAAGTGTGAATGGGACAACAATATATTGGAATATTTTGCAGTAACAATAAGAAAGAAAAAGAAAAATGATATTCTTCTTGAAACTGCAATATCTTGCTTTAAAACAAGGGTTGCCAGGTATAAACATTTTTATTAAACGAAATAATTTATTCCCACAAAATATTTTTAAAGTTCATACTCAGTAAATATTAAATGAAATAAAAGGAACCAATACTTTTGGAAAAAGAATATTTTATGAATTTTTTAAGAGCATGTATTATTAACTTCTATTGTAGTTTTCCCTGTTTCATTCAATAATTAAAGGTAAGATGGCATCTAATTTTTTAGTGGGCGCTATTCCTTCGTTTAATATTGTCGTATTATAAACATGGAATAATACATCTTTTTTTATATTTAAATATTTGAAAAACATCTTAATTTGAAATGTTTATTTGTTTAACACCTAAAAAACGGGATAATTTTACATACAGGGAAAAATTTTTTAGCATTATTAGTACATTGAAATTTGCTGAACATTAAAAGAACTCATAAATGCGTTATGTGAACAGTGATCTTAAAACGCAATACGTTTTTAAAAAAAACTTCTAAAAAACATTTATATGTGAACATAGTATAAAGTACAAAACTATCATATACATTAGCCCAAAATGCTAAGGTTGAAGAATTTTTGTATCATCCCGAAATAAAATTTTCAAATATTAATATCAGCATAGAAATCATTAATAATTTTCTTCGTTGATGTTTAGTTCTGCTAACTTCTATAAATTTCTAAACATTATACTTAAACTTGTCTTTCTTATCTTCCATTTTCTTTGGCAGGATTCGCAATGGAGCTTTGTGGAGGTGCATATTTAACATTTGCATTACCTTTCACAACCTAACCTAACTTTCTTCTTCTAAAACTATATTAATTACTGCCTATAAAATCTGAAGACTGATAATTGACAAAGTTATTGTAAACGATTTTCGGTTGCCTTTAAAATATTTTTAATATTTTTATGTATGAACAAATCCATATTTTATTTACAAATTGTAATCTAAAGGAAAATCAAAATTTTATCCAGGACTGTCTCAGATTCCGAAAGAAATGGTTTTAATTCTTAGATTAATTACTTTCGATTTTGTTAACTAAAAAACTTCTCGTTTTATGTTTTCCGAAATAGCCAAATATATTAGATCCAAGGTTTCCATTGTGAATGACTTAACTCTTCTAGTACTAGATGATTGAAAATCAATTTCTTACGAGAAGATGGGACATAAAATTATATAAAATCAATGAATTAAAAGCTTTTGGCAATAATTCATATGAAATATAGAGATTTAATAACTTATAATGAATGAATTCAAGTAAAATCCGTAAACAATTTTATTTTAGTTTATACTGGACATTTATCAAAAAACTAAAACACAACTTTTTCAAACTTATCTTTTTTCGATGTCTGGGATACGACACAATCCACCTAGTGTATCTAGGGTTAAGCTAAGATAAAAAGAAAAATATATTACACCCAAAATGCTACGATAAATGGGACCGAAGAACTGCAACGCAAACTGAAACGAAGAAAATCGAATCACTATTTTCTATGTATTTGCACTATTTTCTTAATAATGGGTTCCAGAATAATTTTTATTGCTTAAACAGATAAAAAGTTAATTTTTAATAAAAAGGAATATTTTTTAAAAAGAGGTGAAATTAAAATAATAATGAAATGAAGTAATAATAAAATACTACAAACATTTAAAGTTTCAAACTTTTTCAATGTTTTTGTTGCCAAAAAAAATATTAGGCTTTAAGAAGACATAATATGCGTAACAGCTGTATCAAATTCCTTTCACATATCTAGATGCAAAATGTGTGCGTTTTTTAATAAACCATGATTTTGGCAACTCTCTTTTACCCTCGAAATAAATCTGCAACTTTATGTCAAAAAGTTCTTTTGTAATTTAATCTCTTCTCTTGGGATGTTTTTTTTTTTTTGCAATATTTTTGATTTTCCTTAAAAGGGAAATACAACAAGAACAAATAAACAACCACCGTCATTGAAAATGTTCAATACACACAAACACAAATACAGAAATATAATCTAGCAAAAATAAAACCAAAATATAGAAACGTTGTAGATGGAGATATAGAACCAGACTTAAGAAAATCCATTACAAAAAAAAAAGTGAAGACACTAAAAGTGCGCAAAGGCAACACTTTGAATTAAAACAGAAAAAACAACAAAGTAACATTGACCAAAGGAACAGAGACAATCAAACAAGAACTTGAAAAAAAAACAACCATAATTCTCAAGCAGAAGCAGCAGTTGTCATCACAGCGGGAAACTGGTTTTTGATAAATGTGCATTTTGGGAATTTAAAAAGACGACAGACATACAGACGGACAAACAACGACATCAACGTTGTGTATGACTGGCAAATCGAACTAACAACCATCCGAACGTAGACATACTACTAATGTTGGCGTTTGTTAACTAACAAGAAAAAAGAAGATGAAAAAAAAAAAACAAATAATACCTTAGAATAAAGGTTGTTAAGTATTTTCTACTTTTCCATTTTTGTTTTTGCTATTTTATTCCATGTTTTTGATTTATTCACTGAGACTTTTTTTAGTAGTTTGAAGCATACATGGTATAATTGTACTTTTTTTTTGGTACATTTTCATATTTATTGGTACCGTAGTACTATCACGACTCATTTTGTACAATTTGATATGCTGATTTTCATATATTTTTTTATTTAAATAGCTTTTTTTATTATGGAACAGTGGTTTTGAAACTGAATCCAAAATATTCAATACAGAATTTAAAACTCGCCTTTTAATTTTATTAATAATTTTATTTAGTAATAAAATCATTAAACTTGGAAATGTAATCGGATGATGTAAAATGAATGTATGTATATATTTCTATCAAGATAAACCTTTCCTTTTTAACAATTAGCTTGCTACTTCATGAACTAGAATTTAATATTAAATGCGATCACCATAAACCTTTATATTGATAGCATTTTTTGTAGTATATAGATATGTAGTTGTATATATTAAAAAGAATATGTTAACAGTTAATTGATGGGAATTAAAAAAAAAATTACAATTTTGCAATATTTTACAATGGTATGTGTCCTTTGATACATGTTTCCGGTAAATATAAATAAAAAGAATATGTATATTTAATATAGAGCACTATAGAGGAACGGTGAGGAGGAAGAAAGACCAATTTTGTTTCCATACATAGATATCAAGAGTTATTCCGTTTAATCAACATTCGTTAGCGAAAGATTCCTACTAAAATATTGTCTAATTAAAATATATTGACAAATTCGTACCATTATGATAGCAAAAGTATATTTTATTTTTATTGTTGGTATAATATTAACTAATCCATTTTCCATCTCTGTTTTGATAGCTGAATTTGTGGTTTGGTAAAGGGAAAGAAGAGCATATTACGAATACGTATACAGAGAAAAAAAGTAAAATTGTAAATTCCCGACAGTAATGTCAACAGTCTTAAAGAAAAGCGTCAAATGGTTAAAATATTAATGTTTTATTCATAGTGTAATAAGAAAGAGACCTCGTAAGCCCAGCTGATTTACAATTTTTTCATGTACATAGGTATTGCGCGAAACTGTCAAATTGTTTTTTTATTTGTATTAGGGTTGTTAATTATCCGACAATGGAGTTGATCGAATAAAATTTCATAATTTTTTAATTATTCGTCTTAAAGCAAATATAGTTTTTCTGTTCTTTCTAGATTTTTTTTAAATAAAGTCAATGATCATAATATTTCAGAAATCTATTTTTTTTTTTTTTTAATTTTTGATATTATTTATTGATTGATTTGAGTTCAATTAACAAAACATCGTAATACATTTCAGAATCTTCGGTCATTTCCACATCATTTGAATCATTAAAAGAATTTTTGAAATAAATAAATGAAAAATTCTCAAAAATAAAGCATTTGCAAATACTTTCACTTTTTGTTAAATATTTAAAAAAAATTCTGGAAAATTTCCAGAATTTGATAATAACTTATACGTCTCCCATTTATTCTAAATTTAAGACGTTTGCTTAAATCTTTAGAAAAGCTATTCTATTCAAATGTTTTTTCTAAATAACACTGAGACTTCAGTGTCCGTAAAAGGCTTTAACCCGAAGTCTATTAAATATATAATTTTTCTAAACAAAATCATTTTTAATTACGAGCAAACTAAAAATCAATAAAAATGTATGCAATAGTTCATTTTGAAATTAAAATGAAGCTATAGTTTCAGAAAATAAGGTTTGATGTTATTTGATCATGCCATTGTTTAGCCAGATTCAACACTGTTGGCTCAACAGCATCAAATAAAATGAAACTAAATATCAGCTGTGATTTAGTGTAACCGTTTTTCTAATTAAATAAAAAATTAAGATATAATTTTTTATTTATTTGTTACGCGATTTTCATCAAACACTTGCCTAAAAATTTTTGTTTATCGGACCATCCGAAAACTTTATTCATACGTTATCAAAAGGATTAATATATAATTTTGTATGACTTTCATACAAAAAATACATTGCTTTTTTCCTTCGCCAGAATAGTTATTTAAAAAACATAAAACTTTTCATCTGCACTCCGATGATATGAAGCGAAGACTTTTTGTGAGACATAATCTCTGAAATGACATCACTGAATTCTTCTTTCTGAATTATTGTTGCTATTGTGCAATGCAAGGTATCTACAGTGTCTCACTAAAGTACATATTTGATTTTTTTTATAAACACGTTTTTATTAAATGCATTAAAAGAATAATTCTTAGATTTATTAATTGAATTTTGTTAACCTCATAATACTTCTTGCATTATGCAATCAAAAATATTGCCTCGTTTTCAAGAAATTCCACAAATAGTACGAAGTCACCGAATTTATCTCTCAAAAGTATTTCGATCTTTATCACCTTTGTACTTAAAAATGTAAAAAAATAAATAAAAAGATGAAATTATTATAATTTTTGTTAATAATAGATCATAAGTATCACTGTTAAATGTTCAGATATATTTTCCCAATTTGGGGGATATTAGCCCAATTGTTTACCTAATGGACTTAGAAGAACGCGCCTATTTTTTCTTCTTTAAATGGCTAATATTATCATTTTTTCTCATTATAGTGAAAAATAATAAGTATTTAATTGCTTACAAGATTTTTTTATTATAATGTCGTATTTGAAGCGTCCTAGTCGTTTATTATGGGACATTGTACATTAAAAAAATAAAATATTTTAAATATCAAGCGTATTCTAATCAAAAATTTATTTCAAAATGTTGAGAAACATCTTCCCGATATGTAGCTATTGATAAATTTGGAGACTACAGCACCTGACTTGACAATAAAGTTCCAAAATATACCACGACATAATTGTGCTTGGGTTTATTTCTCTATTTATTTATTTTTATTTTTTCACATATTTATTTATTTATTTTTGGATAACAACTTAACAGTAATGCTAACTTTTTCGGGTAATTTTACGTTTTTATAGTGTCCCGTTAGCATGAAAAACTTACAGTTATGTAACTCAAAAAAAAAATACCCCATATTATATATATATACAACGTCAACAAAGTCTCCAATTTTATAACAGAAACAGAATTTAATTTTTGACGGATATGGGACAATACTTCAGTAAAATGGGCTTAATGTTGAAGAATTTTAATTTTTAATAAAATAATGAAACAATGTACTCCACTTGAGATGTCAAAATTCAGAACATTTACAGAAAAAATATGTTTTTTCAAAGACAAGTCCATTTATATTTCCAATTAAAAAGTTTTATTTTTAGGAAATCATATAGGAAAAATGGCCCGATTATTCAAAATTTCTTTTTTACAAGATATATGTATAAAAACTTTACTTAATGTCCCCAAAATTTGATCCCCAAATATATAAATAGAATTAGTAAATGCTTAACAGTTATACTTAATGTAATAAATAATATATCTCTTTTTAAAAAATATATCTTTTTTCACTTTTTTGTTTTTCAAATACAAAAATTAAAAAATTCAAATACTTTTGTGAGGTACCTGAACGTCTGCACGTGATATTTTTCTCTTTTTTTCGAAAACGATTCAAAATTTTGTGCTACTTTTTGGTAGAAAACATATCGGCAACAAAATTCCATTCATAAACAATTATTTTATTTTTTTTTTTTTATTTACCTAATACCTATTATAACTTAAAATAACTTCTTTTTTGTTTAAAAAGAAATATTGACTAATTTATGTGAGATACTGTAGATACGTCAAACTAAAGTCTTAAATACATACATCAGACATCAGCAGACACAAAATATATTGCGACAACAGCAGTACACAAAACCAACATAATGTCAAAAAAAACCCTCAAAAAGAAACAAACAAAAGAGAATATGAAAAAGATACAAGTATATATTTAAAAAATGTATTGCATGCAAGAAGCAATTTCTCCATAATGTTTGTTACAATACTGCAGCAATAACAATTTTTCAATGTGACATGACAAGTTTTTTCTTTTTATTGTCATAAAACATATTTTGTTTCTTTTTAATTGTTAACTCGTAACTATTTATTAGAGCTGAATTGGGGAACTTTAAAGATTGCTACCAAAGATATGAAAGAAAATATAAAGGAATAAGATAATTATGGTAAGCATTAAAATTTATAACGTAAATTTGCAATGGGACGAGTTTGTAATTAGTTTATTAACTTGTTATAAAAATAAAAATTATATAAATTCGAAAAAAAAAAACGTTAGCTTAGAAAAGTACATACTTAAAGTATCTTTTTCAAAAATTGCAGCTAGAAATAAATCTGCAAAAATGTCTACCCAAGAAATATTTGTTAAAAACAGTGTTATGTGTTATGTTTATGTTTATTGGCAGTTTTATGTTTTTATAAAAATATATAAATATTTTATGTTTACATACAAAAATAATGTACACAAATATATATTGATATTAATTTGCATTAAAAATAAAAAAGCAGAAATCCCAAAAATTCCCCTGTTAATAAATGCAACTCTGTATGTCTTTAATGTATTTGTTTGCTGCACATCAGTGATGGGATTTATGGCACAATTGTAACACTATCGGATTTTCAGTGGCACCGTAGCACTTGGAAATTATTTTTGTACTAGTTCAAATTAAATTTATCAGCGCATACATCTAAAACATGTTTCTCTGAATAATACAAGCGAATAGCTCAAGGTAATTTTCTTTGCACATAACGCTAATAATTAGTACCATCGGACTACACCTGCCTAAGTATGGGTAACTTTCCTTAACCATTAGAGAACCATCCCTTTGTTTCATATTTAATACGTTTTCTAGGGGCTTAATTCTCCCCGATGGTAGTAATCTTCAAATTTGTTTCGTCATCTCATTTTCTAAATATACTTAATCGCACATTTTTCAAAAATTTTTGGATCTTTCCACGTTTTATTATTTTTAACGTCAAGGTGTGCGATAGTTTCGAGTTCTTGCCAATTTTTCGGGAGAATATCTATCTAAAAACATTTTTTTTTCGTCTTCTAAATGTAATTTCGTATTTAAATATTTTTAAGGTAATCCTATTTTTTGACTCGACGACCTTAACTTTTTTTTTAAGTTATTTCATTCGCAAATTTAAACAATGGCGCAAAAGTGAACACTTCATATTTTAATGATTTCGTTATTTTTTATATCAGCCAAAATATATTAATGTTTAGTATACGTATGTATATCAAGGTGGTCAAAAATGTTGGCCTAATTTTGATGGCCTTAAATAACTTCTTTAATTTTTGTTCGATTACTAGATGTTCTATTTTCTTTTGCTTCTTTCTATACTTTTGGCCCTTTTCAACCCTTCTTGGCACATTTTCGATCTTGGCACTAAATAAAAACTTTCAAATCCCATCACTGCTGCACATGACAAAACAAAAACAATAATACAAAAGAGAAATGAGCGCTAAACAAAAGTGCGAAAAAAAAGAGAATTATAAATATGTATACGTAAAAACAAAACAATAAAAAGAGGCAAAGAAAACAAAACACACCAAAAGAAGAAAACAAAACACATCAAAAAAGAGAATGAGATACGAACAAAAAAATACCAAACAAAAGTTTTTAAAATGAATGTATTACACTAAACGAAAAAAAATTGTATTTGCTAAAAGAAGCAAAAGCAAATAAAAACTAAATAAAAAATACATTAACAATAAATTAAATAGAAATGGAAACAAAATAATTAGAAAACAAAATTAACATGAATAAAAGAAAAATAATACCTTCTTGGATAAACTTTTAAAGCACGACGATCCATCGTTTAAAATAAAATCGAATTTAAACGAAATGAAATTATTAAAGCATGCAACATCATCATAGTTCCTTTATTTTATTTTTTACTTTCTGGTATTTGTATTATTCTTTTTACCAATTATTTGCCTCACACTTTTTCACACAACAAATGATTAAACGAAAAAAGAAAAAAGTACTCAGACTAAAAAGTTCAGCACAACCACAAAATTTAGGGTAAAAAAGTTAAAAGAAAAAACAATAAAAAAATGTGTGTGTATTATGTTGTAACTAAAGGTGGTGTTTTTTCTTAGTAATTAAATATGATTTTTTTCTTGATTATGAAAGTTGTAGAGGCAAACTGGGTTTTTTTAAATAAAATAAAAAATTAATATTTTTTCTATATCAAAAAGAAATTAAGGTGAAGCACCTGTAATGTTGTTTAAATATCACGGGCGTATTTTGTTAATTATGATTGACGATGACGACGACGAGAAGTAGCTGCACTTATGTAAACGCACTAACGATGTAAAAAAACTTTTCATTGCCACTATTATTTATTTTTCAATTCATAGCTTTCTTTTCTTTAATTTTTAATTCATTTTAATACAATTTTTATAAAATACTTATATGTTTCTCTATTTTTAATTAACATTATCATATTTTTCATATCATTTTCCTTTTTTCTCTTTTTTTGTTACACCGTTAAACACAAAATCAGATTCCAACCGAAACAACCAAACTCTCTGGCTATCAAACACGTACTAAACGGCAACTCTATATTAAATTAAAGAAAATTCAATGCTTCTCTCTCTCTGTAACTGGTTTTTTTAGTTAAGCTCTTTCGCTCTTTCTTTCTGTCTTTGTGTTCTATAAATTCTGTATAACAAAATACACGTTAAAGTAGTACAACAGTGTCAACATCTTTTTCTGTCCTACACATTGATATTTATTGTTGTAAATTTCTGTTTGTACCTCTCTACCTAAGTTGTTGAATATTAATGATTATTTTTTTTGGTTCTTCTTTCATACGGGTTGATTATCGGTCCCTATTGTTATTTTTAGTGAAAATTAAAAATAGCTTCGTGTACACAACGAATACAACAAAAAGTAGTATGCGTCGTTGTTGCTGTCGTGGTGGTGGTGGGTAAGCTGTATACATTCAGTGGTAGTTTCGTTGTGGTGGTAGTAAATGTTGAAGCAGTCTAGTAGGTAGTTTTTGTAGAAACGAAAGAAAAAATGCCATAAAATTTTGTTTGTTTTTGTTGTTGTTTTTTTTTCATTATTTTTTTCACAACAGCGTCAGCAGCTGCTGTCACACAACACACAGCCAAGCCACTAGCAACCACATTTTGTAGTTGCTTTGTTAACTTTTTTTCGTTTCTTAAGCCTCTGCGTTTCCCTCCATTCCTCTTCAATAATTTTTACTTGTTACTTTGTTTAATAAGATTTCATATTGTTGATAATGATTCTTTCATCTTTTATTTAGTTTTTCAACTTCATGTGTGTGTGCGTTTGAGTACTGTGTGTATTTATTGCTTTGTGCACGATTGCCTTCATTAAACACTGTTGTTGTTGCTGTTATTCATTTTTTCTGTTTTAATTTTTTCTTTGAATTTTATTTTAATAGCATGCGCACAACATACAAAAAATTTGTGTTTTTTGATCAATAAATAATATGCATGAAATACCTATTCAATTCATGGTTTTTGCTTTTTTTTACAAACGAACATATACAAACACAGTCATGCATGTAGACATTTTTAGACAATGAACAGAAGCAACGTTTTAAATTAAAAATGATTGCTTGTCATAGAACTTGTTGTTGTTTTGTAAATTTATTAACATGACGACCACTTGATTCATAAACAGTGGCGGTTAAAAGTTATAAACAACAATGTGAAGATCATGTATGAATGGGGTGTTCGATTACACAAGTCAACACTAAAAAAGTACCTTGAAAAATATGTTGTAAATATTATAGGTATAGTAATTCCAATCACCAGGGACATTTCGATTTTTCTCCATCACTTCACATTTTTAACCCATTGAAAATATCCTTCCATGAAGAGTTTTTAGGTTTATATAAATTTCTTGGTACATAATAGATAGAGCAAATTAATGTTACAAAAACGTAGTACAAGTCAAGAATCCAACTTTCCACATATAGCTTTTAGAAGTTTTCAAAGTTGTAAAAATCAAGAATTTCTCAATAAGCCATGGAAAAATTAGTGGTAAGAAGTGGGTGTAAAATTATTTAAAAAATTAATAAAATCGCACCGACAGAAAATGCGTAGACATCAAAAGTTTGAAAAAAAAATAAAATCCAAATTTAAATAAAAAAAAAAATTGAAAAAATTATATCATAATTCCTTGGAATAGATATAGAGTAGAAAGTGTAATGAAGCATTGCCATCACGTCACACTTTTAACCCATTGACGACCAAAGGAAATATGTATACCTCTAAGAAATTTTTAAGTTATATAATTTTCTTAGTCATCCTTGTTTTATAGAAAAAGAACAAAAATGTACAACATGTCATGTCTCCAAATTGTCCTTCGTAGTCCCTAGAAGTATTTTAAATTGTCAAAATCTCCGAAAATGTGAGAGTAATAAGTGATGAGCCAGGGGAGCTTTCTCACCCAAACTCTGTTATTGAGAGATTATATCAAGGCATATGCAATCCTGCTATGTTGTTCTTAGTATGGAAAAAATGAAAACTAGTACTGTTTTAATCCTTATTTAAACAAAAAATATGCATACATTTTTGAAATGAAATTGAAAATAAAATCATTAAGGGTCCTCATGAAAACGCGCGACTATTTAATCTCGCAAGCTTGTGCTATTTAATTGTGCATTTATAAATCAGTTATATTTTGTTTATATTCAAAAATTATTAATAAAAGCGATGTAAAAAATTATAGTTACGTTAATTATAATAAAATCATTGCATGTATCATTGCTTTCAACAAAATGTTTTAATTATTTACTTAATATTGCACAACATGAAAAGGGGGTTCATGAAAATGTCACGCAAATTTGCACAATTGCACAAATGAGAAACTTAAGCGTTTAAATTAGTCCCCTTATTATATGTTTGTATCTCTTAAAATTGTAAAATGTTTCATTTCACTTTCTATTATATATCTATTCCAAGGAATAAGAATTACGCATTATCTGTCAGTGCGATTTAAAGAAATTTACCATTTTTGAGATCTGCGGTCATAAATGTTAGTTATTTCAAATACAAATTTTCTTATATCTCATTTTCCAAGGTTGTTTGAGGATTAATTGAGAAATTCTTGATTTTTACAACTTTAAAGACTTCTAGATGAATGGGTTAATACTGTGACGTGATGGAAAATATTAATTTAATTTTCTGCACTATATCAGGTCTAAGGAATCAGAATTTCACAGAATTATTCGCGATGTAAAATTTTTTTAGCGATTTTGTTGACTTGTGCTATCGGTAATATCTTTATAATCACACATTCGTATCGATTGCGTTCGAGATTATGCTTTAGTCGTACCTCAACCACTACATGTAAAAATTACCTTTTCTTATAGTGTCGTCAGATTAGGGGATTTATCCCCAAATTTGAGATTTCTTTTGGAAAGTGGGGATGAAAAATTTGGTTTAGGGATTAGGGGATTTGTTGGGGATGAATTTCGGGTTTTAAGGATATTTGTAATTTTTTGGGGGATTTTTATTTTATTTCTAAAATTTTTATTTTTAATTTAGGAAAAATTAAAAACAAACATAATATTCCGCCGAATTTGAATTTTTTAGTATTTATTTATTCATCAACAGCGCAATAAAGGTAATAAAAAACAAGTTAGAGCGCTATATTCGACTACGCCGAATCTTTTATACCCTTCACCATTTTACTTGCAAATAAAAGGAAATAGAATGTCTTAATATTTTCATATTTATACTTAACCTAGTGTCTACATTAGGCAAATTTTTATCATAACAAACGTCAAAATCAGTGCGAATATATACAAGGTA
This sequence comes from Protocalliphora azurea, assembly GCA_932274085.1. Lineage (NCBI taxonomy): Eukaryota > Metazoa > Arthropoda > Insecta > Diptera > Calliphoridae > Protocalliphora > Protocalliphora azurea. The sequence goes on from OW026523.1 coordinate 46,903,257, forward strand.
ACCTTAGTTAAACAGCTGATTATTATTTTTGTTGTTACAGTTGTCAAACTGCATATATAAAAAACTATAATGAATACGCTTTATTGTTGTTTTTGTGCAACTGTTGCCACCTTCCACAAATTCGGGTTAAGTTTAACGTTTGTCTTGATAAAAAATTCTCTAATGTAGACACTATGTAAACAAGAAAAAAATTAGACATACATTTGCTCCACAAGCAACGCTTGCTTAAAAAAAACAAAAGACACAACAACAACAACTTATAAGCATACATATATTTATATATTCTTGTATGTACATATATGCAAACAAACTGACTACAAAAAACAACAACAACGACAATAATCATTATAATACTGCTGTTGACAATTAAACTGCTTGTTTATACAAAAAACAACACTAATAGTCATCGGCGGCGCAATACTTCTGTTTCCAATTAAAAAACGCCAAAAAACTGATTGTGTGTATATACGAACAACAACACAGAAATACAACACGACCGGCTCGCCGCCCATCGATTGTCTTCTTTATCAGCCCCCGCCGATTTGTTCGGCTCACACCGGCTTAAAATCAGCCGTCGAAATTTTTAAATTTTCTTTGAAATTCAATGCAAAAAGTAGGCTCCATCTGTTATTGCTTTTAATAATTTATTTTATTATGCGCCGCCGCCGAAAATTTTGTCTCGGCTTGTTTATCTGCAACAAACTACTGCTTGCTTATACAAAAAGTCATTGCGATGCTTTTTATATACATATGTTTGTGTGTGTATATTTTTAATATTTTTTGAGATTTTTGCTTATAATTCAGTTTGTGGACCGATCTATATAAAAACGAAATCCGTAGCTTAAACAAGGGCCTCAAAAAGTCAAAAATAAGTTTTGCTCGATATCTCGGTTATTATTGGATCGATTTAGTTTATTTCTGCAGCATAAAAATTCAGAAAAAAATTTTCAGATCCTTGCAATGAACCGATCTCACTGAATTCTCGAAAATATTTTCAATCGCTTTTATATATTGCAGTTATCGGTGGGCTTCATAAATGCTATTTGAACCGACAAACGGACGGACGAACATCGCTCTATCGACATCATTGTGGAAGTTACAAACGGAATGACAAACTTATTATACCCTTTACACCTGTGGTGAAGGGTATAAAAATGTGGTGTAAGTTTTTTTGTTTTTACAGTGCCAGAGGTGGCTATAGGTTTTGTTCGTTCTCGATTGGAAGTCAATCTCTTTTTTCAATTTTACACGTTATGAATGAAAATAGAACGGATAGGTCTAGGGGGAGAGATAGCCCCCATACAAAGAAAATATAAAACCTCTCATCTAAAGGACTATTACAGTGAAAGTCTTAAAAATTTAAAAGAAATTTTCATATCAAATTTCGAATAGGGTGAATAGGTTCCATATAAAGTAAATATTAGTTATCGCATCAAATAGGGTAGCGAAGCGTACCGGTTAAAGCTAGTAAATAACAAATTTAAATTCCCACATATTTAAGGAAGATATAATCATTTCGGTTCACCCTTTTTTATGCTGGAAAATTTATGGATCGATTTGACTGATTTAAAAAATCGAGATTCGAAAAAAATATTTGTGATAGATTTATGCTAGAATGAGTCCCATTACTTATACAGGAGCTTAAAAAAAAATCTAATAACGAGTTTTGGCCTATTTTTCTATGAAAGAACGAAGTTTATAGCTTACATAGGTGCTTCAAAAAGTTGAAAAAGCAAATAAGACTTAATTTATTGTTGTTGTTTTTCAGTACCCATGAAAACAACAACTATGAGGGAAGGAGATATTAAATAAATAAAAAAAAAACAGACTTGCCAATAACTCATATAAAGAAAAGAAAATATTTGTGATCGATCTACTTGGTTTCTTGTCCATAGCTTATTTAGGACTTGGATATCGGTCAAAAATGCGTTTTGACCGTTATCTCTGTAACTAATGGACTGACTAAGTTAATTTTTTCAGCGGAAAAATTCAGAACAAATTTTCGGATTTTGTTTTACAAAAACGAAGACCATAGCTTATATAGGGGCTACAAAAAATCGAAAACCGATTTTTTAAATATCTCCACTATTTTCGAGCCAGTTTTTTCCGAGTTTCAATAAAAAAGCTCTGGAAAAAACGCCATTTAAACTAGTTTTAAGTCTAAAAAATCTCAAAAAAAAAAATTTTTTGCACATATCTCCGCCGTTTACGAACCGATCTTGTTGAATTTCAATAACAAAATTCTCGAAAGGATTTCCCATCGTTTGATATATATATATATTATATATGGCAGTTATCGGTGGACCTCGTAAACGCCATTTCGACCGACGGACGGACTATCGGACAGACGAACATTGTCCTATCGTCATCATTTCTTGTAAGGATCCAGAAAATATAAACTTTTTTGCTCTCCGAGAAAAATTTTGGAAATTACGAACGGAATGACAAACACTTGTGGTGAAGGGTATAAAAATGACAAAGTATTTGTAATTTCTTAATCAATGAAATGGTTGTTTTAAAAACACAAAAAAAGTCATTTGTTTCTAAGGAAGAATTTTTCTTTTTCTGTGTATTTTGAAAAAAAGAAAGTAAAATGTGTTTGGATGTACATTGTACATATGTATCTACCTAATGTATAAATTATTTTAAGTTTACATACTAAGTACATACTTAGAACGTAAGGTTATATTCAAAATAATTCATGTACGCCACATGCCCCAAGTTTTTTTTTTTTTTTTTAAACAATTCTAATTTGCACTTACATTTGAAATAATCAAAATCAGCTTCTACGTAAATTGAATTCTTTAAGAAGTTGGAGCAGGCGTAAGTCGCATAATAAGAGACTAATGAAAATTACATGACGAACAGACCGACGATATCTTACCTTAAAAATGGCAAAGTGCCCATTTGTGGATTTTTGCTAAGACTTATAAATACAGTGATTTTATTTAATTTTGATTGATTTGTTTTCGACATAAAAGCATTTATTTATTTTTTTAATTAACCTTAATAAAATAGAAGAACTCTTTTGAAATTGGGTTTTTATGAGTTTTAACAAATAAAATTAGAGATTTTAAGGAAAAATGATGAATATTTAAATAATTTTTGAACAGTTAATTTCAAAACTTAAATGAAAAAGATGTTACCAAATGTTTTTTTTTTTTTTTTCATTAAATAGACAATTTACAATATTTTATGAAAATTCTGATTTAAGTAGATACACAAATTTTAGATTCAATATTTATCGATTTAAATTTGGGAGCGATTCATTATAGTTCAACAATATAGTTATTTTGGAAGAGTTTATTCTGGACTTTTTACAAGAAATCCTTTTTCCTAAACATAATTAAAAATCCAAAAAAAGTATCCCGGTAGCCTAGTTTGTAGTTAGCTAATCTACACTGGTGCATATTAATATAAACGCATTTAACATTTTTGTTTTTCTTTGATGTATATTCGTTTCTCTTAACCAAAAACAATGTTGCACTGTTACAATAATTAGCGATTTCCTTTCCTTTTGTTGTTTTCTTTAATTTAGCAATCAGAACATATTGGTGATCATTTCAATGGAATATTTCCATAAACGCAGTCGAGAAAAATTTGTCTAAAAAGTTATTGTAAAAAATAAATAAATAAATATATATATATATATATATATATATATATATATATATATATATATATATATATATATATATATATATATATATATATATATATTAAAAAATGTTAACAGTTTTAGTTGTTTATTTTACTTAAGATAAGTTTCTACTGACAACATCTGTATTTACTGGAAATATTTTTGTTTTAATTGGGAAATTTCATCAGCTTAAAGGATGCCGCAAGGAACTTTTCTTACAGACCAGGAAAAAATTCAAATTTAATTTTTTCGTGATCAAAACTGTTCTAACAGAGAAATTGGACGAAGAATTAATCATTCGGAAGAAGTTATTCGAGGCTTTCTTAAGAAAGGGCAGAAATACGGAGTGTGGAAACCAACAAAAGGCAAATTAATAAAACAAAAGAGGAAGCCACCCGCAAAAAATTAAATGCTACACAAATAAAAAATAAATTTGACCTTCCTGTCACTTCCAAACATGTTGTACACATTTTGTGAACGAACATATTGTAACATAAAATGGAAGAAACCAAAATGTAAGCCAATGTTAAAGCAGCATCAGATGCACAGATGAATAGAATAAAGTAATCTTTTTTGATGAAAATATATTCAATTTAAACGGTACCGATTCATATTATTACTATTGGCATGATTTGAGGTCAAACGAAATTCGTATGTCGAAACGCAATTTGGGTGAAGGCAGTGTTATGGTTTGAGCAGCCTTTTGTGCTGCAGGAAAATCAAAAATATTTTTTGTTCCAACTAAAATGAACAGTGAAATTTATAATTAACTGTTGGAAGATGCTCTGCTTTTATTTTTAGATGAAAAAATGGATGAAGATTACATATTCCAAAAGGATAATGCGGCAACACATGTCTTTAACCAATCTAAATCGTGGTTTAATGAACATATTATTCCACTATTGAACTAGCTGGCTCTGTGGGGGTACATGGCCCGTAAAGTTTACGCAGGAAATGCATAGAGTGAAACCATAATGATAATAATGGAATTAGAACTAAAAATTAAGCAAGCCTGGGAAGAAATTGACAGTGATTTTCTTCAAAAATTAGTCGAATCAATGCCAGACCGAATTTTTGAAGTTATCGAAAACAAAGGTTCATCAAAACATTATTAATAATGATAAATTGGTTCATTAGTTTGAGTGCGTATATAGGAAAATGCCATAAAAAAAGGAGCACTAAACTACTAAAATTACAATGAAAACAAATTTAATGTACATTTGAAATTTCCATTAAATTCCATTTTTGGTAAGTTGATTAAAAAAATCGTGTGCGTTTATAGGAATATGGACCGGTGTATCAGCCTGGAGGTTCAATTCACGTCAGAGACAACAACAACAGGCTAACAGTCTGCATAACACTGCTAGATTAATTAGATTAGATTATAATTTGTAATTGCATTTTAACATAATTTAAATAAAAAGCAACAAATAGACAAATAGAGTGTAAGAGAACAGAGAAAGAAATTTTATTCCGCTCATATTCTGTCACAGATTTATATAAGATTTTACCTCTTAATTGAAGACAAATTATACTTAATTCCAATTTCAAGAATCAATTACCTGATTTATGTACAATTTGTACTTAGTATTAGAATTTCCATATTTAAATGAAGTATTTCATTCTTAATTTTTAAATCAATCCCGTTTTGTACTTATTTTAAGTATACCTCAGTACGAATCGTATTTTGTATATGTATGATATTTTTATACACAGAGTATTGTAAAAAAAAATTACTTGGTTGGGGAGATTTAATCAAAAACGTATTAACGTAAAAATCTGAGAAACAGTTTTTTAAATAAATTACGAAAGGTACTTATTTTATTTCTATAAAATATTTAAAAAAAAATTTGAATCTTAGAAATGGCGTTATACTTTTATATTATTATAGGTGGTTGGGGTATTATGCGTTTGTACTGATGTACCAACACTCACCTTAAAGTATACGAATCGACTCACTTTTTTAGCCGATTTAACGATGTCCGTCCGTCCGTCTGACTGGCTGCCCGTGTAAACTTTGTGCGCAAAGTACAGATTGCAATTCTGGAGATAATTTTATGAAATTTGAGATATGTGATACGAGAACCTAGCCTACTGAAATTGGTTATGATCGGTCTATTATTTCATCTAGCCCCCATACAAATGCCCTCCCGGCATAGGAGTTCAATGGTCATAAATGTCTTAAATATAACAATATTTATCGAAATTTAGAATAAATATGTTTTATATAAGAATAAACCTTTGTGATCAGTCAATAATTGACAATAGCTTCCATATAAATCCCTCTTTGGATAATCTTTCTATCATGCATAAATCTCATTCTAATGTTAGGTCGAAGTTAATATTTGATACAAATAAGTTTTATATAAGCAGTAACTAAAGTGCCAAATATTATTAAGATCGTTCCATAATTGACCATAGCTTTCATATAGTGCCCACTTCCAGAAATCACCCTAAAATGCATAAATCCCTTATAAATGTTAGTGTCAACATAATACAATGCATAGATATGTTTTATATAAATATTGACCACAGGACACAAATAAGACCCCTACCTGAATTTGGTACAAACACGCAATAGTGTAGGGTATCATATGGTCGGGCTTTATCGACTATACCTTTCTTACTTGTTTGATTTTTTTTTTTTAATTCAGTATGAATTAAGGGGTAAAAATTTTACCTATTTTTGGTACTTTTTCATAAAGCTCTCCATGTTTTATAAAGATTTTAAAATTTTATTGTTATTGCTTAGATATATTATATCAGCTAAGTTTATAATCGAATACCACTGGCTTTTATCCCTTTCTTACATTACGTTATACTATTTTCCTAGTTGGCATAAATAAGTACAATAAAATAGTGTCAAAAAAGAAACTAAAAAAGGATAAAAGTAGCTAAAATGCGCTAAAAAAATGTAATAAAATAATAATTATATAATATACTTTAGATACCTATCACAACTTATAGGGCTTTGTGTATTTATATTTGAGTCATATGAACAGGTAAAATAAAAATAGAAAAAAAAATTTGGGAATAATTTCATTTAAATGGAAAAAGTGTTCTACAGATGGCGCAAAAGTATATATGGGATTAAAGAGGACACTTTTACCCTTCTTCTGGTAGTAACACTTTTTTAACCGCTTTTGACCCTCAAAAATTCTATTCCACTAAAATGCAAATTTTACTAAAATATAATACCTGAGAAAACACACAGTTATAAACTTTAGCGCGACATATAATACCATTTCTTGAAGACTAATATCCTACCAGCATAATAAAAAATGCAGCCAATTATCGATAATAGTTTGCGAGTAATGATAATTTACTTTTGATCAAATTTACAAAAATTACATTTTGAAGCATTTTACTTAGACGTTAGAGAGAAACTATTAGCAGTAGCTTCAAGTAAGGGAGCAGAACTCGAAATCCCACATTGACTTCATGAGGAAATAATAACAGAACAAAAGGGTATTAAGAGAATCTAAACATACAATAAAAGTGAGAACAATCGTAAAACAGAATATTAAAACAGAAATATGCATCAGACAGCAACATAATTTTTAAACACAGCTACTAAATTAATACCAGAATATGATGGTAAAGCGAATAAGTTACAGAGCTTCATTGATGCGTTGTGCCTAGAGGATTCCACTAAGGAAACACAAGAAGCCATCGCAATTAATTTAGTAAAGTCCAAGCTAAAAGGAGAAACACTATAACTACCGAAACCACCATACAAGAAGTAATAGTAAAGAAGTAATAGAAAAATTAAAGACATCTATTAAAGGGAGAAACAGTGGATATATTCACTACAAAAATCATGAATGTTAAGCAATAATGCTAATACATACACCAGTGAAATAAAAGACCTTGCCAAGATACTGGAAATTGCCTACAACATTTCTGATGTTCTACAAATCGACGTTGCAGGTACATACGCAACAAAGACAGCGGTTAGAATAGCAATAGAAAAAAATGCAATTAATGAAAAGTTTAACCTCATAATGGAATCAGGCTTTTCAACTATGAAGTGATGGCAAAGTTTGGCTCCAATTACAGAGAAAACGGTCCAAATTGTAGACAATTTCTTGATATAGATACAGAAATAACAGTAATAGGTGTAATTACAATAACAAAACCAATAGATAACGAGATGAGAACAATAGTTACTGTGGAATGAAACGAATAACACAAACAGTAACAGAAGCATTAGAAAACAAAAATATCGGTCTTGTATGAAGACAAAAAATGTTGCAAATGTGCCCCCTAAAATTAAAGATTGTTATGTTATAAACTAATCTCCAAAATATTTAGGTTCAATTATTTGGTCTCCGTGAGCTGGACCATTTTTCAATTTTTAACTTGAATATGTAATATACACATGTCGACTTTTTATATCATTCTCGTAAAATGAAGTTTTTAGTAAAATTTTCTATGATTTTTTTAAATACAATTTTATTAAAGTTTAAGTATTTCGGACAGTTTCCATCGTAATTTATATTTTACAGCATCATTAGAATGGTCTTATTCATTTAAACCTTTAATAACAAAAGTAATATTTTGGATTCACCAGACCATAAATGTCACAAGAAGCATAAATTTGTCAAAAAAAAAAAAAAAAAAAAAAAAACTATAAATTCGTGTAAAATAGAAACTAAACTTTAAGGACTTTCTTTTATTCGATTATTACCGCGGTTTAAGAATTTTTTATATTTTTCATAAATTCATTGATATTTACGTGGTGTCTATACCAGACAAATTTTTATCAAGAAAAACTTCAATATCAGTGCGAATCTGTACAAAGAAACATCAATTAAACTGCTGATTATTATTTTTGGTTGTAACAACTGTCAAACATTAGTGAATTCGCCTTGTTGTTTTTGAGCAATTGTTGCCACCTTGCATAAATTCAGGTTAATTTTGACGTTTGTCTTGATAAAAAATTATCTAATTTATAGACACTACGTTAAATATTATATATAATTCCATAAAATTTATTTGCAAAAATTGTTGATTTAATCTTTTGGGAACTAAATGTATAAAATTGATCATTTTGCTGTTAAAGGGTTAATTATCTATAGTTTTCAATAATATCAGAATAGACCTTTCCAATGGTACCTTAAAATTCAATATATGTTGATAAATGTCTATATTATAAACAATACATGTTTAAATAATGAAAATATGAAAACAATTTTAATAAAATCTATATATTTTGCAAATGAAAAGAGTTGTAAGAATTATTTAAATGCATATTTCAAGTGCTAATATGACTTTACCTTAAGTGTTAATATTTTCTCATAACGAAAATTTTTACAATGCCATTGAAAAAAAAAAAACGTATTTTTAGAAGTGTTTTAAAAATGGTCCAGCTCAGTTAAATGAAAACATTCAGACGTAATATTTTGAGAATCATACAAGAATATACTAATCTTCATTTCTACTACATTTCTACAAGAATATACTAATCTTCATTTCTAGAGGGCTACATTTGCAACTTTTTTAATTTAGAAATTTATTGAAATAAAATGGGGGAAAAGTACCAAAAAGAGGGTAAAAGTGAAAAAATATGTTTTATTCAAACTCAATAATGAATTTTATATTATATTCAGCGTGGAAACATGAACTTACATATATGTAGTCCTAAGTAAGTGGGAATTCACAAGAGGGGACTTTGTGGTACTTTTTTGTTCTTCTAATGGTACTTTTTGAATTTTCTATAATATTGAACCTAGAAACATGAAATTTAAGATATATGGTCGTAAATGAATGGGAATCCATTAGAGGGAACTTTATGGTACTTTTTTGTTTTCTAATGGTACTTTTTGAATTTTTATAGCATTAAAACCTATGTGGGTAAGAATTCAAGAGGGGGACTTTGTGGTACTCTTTCGTTCTTATAATGGGATTTTTAGAATTTTCTATAATATTGAACCTAGAAACATGATATTGAAGATATATCGTCCTAAGTAAGTGAGAATCCACATGCGGGAACTTTGTGGTACTTTATCGTTCTTTCAATGGAACTTGTTGAATTTTCTATAATATTAAATAATAATATTAAAATAAGTTTTTGAAAAGTTGTTAATGCCGACACAATGTCTTATAGAAATTGTACTGTAGATATCTTTCACCTTTCCCCAACAACCATATTTTTTTTTTTTTTTTTTTTTTTTAGAAAAAGTACTTTATACTTCTCACACTAGTCCTAAATAAAAGCATTCATTGTAAGTGCCTTTTTGAAGTTATGTCGAAGTCATTTTAACTAAATTTAACGTTAATATTTATTAATACATATTTGAAATATTTTTATTTAAAACTCTATAATACTTAAGTTTACTACATTAGATATATTTTTCAAATATGATTTTTAATTGTTTACATTTGCTTTTATTTTAATTATTTTGCATGTTTTTAGATTTTTATTAATTAGCGAAATTACCCAATAGGTTAGAATATAATATTTCCTTCAACTTGTTTGTGAAACCAAGAACATTTTGCTTAAGTTAAGTAAAATTTAACTTAAAGAAAATTGACGATTCCAAGAGCTTGCTGAAAAATGCAAGCACCATCTAAATTGTTGCAAAAAATAGACACAAGTTCATGCCCAAACAGAGATTATCTTGATAAACAACCCATCTTACCACAAAACTCAAAAATAACAATAAATATACGACTTATACAAAATTTTAAATAAAAGTCTTCAAATATATCTCCTAAACTGCAATTTGCATTATAAAACATTATTATATGATTTTCTTTTAATGACATACAGTTTTTATATAATGTTGCCACATAAAACTTTTTAATATTTGTTCCTGATTAATTATAATTTATAAAATTATTTTTAAATTTTTATTTTTATTTTAAATTTATTTTGGAATTTCCGCAAAAAAATGGATTTTTGAAAAAATTTTATGAAATCTGATTTTTAATTGGTAGATATACATATACATATATACTTTTTATTGATGAACTCATAAAGGGTTACGAAGTGCTACGATATCCCACTCCTTGGATGTTCCTTATTTAAATATAAAACTGGATGCACGAAATTAGAATCATTAGAAGGTGCGATTAAGATGTATGTATGTTATTCATTTTCTGAAGACACCAATATATGTAACTAACTATTTATAAGAGAGTTAGGGGTCATAATTTAATTTTTGGATTTTTTTTTCACTTTTGCTATTACATTATGTTTTTTCTAAATAAAAAAGCTACCAAACTCTTTATTTAGAAAACCATTTCCCGAAAATTTGTGAGTTACAGAGAACACCACTGTGGGACGCTGAAAATTGCTGATTACGGTCATACAATGTATCTTCTACAATTACTCAATGAACTTGGGCTTGAATAAATTTACTAAAATTCTAATAATCTATTTTTTTAATAACTATTTCTGCACATGTTTCAGTAGACGGTACTGTATTACGCGCACTTTAAGGTTTGCCATTATTATTTAAACGTGTTGTATCAATTGTCACCATTATTGAATCGTGTTATAAGGAAATCGCGTAAATTGAGTGTTACCTGAATATTAATTTAATTAACCGTTATTTTTAATTAAAGCTGGTTTATTTGAATTGTAAACTCTTCAGCTAATTTTAGGACTTTGTTAACGCCTAATATTTATACCCCACACCACCATAGATGGTTGTGGTATTATGCGTTTGTGCTGATGTTTGTAACGCATAGAAAAAAATCATCCAACGCGCACCTTAAAGTATACCAATCGACTTAGAATCAGTTTTTGAATCGATCTAACGATGTCCGTCCGTCCGTTTGGATGGATGTTCATGTAAACCTTGTGCACAAAGTACAGATCGCAATTTTGAAGATAATTCAATGAAATTTGGCACATAAGACTTTCATGACACAAGAACGAAATCTATTGAAATTGGTTATGATCGGACTATTATTTCACCTAGCACCCATGCAAATATCCTCCCGGAATAGGGGTTTAACGATCATAAATACCTTAAATAAGGCAATATTTTAATGAAATTCGGTGTAAGGAAGTTCTGTATAAGTATTAAGCTTTGTGCCAAATTTCATGGATCGGTCCATAATTGACCATAGCTCCCATATAAAACCCTCTTCCGAATATCACTTTAACGTACATAAATCATATACATATGTTAGTATCAAGTTTATATTCGACACAAATAAGTTTTATATAAGTAGAAGTCATAGTGACAAATTTTACCATAGCTCCCATATAAGCATAAATTAACATAAATGTTAGTATTAACGTAATATTCTGTATTCGTATATTTATTTTACACTTAGTAGAAGTATCGGTCCACAATTCTTCACATGTCTAATATAAGACCCCTCCACGAATTTTGATGGACATACACAATGGTATGGTATATGGTATGGTCGGGCTTGACTGACTATATCTTTCTTACTTGTTTTTTAATATTCTTTTGTTCTATATATGTATGTAGTAGCATAGAGGAGGAACGGAAAACTGTAATTTCCAAATACTTAGGAGGAAACTGTGAACGTGGAATTGTAAATAGTATCTGTATGTAGAAATATGTCAACAATCCATGAACTGTTTTAAAACTCTCAAACGGCTAAATCGATTTGCCTGAAATTTTTACAGCATCATCCCGAGTGTCCCTAAATTCAAATATGATAATTTATTTTTCAATCGCAGCAGGGGCAGTAATACACCCCCACTATACAAAGCAAATATTCATTATGGCATCTAAGAAACTATTATAATTAGAGCCAACAAACATTGTAGGGACTACTATCTTATCATATCGCATTGATAGGATGGATAGGTCCTGTGGAAGAGGCAGCCCCCATTCAAAGCACATATTAATTTGCGCACGTCTAAAGGAGTATTACAGTGAAAGTCTCAAAAAGGTTTAGAAATAATTTTCATATGAAAATTTCGAATAGTTCGAATAGGTCCAGGGGGGGTAGTGGTCTCCATATAAAGTAAATATTAGTTATCGCATCAGAAGAGTTAGCGAAGCGCACCCAAAGTTGGACACCTTGGGTATGAAAATTTTTTAAAACTATCCTGATTCCTTATATCTGAACCGATTTATAAGAATTTTGCTGGACAAGATCTACAAAAAATATTGCATGCATTTCTTTTAGTTTACAAAATATTGGACTTCAAATATTAAAATTTTTATTTTACCTTTGTAACGTGGTTTTGTCATCGACTGAGGTAGTTCAGTTGTGTTCAGGGTCGACTTACGGGATCCACGAACCTTAAGTGAGAACACAATTTGTTTACCCTTTCTGGGGTTCAATTATACAGTGTATCTTTATTTAATAACTCAATGTTTTATTTATCGATAATATTAACAATTTTGTGTTAGATAAATTACTAGCAGCAGGATGATACGCAGGGATTCAGTCGGGTACTTCTCAGGCGAATCGGATTCTACTACTGGTAGATGCTGGATCGAAGATTCGGCAGCACGATGATACGCAGGGATTCAGTCGGGTACTTCTCAGGTGAATCGGGTTCTATTACTGGTAGATGCTTAGAGGTATCTTACGAATACTAATTTAAATAATACAATTTCTTAAAACTAGATTACAAAATTCAGACTTAATCTAAGGAAAACAGTCAACCGAAGTTGCTGTGCCAAAACAGACAACCGAAGTTCCTGTGCCAAAACAGACGACCGAAGTCGCTGTGCCAAAACAGTCAACCGAAGTTGCTGTGCCAAGACAGACGACCGAAGTCGCTGTGCCAAAACAGTCAACCGAAGTTGCTGTGCCAAAACAGACGACCGAAATCGCTGTGCCAAAACAGTCAACCGAAGTTGCTGTGCCAAAACAGTCAACCGAATTTGCTGTGCCAAAACAGTCAACCGAGGTTGCCGTACCGAATACCGAAACAGTTAACCGAAGTTGCTGTGCCAAAACAGTCAGAACAAAGCCGCTGTGACCGAAACAGTCAACCGAAGTTGCTGTGCAAGGTATCGCCCTGACGCTCGGAATTGTTCCGAGTACCACAGAAACAGTGGCCGACTTCACAATATCAGATGTCTTAGGAACAAGGCAGATTATATCGTGAGATCAGCTGTCTTAGTTCTTGGCAAATTCTGTAGCGCTCGAATCGCAACTACTTCAATCAACCTTAGAATACTTATGTGAAAAATTCCCCAAACTGAATGAGAATTATTAATTCCCTATAGCATATGATGGTTGGCAGCTAAGGTAAATACGTTAATGGGGTACAGATATGTAAAAGAACATAATAATAACGCTCGAATCGCAACTACTTCAATCAAACTTAGAATACTTATGTGAAAAATTCCACAAATTAAATGAGAATTGTTAATTCCCTATAGCATATGATGGTTGGCAGCTAAGGTAAATACGTTAATGTATTGGTGTAAACAAATGTAGTTACAGACGAGCAAAGGAGTGAAATGTTAATGGGGTACACATATGTAAAAGAACATAATAATAAATATAATTGTTTTAGGTATGTAACAAAGTTTAAAAATAGATATGTTACTATTAACTTTGTTACACCTTGCTAAAGTTTTTAGGCTATAGCGGATCCAAATTTCATCCGAAATTTTTGAAATATTTTTTTGTTTTATTAACAACAAATAACAAAATCGTGCGCAGAAAGAATTTTGAAAAAAATCTTTACGGAATCAAAAATTATATGCATTTGAATTTGAACTTTGAAAATTTTTGATTTTTCTCTTTTTTTCAAAAAAGTGGTCACATTCTTGTTCTGTTATACACTAAGGCATCCGATTAATTATACGATTAATTATATGATTAATGAAATAGTCTTAGTAAACATATGAATAAAACTAATTATATTATTTATTCTATTTAAATAGTTATTTAGAAACATAATGTAGATAAAATTATTTCACAAGGGGTTCTTCTTATCAGTTCTTTCGCCCATTTGTGTGAAGAAATTGCATTTTTTACCTAATACTACAAAATATTTTCCTCTCTCTTTACTTTTTGTGTAAGAATGATTTCACATATATTTTGTTGATGAAAATTTTAATTTTTATGACTTATAACTTTGATTTTAGTAAAGTAAAAAGTATGTTTTTTTAGAATTTCTATTGACACAAGTTTAAGTATTTATGAAGTTATAATATTATAATGTTTTCATGTCGTATTTTATTAAACATTCTATCTCAACAAAAAAAGAAAATTCTAAAAAGTCAATAAGATCCTTAATTATGATCCGTAATAGTGAAAATTCGGATCATTTCCAATGAATTTAATCTAAGCTTGTCTCTTTTTTGATACCTATTCACTGAAAAGGAAGTCATGTTCACGAATTCGTACAAAGTTGCAATGAAATTTGTTTTAATTTTTATATAAACCAACATATTTTTTAATTAAAAAATTGTTAATAATATTGTTTTTCGATTTTTTTTTTCAATGCGTTGAGTAAAATTGAAATTTATTGACGTGGGGATAAACTAGTTCTAATTCGAACAGTTAATCGACCAAAATTAATCGAATAACAGAATGAGGGTTAATCGATTGGATATTCTATTACATACAAATTTGATTAAGTAACACACACATACAGTATTTACATTTTTCTGAAAAATAACTAAACACAAAATATTTTAAAGGAAAAAAAAAAAACTTAAGAAGATTTTTTCCATAGATTTCCAATTTTTGCCTTAATTTCCAAAATCGTAAAGACGATATCAAAAAAATTTTATATTTTTTATAAGATCTAATATGTTTTTAATTTTTCAGTAATAGACATTTTTGCTCCCCGATATCGGTTGGGAAGATATACAAAAAAAGGAAAAATCCCATTTTTGGAAGTTTTTTTTTTTTAAGAATTGCAAGATTTCTGTTGATAAACCTATTATAAATAACTTTAGTTTGTAATTAAGCGGTAAAAAGTCTCTACAGCTGTAAAAATGTTATTGTATAATTAAGAATAAATAATAGCACAAAATCTCGACTTAATCCATTTTCGGTATATTTTTATAAAATATTTATATGAATTTGAAAATAAATTAAGCAAAATTAACCAAATTATTTGAAATTATTAAATTTGAATCCTTTAATTGCACACGCAAAAATGACGATGTGCACATTATTCATTTTTAATTCTGTAATAAAATTTTTGGTAGGGGATATTTTTGAATGAAATTTTACAAATCAGTAGATTTTTTTGATAATTTCAAGTATTATTCACTTTTTTAGATTTATCAAAAGAAATTTATCAAAAAATTGAATGTGATAAAAAATATTTGCAATTTGAGAAATTAAGGCGAAAATTGGAAATTTATTGAAAAAATAGGTCTATTTCGGTAGACCCTGGTTCTCGAGAGAATCAATATTCTTAAGTTTTTTTTTCCTTTAAAATATTTTGTATTTAGTTATCTTTCAGAAAAATATAAATACTGTATATGTTACTTAAGAAAACTTTTATAATAACAGAAAAGAAATGTACCACTTTTTTGACACATATACTTTTTTCAAAGTTAAAATTCAAATGAATATATGTAACTTTTGATTTCGTAAAGATTTTTTCAAAATTCTTTCTGTGTATTATTTTGTTATTTGCTGGTAATAAAATAAAACTTGAATCCTCTATAGCGAAAAAACTTTACCAAGGTACATTTAAAAATAAAAATTTTGAATATTTGAAGCCCAATATCTCGTAAACTAAAATAAATAAGATACGCATGCGACGATGTTCTTGCAGATCTTGTCCAGCAGAATCCCTTCATATAAAAATCTTTCAAATCGGTTCAGAAATGACGAATCAGGATAGTTTTAAAAAATGTTCATACCCGAGGTGTCCAATTCTGTGGATCCGGCACCGGTAAGTCTATATGGTCCGAACATAAATTCACCTGTACTATTTGAAATTTCATTTAAATCCAAGCAGCCGTTCCAAAACAGGTATAATTATTTCCATTTCATTTTTTAGATCGCAGACTGTGTGACGCGTGTTGTTTGTGTAATAATATAATTAATATTCGTAATAATCGATTAAATTTATTAAATATTGTTTATTTTGAAAAAATTGTCAAAAATTGGTTGCTAAAACTTTTTAAATGATATTTGGAGGAAAGAAAGATTTATATTTACTGTATATAGGGTGCAAATCTAAATCAATTTGAAATTTCTTTATTAACCATTTATGAAAACTGGTCTTTTGAAATATGTAGGGTATTCATTCGATTAACCGTCATTTGTCATTCGATTAATTTTTAAATTTAAAATTGTCTATTTTAGAACAACGAATAAATTGAATAATTTGTATCGAATAACCGATTAACCGAAATTTAGTTTTCTGGATTTATAAATTTAGATTTTTTTTTTTATTTTTAAAATAAATTTATGTCAACTACATTTTTTATTTAAATGTCTGTTATATAACAGCAAAAATAAGTAAAAATAAAAGTAATTTTTATTGAAATACTTTAAAGTAATTTTTCTTGAGCATTAGAAGTAATATATTATTAAAAAAACTAAATCAAATAAAACGATGAAATTCGTTTGTTATTTTTTCAAATACTTGTTATTGAAAACTATTGTTTTTAACAAATAATAAATATTGTAATGGATATTTTTTTTATTAAAAAATAGGTTGGTTTATATAAAAATTAAAAATAATTTCCCTGAATTGATAAAAAAGTATTTCTAAAAAAAAAAAAAAATATATAGAAAACAAACAGAAGGGACACATTAAAAGTAACAACAACAACATTGTTCATTGCTACTTAATAAGTGGCTAAACAATAACAAATCATACATTGCTGATTTGGTAGCGCTTTAAACATATAAACAATAATAATTGTAAAAAGCTTTATCGTAAACCATTCGTTTTACTTAATAACATAGAGAGAAAAATAAGTTACGGATTCCATTTCCCAAAAAGTTGTAAGTTAAATAGATGATGTTTACAAAGAACACCACGGTGAATAGGTATGAAAAAAAAGATCATCTTCCAATGACAAGCTTTTCCTAAATTCATTGGAAATTATCCCATTTTGCACTACTTCTGGATCACAAGTTCAGGATCTTATTGTCTTCATTGGATGTTCTTTCCCCAGCAGAAAAATAATGAAAGTAAATCTTTACAAACGACGTCTAAATAACATCAAATGAACATTTTAAATTCTTCTAGTAGTTATTTTTAACACCGTTTTAAAAATTACGGTATTAAATTACTTCTTTGATCCAATTTTTCCTTGGTTTTTGACACTACTTAAACATTTGTTCAGAAAGAGAAAAAAAGTCTAAGAAACAGTAGACACTTAAATAAATATTAATTATTAATAAATATTAATATATACTATATATATATATATATAGATATCAAAAATTTTAATTACTTCTTTCTTTTCTTTTTGCTTTTCGTTTAATAAAAACGGAATTATAATTATTTACTCGTATCTTTAATAAAAACCGTAAGAAAATCATCTTTTGAGTCTGGATTTATCTTCACTTTGTAGGAGTCGTTTTTTTTTCTCACAAAGATGGTACCATTTTCAAATAACATTTAGTTTGTCACAAATGAACATCATCCCAACATTGCACAGTGGGGCAGAATGGAACATTTTTGGAAAAAAATTTGTAAATTCTAATCGGATTTTTGGTTTTGCATGAAATTTTGATATAGGTGTAATAGAGGAGTGTACAGTATTAAGTTTGGAAGGGGGAACCAACAGACCCCTCAGGAGCGGAGCTAATGAGGCTCAATGAAGGGTACATCCAACATATAGAATTTTTAATCCCCTGCAAAATTTTTATTTCTCGTCCAACTTTTATATATTCTTGGAGACCTTAGTAAGACTTATAAAAACGTGCTTGCATTTGCTATTTATCACTTATAGTTTTCGAGTTATTTGCATTTGAAATTGCAAAATTGAGATAACGTTTTTGGCCGATTTTATAATTTTTATTATTTAGTTAGAGTACAAAATTATCTGTCGAATAAAAAAATGAGTCAGTAACTTTTATGAGTCCAAAAATAAATGATTTTGAAATTAAAAATTCAAAAATTATGAATTTGTGTGCGAGTGTGTGTGTTTTTCGGTTGAAAAGGTGCTCATACTCTTTTTTTTTTTTTGGTATAAAAAAAATTCCTTAATAACATCTAATAATTTTATAATTTTCTGAAAGGTACCTTCACGGAGATGATTCTAAAATTAAAAACTAGTCCATTCACCTAATAGGGTTAAGTACAGACTCTCCGAAATTTTACAAATTTTAAATGTAAATTTTTTACTTTATCTAATATGTTCTGAAAATCCAAATGAAGTTTCGAAAACTTTTATGTGTTCCAAAGAGTTTGATAATGGCTTTTTCCAAACCTGCAATAACTGTGGACTTTATGGGCAAAATTAAAACAAAAAATCCATTTTTGGGATTTTCGTCTTTCTTTGGGGAATTGTGCAATTTCTTTTACAGAAATTTTAAATTTGCCTACACTTTTACCATTTCAAAAGATAAAGTCATTAATCGCTGAAATTTTCGTTAAAATATCTTAACAAACCAGGATTCTATTAGAGATTAAATATTTATAGTTTCTCCAAAAAAATGTTTTTAAAAAAAAATTTACTTTAATTTCAAAAATCAGAAAAACTATGGACTTCATCTTTTTCAAATAAACTATCCTGTCTAGCTGACATGATTCTTAATCACATGCAAAAAAAGATTGAAGTCAATATATTTTATTGGACCAAAACCACGCTTATTTAAAGTTTAATATGTCGCGAAAAATTCCAAAAACTTTGTACTATTGTGGATGTTAAAAAGTCATAACTAGGGTTGTCATTCGTATAGAAATTATTCGATTATTCGAAGAACTAATTTTTTATTCTTTTCGAACGAAAACAAATTTTAAATATACAATAAAAAATTATTCGCTAAATTTTTAACGATCTATCGAATAATCGAATATTTTTTCAAAACGATTTTTTATTAAATTATAAATTATATGTTTTGAAATTATGAAGTCTCAGTATTATTTGGAAAAAATAGAAAAGCTTTTCTAAAGATTTAATTAATCAAACGTCTTAAATTTAGAATAAACGGGAGACGTTTAGATTATTATAAATTTGTGAAAAATTTCTAGCGCATATTAATTTTTTTAAATATTCAACAAAAAAGTGAAACAAAAATATATGCAAATGCTTTACTTTGAGAATTCTTCATTTATAATTTATTTCAAAAATTTGTGGAATGGAAATAACCGAAGATTATGAAATGTATAAATATATGATTGAAAAACTACTTTTGCTTTTAATGATATGTATTGCCATCATCAATCATCGTTTTAAAACCAAAATGCTTAATTATGTTCTTTACGAAATATAATTTTAAAATAAATTTAATTTCATTATATAATTTGTCTGTAATTTGAATATCGTCTCAATTTTTGGATATCTTTTTGTTCTATGTTAATGAATTGTTGTTTTTAGGTTTATTTTATGTTAATAAAACCAAAAATTGATTTAAAAAATATTCATTTTTGTTTGCATTTTTTTTTTTTTAACTTGTAATTAATTATTCGAACAATATGTTTTAATCGTTATTCATTCGATTCATCGAAGAAAATTCAAATTTTATTCGATCACACGAATAATTAAAAAAATTATGAAATTTTATCCGATCAACTTCAATGTCGAATGATTAACAACCCTAGTCATAACTAAATAAATAATTTGTTCCCGTAGCCAATGTTCGAAGGTGTGTTTGTGCTAAAATACGCAAAAAGGGTAATTTTTCGTGAAATATTAGATTTTAAAGTGACGTAGTTTTGGTTCTATAAAAGATATTGAATTCATTCTTTTTCTATGTAATTAAGAATTATATCAGCTAGACAGTGAAGTTTATTAAAAAAATTAGTTCATAGTTTTTCGGATTTTTTAACTAAAGTAATTTTTTTTTTTTTTAATTGGTTTTTGGAGCAACTATAGATAATTGATCTATAATAAAATCCTGGCTTGTTAAGATATCTTAACAAAATTTTCAGCCATTAGTGACTTTATCATTTGAAATGGTAAAAGAGTAGACAAATTTAAAATTGCAGTAAAAGGAATCGCACAATTCCAAAAAAAAAAATAAGTTAAAATAGAAATTTTTTGTTTGTTTTGTTATTTTAAATTCATTAATAGAAATATATGAATGTTTAGAAAAGGATAAAGATTTATTTAAATTTGGGAAATGTGGCAACCTTATTAAAAATAAAAAATATTTATTAATTATTTTTATAAAAATATTTTGTGTATAGATATTATTAAAAGTATACAGAAATATTCATAATTTTCTAAGTAATTATTCACGCAAAACTAAAGGCAAACGTTGCAAGTTTGTAAAAATATAGTCATATATACAATAAATTGGAAATATAAAAGTTTAAAGGCGCATATTTCTGAAAAGAGGCATGATATTGGCTTGAATCTTTTTTCAAAAGATCGGAAATTATATATGCTAAAGGATAAGCTTGGAATACTTAGTTTTAAAATTACTTTCGCTATTTAGAAATAAACCAAACAAAAGTCTCAATTTGGGGTTTTTGGAGAAAATACAAATTTTTTAATTGTAATAAAATATTTGTTTATAAAGATATCTTCATGAAATTTGCAGGAAATATAGATATTATTAATTTAAATAAAAGCGCGTTAACCAAATTTCAATCAGTGGTAGGGTTTTCCTGAATTCCCAAATAATCTAATCAAAATTCCCAAAAATGGGATTTTTTTACATTTTTGGCTATGGAATCCACATTTTTCCGAAAGCCCGTAGATTTTGATTTAAAACTTTTAATAACATATTGAAAATTCTTAAAATATATTCCGCTTGTCGATTCGTGCTTTGGGATTTGAGAAAATATGGTCTAAAATCAAAACTTTCATATAAAATGGATCAAACTCGGGAGGGTATGTACCATGACCAATTGAGTTATTGGGCTTTTTCTTTATCTTAAAGTCATCTCTGTGAAGTTACCTTTCAGAAAAGTGCAAAATTATAATACGTTGCTAAAGAAAATTTTATTTTAGATAAAAAAGAGTGTAGATACTTTTTCGGCTAAAAAAAAAAACAAAAAGTCGTCTTTTTTGCAATTTTCAAATTCAAAATCGTTTATTTTTGGACTCGGTAAAGATATCAACTTCAAATTTTTTTATTCAATAGATAATTTTGTTCTTTAACTAGTTAAGAAAAAAACTAATAAAATCGGTCGGAAATACTAGGATATATATGAAAAAAACTGGACCAAGTACATGCAAAATTATGGTGCTTAAAAATTCAAACGCAAATAACTCGAAAACTATAAGAGATAAATAGGACATATAGCATGTTTTTTATAGGTCTTATCGGACGAGAAACAAAAATTTTGCAAGCGATTAAAAATTTTTTATGTCAGAGGTATTTAACTTTGAGCCCCCTTAGCTCCGTCCCTGGAGGGATTGTTGTGCCCCCCTTCCAAACATAACATTGTACACTGCTCTGCTACGCATATACCAAATGTTATGCAAATCTAAGCAGCCGATTAAAAGTTACAGATATATTTCCAAAAATTTTTGATTCTGCCCCACCGTGCAATGACACGCTAATTTTTTCATAGGTTTATTACCCTGACTTTTTTGCTGAGTCATTAATATTTTAATTTTCATTAAAAAAATGCACGTAAAAATATTAATATTGATTTTGACTTTTATGACAAAAATCATTCTCACTCAGAAGATAAAGACTGATTTTTTAAATTAAATTTAGTTAGGAGAAAATTCAAAAAATTAAATTTTTTATAAATATGGGAAAAGAATTGATAAGATGAGCCCTTTCAATAAATTAAATACTATAATTATTGTTATTTAAATGTTTTATATGTATTACTGAGCCTATTCAATTAATCGAATATTTTGCCATTAATCGATTATTAACCGATCATCTTTTAACCTCAAATAATTATTTGTCGAATTAACCGATTTATGTGAAAAGAAAAGTTTTTTATTAACAAAACTTTGCGAAAAAAGAAAAAGAAATTTATTATATTTTTGTAAAAAATAGCAATAGTGCTGACTTTGAACATTTTTCACGGCTAGTCGAATTAAGATAATCAAGAAAAAAATTTTTCAACATATTATTTCGAATTACAGACATTTATTATGCATTATGGTCAATTATGGATCAAATGTGATAAAACTTCGCATTAGGTTTTCTACCCATCTAAAATTTATTCGCATAAAATATTATTGTTATGCTAACATTTATATGGTACTTATGCACTTTAAAATGATTATCGGAAGATGGGCTTATATGAAAGCCGTGGTCAGTTTTCTACCGATCTTTGTGAAATTTTGCACACTGATTTATGCAGACATATGTATATACAGCCCAGTTGGTCTGAATTTTAATGAAATCTTGATTATTATAAAGTATTTATACACATTCATTACTACTATTCTATAAAATATTCATAAAAATATATGGACATAAGCCCTTATTCCATTTTTGCCATGTTCTTATCCGAATTTTTTAGCGATACCTTGCATACAGATAGATACTTAAAAAATCTTATCAAATATCAAAAACCCGTAAGAAAACGAATAAGTTTTATGATTTTATGAAGTTTTTATCGTCTCCTTTGAATTTTTTTTTATGGTTTATACGCCCTTATACGCGTCCATGCATAATTTATTGATTACAAAGTTGTCTACAATTATAACTCTTCCTGCTGTATGGCTTTTGGGCTCTTTTTCCCATTCAGCCTAACCCTCAAATGTCTCGCTATATCGTTGAGAAATACCCGATATTCAGAGGTTACAAAATACAAATATCCCTCGATACCTGAACCAGTTAGCAACCCGTTTCATAGCAGGGATTTTCACTTGAGTAACACTGAACCTATCAGGAAGTTTAAAAGGGACCTTTACCTCATAATCTTCAATGTAAATGCCACCCCAACCCTATCCATCCGCTTCCAACGGTTTCAGAGCGACAAGAACCTCAATCGGAAAAAATTACAGATATTTGCATCCGAAAAATGTTTCCGGAATACAATAGTCAACTGGTAACTAATTGAACATAGTAAAGGGAGCTCTAGTAGACGTAGCATGCTGCGCATCCATTGTACGATGAGTGTTTCTATTCATCGCTTCACACCATAGAAAAATATTGGCATTACTACTGCCTCAAAGAACCCCACCAATTTCTACCGATGGCCCTTTTACAGGTACAAATGGCTTATGAGGTATACAAAATAAAAACTTAAAATGATTTCATTCCAGACACAGGAAAGCAACATGTAATTGTATATTGAGTTTTTTCTATTTAATTAAATTGTTAAGTCATACACATATTATGATTCACGGGGGAGGAAGAAAATTTGCCTCCCCACCTCTTCCAAAATGAATTTTTCAACTAAGAAAAATTAAAAAGTTTGAACAAATTTATTTATTATTTTGCAAAATAAAACAAGTAAGAAAGATATAGTCGGTCAAGCCCGGCCATATGATACCCCACATCATTGTGCATGTTCATCAAAATTCGTGGAGCGATCTTATGTTAGACTTGTGGATAATTGTGGACCGATACTTTTATACAGAAAAAAAGTTTGTACATAAATATAAAAATCTACTTTCATTGATTTCAATTCATAATATTTAAGCATAATTTCTTAAGCATTAAAACTTTTTTTATATTTTTTTAAATGAATCAAAACTCAAGAAAACTTAAAATAAATTGTTTAAATTTTCATTTATATTTTCAATTTGTAAAAAAATTTTTGAAATTTTCGTCGGAAAATATTAAGTTTTCAATGATTTTTAGCTACATTTTGGGAACAGAACAGAAGCGCTTTTTATCGAAATGATGTGCTACAGGATGCGAGCAAAATTATGCAAATTTCTAAACATTATTTTTTTACAGAATTTCCTTGGAAAAATTCTTAAAATTTTCATTATGAACAATTTAATAAATTTTATTTCTGATGAAAAACGTTTGGGAAAAAAGTCATGTTCGATTCATAATATTTAAGAAAAAATTTTCAAATATATGAATACAGAATATTAAGTTAATACTAACAAAGTGCATAAATTCATATAAATTATGCACTTTTAGGTGACTTCCGAAAGTGGGCTTATATGGGAGCTTGGGTAATTATATAGCGATTCTCATAAAATTTGTCACTGTGATTTCTACTTATATAAAATTTATTTGTGTCGAATATAAACTTGATACTAATATGTGTACGTGATTTATGCATGTTAAAGTGATTTTCGGAAGAGGATTTTATATGGGAGCTATGGTCAATTATGGACCGATCTTCATGAAATTTATCTCAAAGATTGATACTTATACAAAACTTCATTAAAATATTGCTATATTTAAGGAATTTATAATCGTTAAACCCCTATTCCGGGAGGACTTTTCTATGGGGGCTAGGTGAAATAATAGACCGATCATAACCAATTTCAATAGGTTATGTCCCACATGCCAAATTTCATTGAATTAGCTTACATGGACAGCCAGCCGTCCAGCCAACCAGAGGAATGGACGGACATCGTTAGATCGACTCAGAAAGTGATTCTGAGTCTATTGGTATACTTTAAGGTGGGTGTTGGGATATTTTTTCTGTGTGTTACAAACAAAATTGCCGCATTTGGGACGAAGAGCAACCTGAAGAGATTCAAGAACTGCCACTTCATCCAGAAAAAACAACGGTTTGGTGTGGTTTGTGGGGAGGTGGAATCATCGGTCCATATTTCTTTAAAAATAATGCCGTTGCGAAGGTAACCGTCAATGGCGACCGTTATCGTGCCATGATAACCGGCTATTTGATGCCTGAAATTGAAGCTGGTGTACTTGGCGACATTTGGTTTCAGCAAGACGGCACCACTTCCCACACATCGCATCAATCAATGGATTTATTGAGAGAACACTTCGGTGAGCACATAATTTCACGTTTTGGGCCGGTCGATTGGCCACCGAGATCGTGTGATATCACACCGTTAGACTTTTTCCTGTGGGGATATGTAAAGTCTAAATTTATGCGGACAAACCCGCTTCGATTCAGGCCTTGCAGGAAAACATCACGCGTGTCATTCGCCAGTTACCAGTCGAAATGCTCGAACGAGTCATTGAAAATTGGACTCAACGGATGAACCATCTGCGACGCAGCAACGGTCAATATTTGATAGACATAATCTTCAAAAAATAAATGCCAAAGAATGTTCTTTCAAATGATAATAAACATTCACCATTAAATTTGAACTTTAGTTTAGTTAAAAAAATGTGATTCCTTATTCAAGTGACAGGCAGAGAAACAGATAGTTATTTTACTGGTAATGTGAGAAATTGTTGGAATATAGGTCAGTAAGTCCCTTCACTTGTAAGATATCGGTAAAATAAAAATATAAACGTTTGGTTGGTTGGTTGGTTAACGTGGTAGCTCGTAATCTTACGGGCAATCAATTAGACTCTTTAGAATCCGTTTTGATGGAACCACACTACTCGCCAGGTGAATTAGTTGTATTGAGTCTGTAATGAGATAGAAATGTAGGGAAGAAACAATGAGAACATAAATTAATTAGATCCAGCCTGTAGCATTGAGATATTTAATGATGTCACTGAGTCTAGTGTCAGATATCTCAAAGAGGTTGTCTAATTGGTGCCCTCCCAGAAGATGAAAAACTGTCTCCTCCTTCTCGCGATTGCCACAATTACGACAATATTCATTGTAAGGGAGACCAAGTCTACTTGCATGTTTACCGATCGTCCAGTGACCTGTAAACAATGCTATTAGTCTCGAGATGTCCTTGCGTTTGTAGCCAATGAGTTGCATTGAGCGTTTCTCGTTGTAGGTAGGCCACGTTTCTTTCGCGACTCTACATTTGTCCAGATTTCGCCATCTATTTTCCGCCTTTTCTAGAAAGTGTTTTTGGATTCTGCTTTTGACTGTTCCTAACGGCATTGCGACAGAAACCGATAAGGAGGCATTCATAGCAGAGCCTACCCGGGCTAATTCGTCTTCCTGTTCATTACCATAGTAGTCCCTATGCGCAGGAACCCAGATTATAGTAATGTCATACAGTCGACTTAGTCCAAGCAGTTCCTCTTTACACTGTCTGACTAGAATAGAGGTAGTTTTCGGTGATTTGAGCGATAGTATTGCCGCTTGACTGTCGACAAATAAACCAATATTCCCTTGAATATTTCTATCGCGAATTAGTTTACACGCTTCCCTGACCGCTAGTATTTCCGCTTGGAATACGCTTGCCTCGTCAGGGAGTTTACATGAGTGTCTAATTCCAAGATCATCAGAGAAGACACAAGAGCCGACACCGCAGTTCATCTTTGAGCCGTCAGTGTATATCCTAGTTCTAAATTGTTCAACAAGATTGCCCCTTCTCCATTCACCCCTGGTGGGGAATAGGACTTTAATAGTATTTCCGAAGTACATGTGGGGAATCATATAGTCGGTAAATTTATTGAATTGCGGGGGTATTAAATTTAATATCCTCGCGTGTTCATACGTTCTTAATCTCCAGCTTTTCGTTGCAGATAATCTTATCGCACTATTAACTGATGATTCAATTATGTATAGTTCTATAGGTGTTAGGTGCAATATAGTGTTCAGAGCTTCTGATGGACTAGTACGTAATGCACCTGCAATGCCAATAGATGCGGATCTTTGTATCCTGTAAAGCTGATCCACCACATACCTCTTACTAGTAGCGGTCCACCACACAAGAGATCCATATACAAGAATGGGCCGTACTATTGCAGTGTATAGCCATTTTGTCAATTTTGGACTCAGACCCCATTTCACACTGAACATCTTTCTACAGGTGTAGTATGCTACCGTAGCCTTACTAACCCTATGTTGAATGTTCAGTTTCCATGAAAGCTTAGAGTCCAAAATAATGCCCAAGTATTTTGCATTGTTCGACAAGGTGAGTTCACAGTTTTCTAACCGTGGTAGTCTGAAGCTCGAAATCTTGGTCTTTGTGGTGAAAAGTACCAGCTCTGTCTTGCTCGGATTCACTCCTAGTCCACATTCTTTGGCCCAGTCACTGAGTGTAGTCAGAGCAGTTGACATGATATCACTTATCACGTTCAGAAACAGTCCTGATACTAGTATCACCACATCGTCCGCGTAAGCCACGACTTTCACTCCCTTGTCTTCCAATTTACACAGGATGGTATTAATGACAATAAGCCACAACAGCGGAGAAATCACACCACCTTGTGAAGTTCCACGCATAACTTGTTTGGTCTTAACACTGTTGCCTAAATTCGCAATGACGATTCTTGTCTCTAGCATTGACACCAGCCAGTTGGTGATATAATCCTCAACACCTAGTTCGTACAGAGCTTTTTGTATCGCCATAGTCGTGACATTGTTAAAGGCGCCTTCTATGTCCAGAAAGGTAGCCATAGCGTATTGTTTAAATTCAATGGATCGCTCGATGACCCTTACGACCTCATGAAGAGCCGTCTCCGTGGAGCGACACTTAATGTAAACGTTTACAATCCTTAAGGATAACTATAATAAGAATAAACTAAAGCTAAATTTTTTTAGCAGGATCTCATGAAAACTATATTTAACTTAGAAACTCTGGTAACTGGACAAAATATATCGTTAATAAACGCAGTTTTTTCGCCAATTTTCAAATAAATTTGTAAATTGTGGTCAGTTAGTCTGATTTAAATATAAATTCACACATGTTTGCTAATATATATTTTTTTTCTTATCCAATTTCAAAGATTAATGTATTTTTTTTCATTAAGGCTTGTGAATGTTATTTAACTTTAATAGTTATCGAGTTATTCGTATCTTAAAATTCAAATTTCGAATTTTAACAAAAGCTGGAACTAATTCGATTTCCTTCAAATTATGTAGAAGAAAACCCCACGTAATCATTAACTATTCCCAGTGCAAATTTGAAATTTGAGAAATAATAATTTTTGGAATATTTTAAAGCCAAGAAAGCGTCATCATACATTAAATGCGAAAATAATTTGATACGATTGTATAAATTTTTATGTAATTAGAAATTACAGATTTTGGAAGTTTTCATTAGTTGAATTTAAAAAATTATACAGCATTAGAAAATCATATTACGTGGCAAAAATGCATTAAAAATTAAAAATTTAGAACTTGAAAAGTAATTTTACGAATTATTTACCTATTGATCATTCATTTTCAGTTTTATTTTATTTTCAGAAATCTGGATTAGTTCCGAAGTAATCAAAAGAATTGATGATTATGTATATAATTTTGTATAAAATATAAATTTGAAAAATACATAAGACTTTTCGTCTGCACAGCGAAATATTTAAATAAATTTATTCAATCCTTGATGATTTTATTTAATTTGAAAAAATATGTATTTTAACTTAAATCAATGAAAGTAAATTACTTTATTTAAAAATTTTTCTGTGAATTTTACAAATTTCTGACTACAAATCTGAATTTTTTAGAAAGTTTCAAAAAAGTGTTTTTTTATAATTTTTAATCCATTTTTAGTACAGATTCCCTTTATCTGAATAACTTGTAAATCTAAATTATTAATTTTAGGTATTAAATGTATCATGAATTTTTTTCTAAAAGCTAATTTAATTAGAAATTCTTAAGAAGATAACAGTAAATCAATAATAACGAAATTTAAATAAATAAAATCTATTCAATATTCTCAGAAATATTTCTTTTAAATTTTTTTTTTTTTTTTTGTATTTCAAAAAATAGAAAATTGATATAAAATATTGAGTTTTTTTATACAAATTTCATAGCTCAACAAATCGATTAAAGTTTTAGTAATTAAAATCGCAAATTTTTCGTAATAAAAAATTTTCAAAAACAAAAAAAAAACTTTCATTACATTACACCCTATCCATTTTCGAACTGTTGTAGTCACCCGGAAATCAGCAAAGTCTGATCCATCAACTCCTTTAGAGCCCTTAGCTTAGATTTGACATAGAGACTCTTCATATCTCTAAGTGCTGCCTGAATGTCAGCGTAAAGTGATACCTATGCTCCCTTTTTGATGAGTCTCGTTATTAATTCTATAGCTTTTAAAACATCCAGAATCTCACTATAGTTCTCAGGAATTCTATATGATTTCCTGATGTCTGTTTTCATAATTCAGACTCAGTACTCATACCTACATTAATTTTGAAACTATTCATGCAAAGTCTGCTCTTCCACCATGCATTTTATCGAATTTTCCAGACCACAAAGTCCGAAGATCCCGAAGGCAGAAGGAATTGGTCATGTAAAGGGATTTCTTACAGAGAGACTTATTTTAGAAGATCCCATCAAACTCTTTTTGTCTAAGTAGGTTCTTTGCCGGCACTAGACATGACATCCAGAGCATGAGGTGTGTCTCTTGGCACACATCTCTATATCTTGGATACAGTACAAATATAGGCAAGAACTTGCCTTACTACTGGATACCCAGTTTATAAAATTTGGTTGCAATCCCCAATTCATATCTATAGAATTCCTACATACATAGTAAGCATTGAGACATTTCAGCCTCACCTATGTACTCCTTTTCCAAGATAACACGCTAGAAACAAGATAAGAAGCACTCTTAGATATTTAGCTTCACCTGTCTTTATTTTTCAACATAATTTCCTTTCAAGTCAATACACTTTGTCCAAATGTTTCCAAAGTTGTTATTTTTTTCAAATAACTCAATTTCCCAAGATTCTCAAAATAGGCATTTTTTATTTAATAATCTAAGATTTAAAGCTAAATCTTTTTCCTATAAATGTCGTTCATAGTCCAATTCAAGGATTTTCGTCAGGATGACTACAGAATAAAAACATTATCTTCTTGACATGGCATCAACAATACCCAGCACTTTCACTCACCAATCGGTTAACATCGATATCGCAAATTCTTCGACATTTCGTTCCGAACGTTTAGAGCCAATAAGTACTTGTGCGAAACTCAACAAACCGCCTTTTCCATTTTTACAAAAATGCACATGACAGTATCCCTTGAATAGCTGCCAAACACAAAGTTAAGTAGCTCCAAAAAAATTGAATGTTTACAGATGGTACTTGAGGGTGGTAGTGTTTATTTTTGATTAACTATGAGGAAAGATTACAGGATAATGCACGGATGCAAACTTATGTAATCGTTTTAATAGCAAATATTTATTTATTCCAAAAGTAAAGAAATTCTTTGGCGGAAAGAGGTTTTGCTCCAACTCTGAAATTATTAAACAAAACAATTTTATATTTTGAACACCTTGGAGTTTAGAAGCACAAATTAAAAAACTAGTAAGTTACGAGTATTTTTAGACGGTAATACTGAGCATAATTATCTTGCAAACATAAATTGTTTGATTAGGAATAAAATACTTGATGATTTTTTCAAAATACAAATAGCTATTTTAAAATTTTTATTCAAGAATATTTGATTTTCATATGTACCATAGAATACAACTAGAAGTTTATGTGTCTCTCACTTCTAGTACTAAATTTTCTCGAATTAAATTTAAAAAAAAAATTACTAATTCTTTTCATAAAACACAAAAACAAAATATATATGACTACATGTATTTTGTTGTTGCATGAATTAGGTTTTTGACAATTGAATCAGGTTTTTTTTCTCTCACATAAATATCTACTTATTAATCTATGAAAAACATCGATGTTTCCAATCGTTTCTTAATATTGTCGTTCTGACATTATCCTTTCGTGAGCTGGATTAAAATGAAAATAGGTTCTTTTTTCTGTTGTTTTTTTTATTTTTTTTTTTTTTTCATATTTCTACCAAAGGAACAATATGAAAAATTTGAATCGCAGGAAGTGCCTTTAGGACAAAATTTGACAAACATTTGAGACCAGGGACAAATTTTTTCACAAAAAAAAATTTAGATATTTGAATTTTTTTACACATAAATATTTCAAAAAATAAGTCCAAATTAATAAAATATAATTCTCTAGCAATTATAAATAAATGGTTTTTCCTTTTTATTAAATTCGAACTAATTCGAAATTTATTCGAATTTTTCCAAACATATTTTCCTTCGTTTGGTTGGTTGGTTGGTTTACGTGGTAGCCCACAACCTTACGGGCAATCAATTAGACTCGTTAGACTCCGTTTTGATAGGACCATACTACTCGCCATGTGAATGAGTTGTATTGAGTCTGTAATGAGATAGAAATGTAGGGTAGAACAATGAGAACATAAATTAATTAGATCCAGCCTGTAGCATTGAGATATTTAATAATGTCACTGAGTCTAGTGTCAGATATCTCACAGAGGTTATCTAATTGGTACCTTTCCAGAAATTTATGTCTGATTGCGTTCAAGGCTGGGCATTCACATAGAAGATGATATACTGTCTCCTGCTTCCCGCGATTGCCACAACTACGACAATATTCATTGTAAGAGAGACCAAGTCTGCTTGCATGTTTTCCAATCGTCCAGTGACCTGTAAACAATGCTTTTAGTCTCGAGATGTCTTTGCGTTTGTAGCCAATAAGTTACATTGAGCGTTTTTCGTTGTAGGTAGGCCACATTTTCCTTCATATACAAATGTTTCTATAGGAGGAGAATTTAAATGGATTTAGCATCAAAATACGCATATTTTTATATTTTTATAAGCTTTTTTAATGTAATGTATATAAATCTTTATACTATTAACTAACAACGAAATAAATTAAGTTTAAGTGAAATCCCCATAAAGAAATTTGCCAAGAATTGTAATTTTTTTACAATTTGTTACGCACAGAGAGTAATTTCTTATGTGAGTCACAAGTAAGGTTTGGGGTCTCTGCAATAATTCTTTTCCCAGAAAACGTTAACGAAAAAATCAATTTCCCGGGAATTATCGGGATTCCCGGAAATTTTTTAAAAATTTAGTTTCAAAAAAAAGGCATGATTTCTTATAAAAAATTATATTTTTTTTTATTAAATAAAACAAAATGAATCATTATAAATCATACTGAATTGACGAAAAATTAAATAATATAAAATTGTAACGCCATTTCTAAGATTAGTAACTTTCGTAACTTTGATGCTAAAACTTTTTAAAAATATATAGAAATATATTGGATAAATTTCATTATAAATAGTTTATCGTTTATTTCCACTTTATTTCTCTAACTTACATTTTTATACCCAACACCACTATAGGTGGTTGGGGTATTATGCGTTTGTGCTGATGTTTGTAACTCATAGAAAAAGTTATCCTACCTACACCCAGCTTAAAGTATATCAATCGACTCAGAATCCGTCTGGCTGTCTGTCCATGTAAACCTTGTGGACAAAGTACAGTCGTAATTTTAAAGATAATTCAATGAAATTTGGTACGTGACACTTTTATGATATATATATACGGACGATGCCTATTGAAATTGGTTGTGATCGGTCCATTATATCACCTATCCGCCATACAAATGTCCCCCGGAATAGAGTTTAAACTCTCCAAAATGACTTAAAAATAACAAATTCCGTGCAAAGAAGTTCTGTACAAATATCAATCTTTGTCACAAATTTTATGAAGATCGGTCCACAATTTACCATAGCTCCCATATAAAACCCTCTTCCGAAAATCACTTTAACATGCATAAAACCCATACGAATGTTAGTATCAAGTTAATATTTGACACAAATAAGTTTTATATAAGTAGAAATCACAGTGCCAAATTTTATGAGGATCGCTCCATAATTTACCATAGCTCCTATATAAGCCCACTTTCGGGAATCGTCCTAAAGTGCATAAAATCATCTAGATGTTAGTATCAAAGCATTATTCTGTATTTGTATATTTTACTTTACATTTAGTAAAATTGGCCACAGGTGTAATATAGGTCCACTTCCCGAAATTTTATGCACTTACACAATGGTGTAGGGTATCATATAGTGGTGGTGTAGGGTATCATATATCTTTCTTTCTCGTTTTTATTATAAAAAGTAAAATTTTTTTAATAGAAAATGTACTATACAAAATTTTCTATAATTAAAAATATTCTATAAAAAGAATTTTTAACGAACGTTATTTTTAAATAAAAAGAAAATTTTCTAAACAAAAAAATAAAAATTATGGAAAATTTCCTACAGAAAGAAAATTAATCGAAATTTTCCTATAAATAAAAAAATTTATAAATATTGTCTATAAATTTCGAAAAATTTTAACATAAAATTGTCTCGGATTATATAAATACCAAAAGGACATAAAATAATCATTATTTCTGAAATTTGTAACAAAAAAATTAGATAAAAGGAATGACCGAATAAAAGTGTTAAATACAGAAATGTAATCCTCAGAACAGGTTCTATCGAAATCCGGAGTGATTTTTATTTCTTATTAAAAAATCTATTTTAATGATTGGATTTTTTTTTTTTTTTTTTTTGCTCAAATTATAATGTTTATTTTCAATTTTTTATAATGATTATTTTGTTAGTTTTATTGTTTTTTATTTATTTTTTCTCACAAAATAGAAGTGTATCAGTGTTGCCGTTTGGTTACATTTGTTACATTTTTCCACGTAACATGTATAATTTTTTTTTGTGTTTAACCTTATTTTCGTAACTTTTGATTCAATAAAATAGATTAGTAAAATAGAATTAGATAAGATATTTATGTGAGAGAAAAAAACCTAATTCAATTGTCAAAAACCCAATTCATGCAACAACAAAATACATGTAGACACATATATTTTTTTTTTGTTTTTTGAAAAAAATTAGTAATTTTTTTGAAAATTTAGTTCGAAGTGCCTCTTACATAAACTTCTAGTTGTATTCTATGTCAAGTGTGTTAAGTAAGTATGTATAAAAATTATATCCAGAAGTCAATTTTTAGGTCCGAGAACAACGCTCTTTTAAAGAAACTAAATTTTAAAATTTAAATATGTTTTTTTCTTGTACGTAACAATCTTCCAATCTCCGTGGATGAAATTATTCTATTCTATTCTATTCTATTCTATTCTATTCTATTCTATTCTGTTCTATTCTGTTCTATTCTGTTCTATTCTGTTCTATTCTGTTCTATTCTGTTCTATTCTATTCTATTCTATTCTATTCTATTCTGTTCTATTCTATTCTATTCTATTCTATTCTATTCTATTCTATTCTATTCTATTCTATTCTATTCTATTCTATTCTATTCTATTCTATTCTATTCTATTCTATTCTATTCTGTTCTATTCTATTCTATTCTATTCTATTCTATTCTATTCTATTCTATTCTATTCTATTCTATTCTGTTCTATTCTATTCTGTTCTATTCTATTCTATTCTATTCTATTCTATTCTATTCTATTCTATTCTATTCTGTTCTATTCTATTCTATTCTATTCTATTCTATTCTATTCTATTCTATTCTATTCTATTCTATTCTATTCTATTCTATTCTATTCTATTCTATTTTATTCTATTCTATTTTTTTTTCACAATACATTTTCAGTAACTTTAACAATATTTCCATTAAGAAACAGTATTACAATAAAATAGTATAAAACGTATTTTTCATATTTAAGTAATGTGCTCTTGAATTGATTAAAAATTAAATTTATGGATTTTCATTATATAAAAAAATATCCAGATTGATTGTAACACTTTAAAAGATATCGTGCTTTACAGATTTAATGATTACATTTTTAATGATAATATTTTTATATCATAGAAGTATTTAACCCTGAAGAGGAGCAATATTTTAGTCAAAAGAGCTTAACTAATTAATAACATTTTCATTTTTATTCACGAAGCTTTCACTCATCAATAACAAGACAAAAATAATAAATAATCGGCAATGTTTTCGATCTGAAGAATTCTAAAGAAGTGCCAATGCACTTGAGAGAATAAATTTAAATCTAAATTTATATTTTATTTGTAATTATATGTTTTGCACCAGCACCTTTTTAATTTTACAGCCCAAAAGTTTAAGATATCTTTACATCTTCCAAGCTATTTCAACTTTTTTTTAAATTGATTATTATTTAATTGATTATCAAAAAATGTTTTACCCAAAAAGATAACTCTGATGTTTATAATGGTTTTTGGCATTACCATAAGCAAAAAGTAATCTAAATTAAAAAATATTCAATAAAAAATTAACATAACCAGGATAAAACATTTCAGTATAAATAAAATATATGATTTTTAGTTAAAGAAAAACGTATGGAAAGTTGGGACTACCCTATTGAAAATATATAAAAGCTTAAAGCGCTTTATTTATTTTCTTGTCAACTTAAGGTTTAAACTGTAAAACAAAGCACTACTTAAGGGTGAGCTTTAACTTAAATGATTCTTAATTAAGTTTGCTCTTAAGTATACACTAAGGGAAGGGTATAAAACGGGGACTAAATTATCTAATATTCGTGCTTAAAATTACATGATTTTTATTAGCAATTCATTCAAAGCTTGTTCTATTATAATGAAAATGTGACCAAATATACTGATAAGCCCTAAATATGCAATTTTATGCTGTTAGGACCAAAATATGCAAAAATATGCTGTAATAATTCGATGCCAAAATTCATGAAATTGTCTGAAACCGATAAATAACTAATAGTATGGCTCATTTGAAGCACTGGATAAAATATGTTTTGGCATATTTTAGGTTACCCTGATGATGACTAAAGAAATTATTTTATTTTTCGAAATTTTGACAATTTATTTTTAAAAATTCATAAACGTAACTTTTTAGGAAAATTTGTAACTTTTTGCATGCTGCCCCCTGGCAACACTGTTATGTATATGTTGCGAAAAGATTTTTAATGAAAATAATTACTTTCTTATCTCCAGATTTTGGCAAAGAGAAATTTTTGTTTATAAAAATCATTTATTTCTACAAAAAATTTAATTTTTTACTAAATGTAATTTTTTTAGATTTGTTGCCAAAAAATCAAATTTTTACAAAAATCTGATTGAATATTTCGATTTTGATAAAAATTTCGACTTTCAGTAAAAAATTGTATTTTTTAAAAGAAAATCTGATTTTTATAAAAAAATTAAAATTTTTTAGAAAAATTTGATTTTTATAAAAAATTTTGATTTTTATGCAAAAATTTTTTTTGTTAGAAAAAATTTTGATTTTTAGAAAAAATTTTGATTTTTTAGTAAAAATGTTTATTTTGGCATCGCTGTAATCACGGTTGAAACTGACTCTCAACTGAGACTTGGTCAGCCAGTTTCATTAATCTGAAAAAAATGAGTTTCATGCTTCACAAAACTTTTAGGTCATTTAATTTAATTTTAAATTTACTTATAATTTAAAAAAAAAATATTTATTCATTACTTTAATTTTAAAAAATATTTAAATATTTAAATCATATCATTCATTTTTATAATTTTTCTCTAAAACTTTCATTAAAGTGTTGGAACAACATATTAAAAATTTAGAATGGGACCATGAGGGACCTGAGAAAAATAAGATTTACCAAAAAAATAAAAAAAATTAGTTATTTCATTAATATTTTTTTAAATATTCAATCACAGTAATTGTAATTGAAAAAGTGAATCATATCGAAATTTTATTATGAAAATTCACTGTACGATTTTATTATTTGAAGTAATTTTTCATATTTTTAATATCATACAGTCGTCATTTTTTAAAAACAATTTATTCATTACGAATTTAATTTGTAATTGTAATTTAAAATTCCAATTACAAATTACACGTTAATTGTAATTGTGTTTTTAATAGATTACTGAATGTAATCATTAACCCCCCCCCCCCCCCCTGGTGTAGAGTATAATTGAAATTCAATAACAGAATAACTAATTTAGGGATCCATTAATACAGGAATCCAAGCGAAAGCAGGTCTTTGATCATAATTCAGAATTTTGAGAGTGTATTGGACATTTGTACATTATGCCATAACACAGTGATTTTTTTCAGAGTTCAGAGTTCAGAGTTCAGTTAGACATGAAAAAGTATTCATTCCTTCATCATATCGATCCCTTATTTTTCAATGTAACAATTTAAAATATGTAGTTGTTGAAAGACCTCAACATTGTCATCCCTGAAATGTTAAACTGGACTTCATTTTGTTTTATTTTTTAGTTTAAAAACTGTGAATTAAATGTACCACAGATGAAAACATGTTGCACATACATATGTATGTATGTATGTATGTATGTATGAATGCATGTACATTAGAGTGGCCCCGTTTGTATGGAGTATCGTTGTTTTCAACTAAAATTATACTTTAAGATACATTTTCTTAAAATGTTCGTCCTACTTTTTCAGATTTTTTGATTCTCCCAAATTAACAGATTAAAAGGTCTTTGAGAGGCCCATTAAACGATATAATGGGTGATTCAAGTAAAGATACTTTTTTCAATAGCCTTTTTTTGACAGATCACGTGTGAGTCGTGTCATGCGGTCATGTTATTTTTGTTTAGTATTGTTTGGCATTTCATAATGGAAAGACCTACACGCCTGAACAACGTTTACAAATCGTTCTACTTTATTACGAAAATTCACGTTCTGTGAGGAATGTTTTTCGTGCACTTCGCTCAATTAATGGTCAAGTGTACTATTCGCAACACCATCACCACGTCCAGCACGCTGTGAAGAAAATATAGTGGCTGTAGCTGAGAGTGTACACGAAGACCGTGGAGAGCCGATTGGGCGCCGTTCGCAGCAACTCGGACTGACCTATGGAACGAGTTGGCGCATTTTACGTCGAGATCTTAAATTGAAAGCGTACAAAATACAGCTTGTGTAATAACTGAAGCCGCTCGACCTTCCGCTCTTGAAAAGTTCCAAGAAGATCCGACGTTTTCGAGGCAAATTTTGTTCAACGATGAGGCCCATTTCTGGCTCAATGGGTATGTAAACAAACAAAATTGCCGCGACTTTGACGAAGAATAACCTGAAGAGATTCAAGAACTGCCACTTCATCCAGAAAAACAACGGTTTGGTGTAGTTTGTGGGCCGGTGGAATCATCGGTCCATATTTCTCTAAAAATAATACCGTTGCGAAGGCGACCGTTATCGTGCCATGATAACCGACTGTTTGATGCCTGAAATCGAAGCTGGTGATCTTGGCGACATTTAGTTTCAGCAAAACGGCGCCACTTCCCACACATCACATCAATCAATGGATTTATTGAGAGAACACTTCGGTGAGCACATAATTTCACGTTTTGGGCCAGTCGATTGGCCACCAAGATCGTGTGATATCACACCGTTAGACTTTTTCCTGTGGGGATATGTAAAGTCTAAAGTTTATGAGGACAAACCCGCTTCGATTCAGGCCTTGGAAGAAAACATCACGCGTGTCATTCGCCAGTTACCAATCGAAATGCTCGAACGAGTCATCGAAAATTGGACTCAACGGTTAGACCATCTGCGACGTAGCAACGGCCAACATTTGATAGACATAATCTACAAAATATAAATGCAAAGAATGTTCTTTCAAATGATAATAAACATTAACCATTAAATTTAAATTTTCTGTGTTTTTTTCTTTAAAAAAGTAGTGAACCTCGAAATGGATCACGCTTTACTTATGTAACATGAATTTCTGATTAGTTACCAAAATATCCGAAATTTAAAAAAAATTTGTTGTTTTTCCAAAAATGTTTATTTTTGATCTTTTTACACAAAAATTAATTGAAAAGATAATACAATCTTTACATCATTACGTATGTATATTTAAACGGTTTTTCTGTTTTTTTTTTTTTTTTTTTTTTTTTAGAAATCGTTTGAATTTTGTTCTATATTTTTTTTTTTAGATATTCACCAAATTGATATTTTCTACATAATCGAGAAACAAGCCAAAAATTGGTGCAAAAAATACAAGTATTTTTTAAAGAAATATTTGTCTAAAATTTGATTTAATTGGAATTTTTAAAGCGATAATATTTCGCTATAATTGCTTAGACTTATGTGTATTGTATTGTAATAAATTTCTTCAATTATTTCTATGTAAGAAATTAAAGTATAGATTTTTTGCAAAAAAAAAAAAAAAAATAAATGTCGGATATATTTGGACCTAATCTGAAATTTTTGGAACGATATTAAGCGTCTTCCCCCTAAACCGTAAAAAAATTAGTATATTTTAATTCAGCTCAAGCAAGAATGACGTCAGGACATACATTTTATTTTAGGTCATTCTAATGTACTTACATACATTCATACATACATAAATATGTATTCACCCAGCAGTTTATTTGGTGGCATTAACCTACTTTTAGGTAGTAAGATTCTTTGGTGTACAACTACCTGTCGCTCTCCCAATTGCCACTTTACTGCAAGAAGCAAGAAGAAGACGAAAAGAAGATAAAAAAATGTTTACTGACTCATTGTAACCAGTAAAATGATTGTGTGTCCAAAAAAAAAAAAAAAAAAAAGAGCCACCTCATAGTCGTGAAGGTGGCGATTGCTATTTTACTGACCCTTTAGTAGTCGTAGCTGATAAAGTAACTAGTAGCAGTCAGTCAAGCAACTAGTTCGGAACATCCATTAGAAACTGCTGGTAAGTGTATACTACACACAATGTATGTATGAATGAATGTATATATGAATTTACATGTACATACATATGTACATGTTGATTTATTTATTCATTGTACACTCAGTCCTATAAATAAACATGCGGCTTAATATTTCATAAATGAAATTAAGTGAAAATTCATATAAATGTGAAGATTATGATAAAACTATTTTAATTCAATAATATGGGAAGATCATTATTTTATAAAAAAAAAAAAAATACTTTTTATAAATAACTTTGCTTTTCAAATAGGATTAAGTTTATAAGGATTTCTTTAACTACAAGCAATTAATATTGCTAAGTATTGACATGTAGAGACAATTACACTAAGGGAACAAATTCGATTCAAAATTCACCATGGCTGTGGTCACATTGACAATTTACGGTATCGGCTTTCTGATAACATTCGTATA
The DNA here is from genome assembly GCA_932274085.1 of Protocalliphora azurea. NCBI lineage: Eukaryota > Metazoa > Arthropoda > Insecta > Diptera > Calliphoridae > Protocalliphora > Protocalliphora azurea. The sequence continues at coordinate 46,943,733 of OW026523.1, forward strand.
CAAAAAATAGATAATATAATATAATTTAATAATTCGACACTGAACTGTTATCAACTTGTTTCCAATTGGTTTTAATTTTCCTTAATGATTTGAACACGCATTGAATTTGAATACATACGTGGCAGATTCACTATTGACATTGAATGGTATCGTTTTCAACACGAATATATGTGATCGATTTTTATCTGGGTGTATGACTCATTTAGTCCCAATTCCATTTCATTGTTATCCTGATTTTTAGAAAAATACCGTTTTCTGGATACCGGTATTTTCGGGAATGGTAAATCCCGAAAAAAATATTTTTCATAATTAAAATAAAATTTTTTAAATAAATTCAACGAAAGATTAAATGAAAGTATATTATAGTACATAAAAAGAGGTTCAAATTAAATCTTAGTGCTAAAAAGATGACCAAAAGTAATGATTTTAATTCATATTTGTCATTCGAAGAATATTTATTTTTTGACTTGTGTCTTATTCACCGCTTTTTATGTTCCCCTTTAACATACATTTTTCGCATTAAATCCTACAGCTGATAATTTTAAATTTTTCTTGATCTAAATACCTTCGAAAGATATGCCAAATTTATGAACAGGTCGAATTTTAATAATTCGTTGGTTTGTCCATTTACTTTGTCCTGTCACATTTTCCAATTTTTTCAAAATTCAACTCGAGGGAGGTTTTTGGCGCTATCTGGGAATCTAAACTTGATTGATTCAATGTAACCACGCCTTCAAGATTTAATAACTTCTTGAAGTAATACCAAACTTATGAGTAGTTTTATACAGTATTGCCAGATGAGGATATTTAACCCCCCCCCCCCTTCAACAAGAAAAAGAGACTTTAGTTTGATTTCAAATCACATTGGGGTATTGGGGATTTTTGTAAAATATATTCGAACGATTTTCTATTTATAGAAAACTCTTTAAAATTTAATTTTGAGGAAAACTTTTGATTAATTTGCAATTTACAGCAAAATTTCGATAAACTTTCTTTTTATAGGGAATTTTTATATTTATTTTCGATAATTTCTTTTATAAGAAATAAAAAATCATTTTATGCTTTATTTATACTTTAAAATGGGGAACATTTGGGATATTGAGCTTTAGTTTGAGGACATGAGATAAAGTTTTCCTGGCAACACTGATTTTAAAAGTAGGCTTGTGATTAATAATGCCCTTAATTGAATTAAATTGATTTTGTCCTTAACTCTTTTATAATTCTTTTTATTTTATGATATTTATGAAATATTAGGTCATATACTACAAATTTATGTGACTGAGTGTATATTTCCCTTATTTTCAAATATTTACGATGACTATTAGTAGATATTACTTCATTGTGAATTTGTTGTCTTGTACGCAGTACCCTACAATGTCGCCATATTCATTTGTAATCTTTGTCGATACTTTTATCGTATTTACTTCATTTTTAATTTTTCCTTTATTAATGTTTTTTTATTTCCCTTTTTGTCTGTTTTACATTTTATCTACACCTTCGTTTTCTTCTCCTCCACAACACTTTTTAAGCTGACATGCGCGTAAAAAGGAGACCAGCACAAAATAACAACAGAGAACAAAGCAACAACACATTTGCTCGATTGTATTCTCTTTAAGAGGGGAACGCGGAGAGTGGTAAAATATTAATATGAAATCTTTTTTTAAAGAGCGTGAGGGGAAATTGTGAACATTAAAAATATAACAAAAAAAAAAAATTGTATGTATAATATAGTGGTGGTTTTATGTTGTTTCTTTTTTGCTTTTTTTTATTCTGTTTTTTTCCTTGGCTATAAAATTTGTCTGGTACAGTACCGCATGTTAGTTGTTTGCCATTTTTTAAGTCGATTCCGTTTTGTTGCATTGTCTCTGCTGAGCATATACCATATTCACATATTTTTTTTTTATTTTTGAAATTAGCGTGAGAGTGTGACTTCATGTTATTTTTGTTAAGGTAATAAATTATTTCCTTATCTTTTTTTATTGTTTTTCCGTTCGAATTCATGTTTGTATTTCTTTAAAATGTTAATGGATTTTCTTGTTTGTAGCAATTATAAGTGTGTGCGTGTGTATTTCTTCTGATTCTGTTGACATTCTTTAGTTGTGTGCTTTAATTTAAGTATGAATTGTTATTATCACACCCCTTTTCTTAGTTCATTTTCTTTGTTTAGTAATTTGGTGGTGTAGGTTGCTATAATTATTATTAGGGATGATGATGAAATATTCAATATATTCATTTTAATTTCATTTGCATATTTTGTGACCTCTAAACTTTATTTATTCACATTTGTGGTTTACCTGTCTAAATAAGGCGTGGTCAACGGCGGTTGCTGTCAGGGTTGTCAAATTTTTTTGAGCCTGTCGCTAAATTTGTTAATCACAAATTGATTTGGTTTATTAAAGAAAAATAAAAAAATTAACAAACATTTTTGGTGTTTTCTTAATGATTTTTAATTTTTAGTGATTCGTATAATTTATACATAAATGGAAATTCAGATTCAACAAAGTCAATGATAATTACAGTAGATAATAGTAATTGAATAGAAAATTAAATTATATCTTAAAAATACATTTTTTTTGACATACAGTGCCGAGCAAAAGTCGCGCAATATTTTCTAGGTTTGCCCTTATTTAACTGTAAAATTTTTAATACTGGAGATGATGCTATAAACATTTCAGTATACATACATATATTTCCAAATTTGTATAATTTTATATATTAAAAAAAAAAATTAGAAAAATGTCGAAAGGAAAATATTTTGAATAAAATAAAATGTCAATTCTTCCACTTTTACACTTAATGTTATATGTTTAAATAAAAATAAAGAACAACGATGATGAACGATAATTTTAAACTTTAATATTATATTTTTTCTTAGCCTTTTTTGATTTGCCATTCTAGGTGTGACATTTAATAATTCAAATTTATTTATTTTATTAGAGCAAGATTAATATTATTAATAATATTAGAAATAAATGCTTAAACTGAAAATGGAATATTGCATTTAAAAGAAAAACATGAATAAAAGAGAAAAATAGCACATCGCATAAAACCGACTCTACCCTACAATAACCCATTTGCCAAATTTTTGGTAATAAATCTATATCTCCTAAACTACTACTAGATCTAAGAGTTGTATAGCAGGACATAAGATTTCACAGTGTCAAAGTTGACACTCATTTTCTGTAAATTGCTTTGCCAAATAAGCTCACTCACCTAAGTTATCTCTTACAGTTAAAAATATATTTACGCTTGAATTTTGATTTTTTTTTTGCCTCGACTTTATTTCGTTTTTCGGGAATAAGTCCTGAGGTATATGAGGGAAAATTTTTTAAAAAAATGTTCTGTAATTTGCAATATATTCCGAAATAATATGCTGAAAAAAAAATTTTTTTTTGATTATCTCAATTCGTCTAGACATGAAAAATTTTCAAAATTTGCACTCTGAAGTTAGTATGAAAAATGACAATTTTTTAACAAAAATATACGAGGGTGGATCAATAAGTCCATGACTTTTCGAACTTCCCTCGTAGTTATATGAAATACAACACTATTCGCATCAAGTATCACCTGTTAATAGACTATTGATCAAGTGTCGTCGTTGCGTAAAAAATAGGATTTTTCAAGGTCCTTAAAATAGGCATTTGTTTGGTCAATAATTTCATCGTTGGAGCTGAATCTCTTTCCACCGAGCCATTTCTTTTGTTTTGGAAATAGGAAGTAGTCACTAGGGGCTAAATCCGGAGAATATGGTACCAATTCGTAGCCCAATTCATAGAGTTTTGCCATTGAGACTGCACACGTGTGCACCCGTGCATTATCTTGATGAAAAAGAACTTTTTTCTTGGCCATATTGGATCGTTTCCTTCTAAATCCTCATTAAATCGGTCTAATAAGTTGGCATAATATTCTTCGTTTAATGTTTTTCCCTTTTGAAGGTAATCGATGTGGATTATCCCAAAAAACTGTTGCCATCACTTTATTGGCCGACAAACTTACCTTGGACTTCTTCGGAGCAGGTTCATCCGGAGAAACACATTGTTTAGACTACTGCTTGGTCTCCGGAGTACAGTACTGGATCCATGTTTCATCCACAGTTACAAAACAACGCAAAAACTCATTCGGATTGCGGTTAAACAACTCCAAACAATCCTTTGAAGTTGTCACACGTTTAAGTTTATGTTCAAATGAGAGCAAACGCGGCAGACAACTTTTTTTAAACCCAGCTGATCATTTAATATCGAAACCACACTGACATATGAAATGCCTATGGCATCAACAATCTCACGCACTTTTACTCTTCGGTCGGTCAATACCGTATCGTGGATTTTTTCGACATTTTCGGATGTACTGACCTCAATTGGCCGTCCAGAACGGTCAGCGTTATTTGTACTTGTGCTACCACAACGAAAGTCAGTAAACTACTTTTTTACCATTGAAATCGATGGTGCAGAGTCCCCATAGTAGCAGAAAATAATGTTTAATGAGCGCTCGAAATTCACTTTTTTCCATTTTTTGAAAAATACACGAGGTTGTATGTTTTGAACAGCTGTTAAACGTAAAATAAATGACGACACTTGCTCAAAATTTGACAGTAGTCTATTAACAGGTGGTACTTGATGGGAATAGTGTTGCATTTCATATAACTACGAGGAAATTTCGAAATGTCACGGAGTTATTGATCCGCCCTCGTAGTACTTTCCACTTTTTTCTCAGCTTTTTTAATAAACAATTTTTTTTTTTACATATTTCAAAGACAAGGCTTTGTGATTTTATTACGAATATTACGAGTATCTCGGTTACACAAAAAACATTTGGAAATGCACAGTAAAATATTATAAAATATTGAATTTAGTGGGAATTGATTTGAGTTAACAGTTTTGAGGCCATTATATTATCTTTTTTAAAACGACGATCATTGAATTGGTAAATAAATCTATTATCAATTCATATATGTACAGTGATGGCCATAATTTTATCACATACTTTTTTGTACTTTTATAATTAAAAAATTTTGTTACGTATTCGTTATTTTTATCATTGTTATATCTTAATGTATTATTCCCGGTGTCAAGAATATGCGATATTATTTTACTTAACTTTTTTTTCCTTTATATTATTTTTTATTACGAACCCACAAAAAGAGGCTGGACAGTAATTTAGCACAAATCAACAAAATTTATTCCCAACACGATAAAAATAAAAACTCTAATATTAATTTCACAAAATGTTTAATATTTGGTAGGATAACCCCTATTCTTTAACACGTCTGCACATCTCCTGGGCATACTGTCCACCAGACCAATGCAGCGTTCTTTTGGTATTGCATACCAAGCGTTTTGTATTTCCGCCCATAATTCGTTGAAATTTTTGGGTTTAACAGCAGTTATGTGTAGCTCTACATCGTTCCAAAGGTTCTCTATGGGATTAATATCCGGCGATTGAGCTGGCCATTTTAAAACGTCAATGTCACTTTGATCCAAGCAACACTTCATTATGCGTGAAGTATGTTTAGGATCGTTGTCGTGAATGAAACGCCATCTAAGTGCATATGGAACAGGTCCATTCGCGAATCGATTTTAATTATTGAACCAAGATCGTGTCAAGAAAACGCAGCCCAAACCATCACGTTTCCACCACCATGCTTTACGGTCTTCGAGGTGTACCTGGGATTATGTTGCATGTTTGGAGGACGCCATACATAACGTTTTCCATCAGAACCAAATCGAAAAAATTTAGATTCGTCGCTTCAGAGGATATTTTTTCCAAAAAAGCAGGGGCTTGTCTAAGTGTTCACGTGAGAATGAAATTAGGGACTTTAAATTTTTCTTAGACACGTGTGGCTTGTGTTGTACAATACATCCACGCATTTTTTTTTTCATTAAGTCTTCTTCTAATTGTTCGTGAGGAGACGTCGATACCAAATTTTGTTGAAACTTCCCTTTGAATTTCAGTTGAGGTTTTAAAGGGGTCTGCAACTGAAACTCTATAAATAAGGGAATCCTCTTTACGTGTGGTTTTTCTAGGCCTAGCACATTGTGGAACATTTTTGTGTGTCCCATGAACTTGAATATGACTGATTGTATTGTACACCATCTTTCTAGAGCTGTTTAATATGGAAGCAATATCACAAACGGTGCTTCCTCTCGATTTTAATTTAAGATTTTAAGCAAGAAAAATTATGAAAATATCGAATGTGCTAAATTAATGTCCAGCTCAGATTAAACACTTCTTGCAATAAATCAAAAATTTAAATAAAAAGAGCAAAAGAGAATAGAAAAAATAACGGTCCATACTGATCACGTCGTACACAACACTCTTGGGTAAGATGTTTACTTAATTTTCATGCCTTAAACAAAATAAATGCATTTGAATACAACGTAAATGTATGTGCTAACCTAATATCCACCACTGTATATCTCTGTATATCTCTATAATCACAAAACTCGGTAATAATATCCATATAAATCGTTATACATATGTATCTGTTTAGAATAAACTAATTCGGTTGTTATATAGCTTCATAATATATATTTGTATATTCCCAGCAAAAACTTTTTGATTTTCGATAATGACAACTACTTATTAAAGTAGTTTCTTGGTAATGAGGCATCATTATTATTTGCCTACTCTGTATTACATTAATAAGTACTCAATAGTATAATAGCACAGTAATACTGCAATCACGTGAACGAGTTGGCTAGAGCGCCGGATTAACAACCAGAAGTTTGTTGTTTCAACCCCATTCTGAAGCTGTTAGTTTTTTATAACAAAATGATATTTTAAACTAAAAAGGGTTTTTGTCGCTTAGGATGCTATGTGCGAGATGGTGTACTGAGTAAGACGTTAATCAGTAAAAACGAATGTTTAGTGTGTGTCCAAGTTCGAGTCTCACTGACGGCAAAATTTTTTTTTTTTTTTTGTTTTCGTTTGGGTACATATTTTTTAGTACCCCTAGAGTCAAAAAATAACTACATTAATTTGTGGACAACTCGAACAAAAATAACTAGTTATTCAGACAAAAAATAAGTAGTTTATTTTTGTTTCCAATTATACCTTCTAGCTTACCAGGAAAGCAAAGTTTTTGCTGAGTTAGGCTGGTTAAGAGAAACATACTAAACGCTTTAGAATTTAAAAATATACAAAATGCTTATAAGTATAAATATGTACATATATGTGCATATAAACGTATAGCAAATATAATTGTATTTTAAAACATACTGAATCATTATTTAATAAGTCTTTTTTAGTGGAACCAACCAAACTACAGTTATTTATCGACGTAACACTGAAGATGTCCTTTTTTTTAACAATTCATACAAGATATTAATAATATTAATAGATAAGTGTGGACCAATGGAAAATTAAACTTGGAAAGAGCTGACAAAACAATAGTGTCACTTTTACATCTTTTAAGCTTTCGACAAAACTTTAAAACAATACCCCATCAGAAACTGTTTATTAAATTTATGTACTTTAAAGTGATTTTTGAAAGTGGATCTTATATGCCAACTTTGGTCAGTTATGAACCTACTCTCATGCATATTAAAGTTATTTTCAGAAGTGGGGTATATATGAGATATCTTGAGGACTCATCTTCGTTAAACTTGGACTCTGATTTATGCTCATATAGAAGTGACAGACTTAATTGGCCGAGAATGTGGTTCTAAGTACCACTTGTTTTTACGTTACAAATCTTAGGTATGCAATACATAAATGTTTAAAAGTATTGTAAAATATAAATTTCTTCCTTTTATAATTCAAGATAAGGAATCATCTTAGACGTTAAATAAATGAAATATCATCAACAGTGAAATAACTCTCAAACGAAGGAGAACTGTTGTGATAATCGTGAATCGTGGCAAAAAAAAAAAATGATTTTGGTCTCTAAACAAGTAATAACTTGGCATAAAAAATATGGTTACAATTCATATAACGATATTGAAGGTAATGAAAGTGAATGTAATAAATAAAAAATTCAATGTCACTAAAGGGGTATTTAACAATATTTTCCATACCTTAGAAAGTTTTTCAACTAAAATGTATGCAGGTTCCTGGCATAAGCCTGATAGTTTTAAAATTACTTCTGGAAATAAATAAATTATGTATATAAATTAATTCATATTTTATTTAATAATGAAATGTATTCAACCATTTCAATAATAGATTAAGAAATATTTTTATAATTTTTATACTCTATTATATTTAATTTTCACAAAAATGTCAATATATGTATATAAAATTATAAACCATATGAACACTGTAATATTTTTTCATTTGGTATCACGAATTATTTTTTTTGACTTTTTGTTATTATAACCGTATTATATTAATTACAGTAACTGAAAATATAGTTAATATTAAAATGTTTATAATACAAACACTTCTTTAATAGCAAATAATAATATTTAGTGGAAGTACTTGAATGCAGTTCAATTATTGCTCCCAAATGTTTTCAGTTCACTATTAATCGAGCATAATTTATTACAATTACTAACAAAAAAATCTATTATAAATATATTTTCACAACTACAGTTATCCCTCGATTTACGCAATACTTCATTTACGCGGTTTCTTATAACACGATTCAATAATAGTTACAATATTTAATGCGAACTTAATATAACACATTTAAAAAATAGTGAATTGGGCGAAATTTTTGAAAAAAAAAATTAATTATTTAAAGAAATAATGGCTACAAAACAAAAAAAAAAAAAAAATCATTAATAATTTATAAGCGAAATGTTGCATAATTGCTAGATAGAAAAAGTACAATTTTTGTTTATAGATTAAAAGAAGGAGATATAATTGGAAGCAAAAATAAACTAATAATTTTTTTGCCTGAATAACTAATTATTTTTGTTCGAACTGTCCACAAATTCATGTAGTTATTTTTGGACTCCAGGGGTACTCAAAAATATGTACCTAAACGAAAATAAAAAAGAAAACTTGGGCACAAAGTAATCATTCGTTTTTAAATGTCTAACGTCTTACTCAGTACACCATTTCGTACTTAATTTTCAAAAAGACAAAAACTTTTCATACCCTACACCACCATAGGTGGTTGGGGTATTATGCGTTTGTGTTGATGTTTGTAACACGTATAAAAAGTTATTCAATACCCATCTTAAAGTATACACAATCGACTAAGAATCACTTTTTAAATCAATCTAGCGATGTCCGTCCGTCCGTCCGTACGTCCGTCTGTCTGGCTGTCCATGTAAAACTTGTGCACAAAGTACGGGTAGCAATTTTAAAGATAATTCAATGGAATTTGGCACGTGGGAATTGTATGATACAAGGACGAAGCCAATTGAAATTGGTTATGATCGGTACATTATTTCACCAAGCCTTCATACAAATGTGCTCCCGGAATAGGTGTTTAACGATCATAAATGCCTCAAATATAGCAATATTTTAGTGATATTTTAAACCATAATTGACCATAGCTCCCATATAAAACCCTCTTCCGAAAATCACTTTAACGTGCATAAATCACATACATATATTAATATTAAGTTTATATTCGACACAAATAAATTTTATATAAGTAGAAATCACAGTGCCAAATTTTATGAGGATCGCTCCATAATTTACCATAGCTCCTATATAAGCCCACTTTCGGGAATCGTCCTAAAGTGCATAAAATCATCTAGATGTTAGTATCAACTCATTATTCTGTATTTGTATATTTTACTTTACAAAATATCAGTTAAATCGGTTGAATAATTTAAATACTCTTATTTTGCATACAACCTTGTTGTGAAAAGTCTATGCAAAAAGGGAGGGGGCATTTAAAAAAAGAAAAATCTTATATAATATCTAAGAGAAGCTTTTTACTCTATAAAAAAATAAGTACTCATAAATACGTTGAAATTTATTAATTTAAATATTTTTTGTTTACACACGTAATGAAAAAAGTGCTTCTAAATGTAAATAAGGTCAAAGAGTAAGTAATAAACGTCATATGCAACTAAACTAGAGACAACAAATATTTATTTGTGTAATTTTGGTTCTATAAAAAATCTAAAAAGTGGCTAAAATGAAAACTTTAAAAAAGATCAAAAAAGGCTAAATGCCCCAAAAAATAAAGCCAGAAAAAAGTTAAATTTATTTTATTTCTTTTTTTTTTAATTTACGATTTTTTCATTTTCATTAGTTTTGAATATATTTTTTACAGATATTGTAATAAATTTAAAAATTAAACATAGAGAACAAGTTTAGGGATCTTGTGTAAGGTTTTCTTATAGATGATGGCAGAGACGGGGGGATGTAATTAATAAAAGGGCCAATCTATAAGAAAATGTTTAATTATAATTACTCATGTAGGAGAAATTATAATTGTAGGGATGATAAAAGATAAAAGAAGAGTAATAAGATTAGTGTTAAAGCCATAGGGTCGCTGGCTGTATCGGCTTAAAAAAAACTCACCTTTGCTGGGTTACCTTTATGAAATGAAGATTAGGATTCGGTTGATTTCAATTCAAGTTTGGGTTTTATTACAATCTTCAGGTTGCAGTAAGTATAACTTCTATGTAAGTTAACTTAAGTATAAGTTTTAGGTTAAGTACAAGGTTTAAGTTAAAGTAATTATAAATTTAGAGTTATTTTAGATGATGCGATCTTCTTGTAGGATGGTTAGCAAGTGACTTCTTTTATTTTTTCTTGACAGCAATAGTAGTTATTAAGTAATGGATTCCAATAAGTTTCGGTTTTTTTTAACGAAACCCGATTTATAAAAATTACACTTAAAAAAGTTAATGTCGTATATTACTTGATACAATAATTAATATAAAAATTATAATTTAAGTGTCCAACTAGTTTGGACACATAGAAAGGCTACCAACAAAATGCCCAATTAAAAATTGCCTAGAAAATTCCCATACAAACTCGGGTTATATTTTATATGAAATACGACCCAATGAACACTCAAACATTCTAGAAGGACAAATATGAATAGTTAAATGTCTTTAGAAATGAATAATAATTATTATTATTATTATTATTATTATTATTTTCTGTTTTAACTGAAGAATATGCGATTATATCACACTGATCATTCCAAGTTCAAATTTTGAAAAATGAAATTTGTTTTTTTTTTTTATTTCACTAAACATTTGAGTTTAGTAGGAGGCAACGTATGAGTTTCTGAGCGGATAAATATTAAGCTTCAGTTGTCTAAATTTAAAATATTCCAAAATATTTGTCAATGCCAATTTAACAATACATTTTCAACCGCATAAATTGAAACAACCAATTAAAAAAATTATTAACATTCAGTGGACCAAAAGTCTTAAAGTTTAACGGATTTTAGGTTATAAAGCTTCAAAAAATGTATTTTTCAAAGTTAACTTTTTTTGTAATTATTGTTATATTTTGCTTTATATTTATTATTTTACAGTTATATTACATTTATTTAAACATGCTCACGTTTTGTCCTTCTAGACTTGGAATTCGATCCACTGTGCAATGTTGTGAAGTGATTTTATTTTTATAACTTCTAAACTGTAATTCCTTTCTGATGTAATTTTTCGCTTTTACTAGAGTTTTCTTAAATTTACATTTATAAATAAATTATATGTTTATAATAATTATTATCGATTTAGAAAGTCCATAAAATTATATAGTTAAGTCATTTTTAATTTAGAGAATGAAACGCTGCCGGTGAAAATTTTTGATCACTTCCCTTTTTTAAAAAATAAAATTTTAAAAATATTTTGTGACTTTAAAAACATAAATATTACCATATTTTCTATTTAACCTGTTCGGTAGATAAAAAAGCTTTGAGATTGATAATTCAATTTTACCAGTTAGGTTAAGATATAAAATAGGTAATTACACCCGTAGTTATCTCTGTTATAATACGGACATAAGTCCGGGAATTCCAAAGTATATTACGAAACTGAATCGAGGAGCTACAATACTGAAAGTGATTAAATCAATAGATTTCATTATATTTTAGATGAACATGGTTATATGGCAGATATATAAAAGTACAGAAAAAAATGTAAGAATTCATTGTCCTACTGATATAGAATAATACCGATAATGCGAAACACTTGTGTGCCATATTTTATTCACAAACAACTTTTGCTCTCTCTCTCTCTCATTTTCTTTAGAGTTTAAATAACTTAACAAGTTAGAGCGTTATATTCGGCACAATATTATAATTATAATAAAAATTATGCCTTAAAGTATGTTTTCATATTTTCACATTTATACTTTATCTAAATTTTTTTCCAAACTACAAGAATTTAAACAAAATCATAGAACAATTGTGCTGGCTAACGATCGTACTTTTTTTTTGATACTATTTAATATGCGAAAGTACCGAAGTACTCCCGCGAGTAATTTGATACTCTCAAAACTATTAGTTAATTATTTACTATTCGATTCTCACTTTAACTTCTTAAAGAAATATTTATATATATTTTGAAGATATTTAATACTTATTTCCGAATAGAAACCTTTTATATTTACACTTGGTGTTCAGAAGTAATTATGAAATTGTGTCGAACATTATTCCTTGACTAAATGTTTGAATTCGGGTTCCCAAAATATTTCATATGTAACTAAGATAATTCATATAAGTTTATAGGACAAATAAACTAAATTATAGAAATATTTGTGCTATAGATCGATGATTTAAATTAGAGTAAAAGTAACTTATTTCATTTCAAAACTGTAAACGAAAATCACTTCCACAAATTTCAAGTTTCTATGTTTTGCAAATCAAAGTTCAGTGAAAATAAAAATGTAGAGAATTTCAAAAATAATAGATAATGCATTTTAAAAATAATAATAAAATAACAATGATAAAGAGCTCCTTTTTAAGGAATTAATCTTCGAAGATTTCTTTCTCTGTAATATTGTTTCAGGAACAGGACTAATTTTTGTTTAATATTCATATTTTGTTATAATATTAATTTTTGATATACAAATTCTATAAACATTATTTGAGTTTAAAAAATACAAAAAATTAATTGGTATCTATTAAAAAATTTTATTTTGGTATTTTTTCTCTTTTGAAACCGAAAAATATTTTCATTTTCCATCCCTGCTTAACACGTATTCTTACTCTCTTTTAATTAGTCGATGCTGAGAGTGCGAAGAGTACAAAATGCAATGGAAAAAATGAATGAAAAAAAATTGTTTGATAACCAAATTTTTTAATATTAATGTCTTAAGATAAAGTTGGTGAAATGTGAATTATACTTTTTATGGCAATATTAATAAATTTATGTATAAAGAAAGCAAAATATATTAAAAGATATAATTTATATAATAATAAAGCACCATGTATAACTAACGTTTTTCATTTACTAAACCCAACTTTTCTTTTAGTGCATTTCTTCTACCTCTCACTAACGCAACTACATTTTCAGTCATTGACATCTCTAATGTAGATACATCACAGTTATAAAAAGAGGTGGTAAAGAGGCCTTCCACAAGGCCTCTTCCGATGTCATTGCCTTCTGAAGAAGTGCTTCAAACAGATCTTCTGAAGAAATGCTGTCAGCAGGTCTTTACACTATTTAATAAAACATTTTTTTATTTATATAAAATATTAATTTTTTATTTTAAATTATTGCAAAAAATTTAAAACTTAAAACAAACAAAAATTCAGTATTTAAAAACATATTTGAACTTTTGACCAAACATCTTTAGTCGAGAAAAGACAATTTATCCAAAAATTATCATTTTCATAGAAATTTTTGATTTTTTTAATTGTTTAACTCTCCTGAAAAATATTCAAGTTTTTGTTAATTTGTTTTGTCAAAAGTAAACAATAGCTTTGTTTCCGTACTCTAAATTGGAAGCATGCGGGATCCCAATGTTACCGAAAAGCGTTCCCGTACTCGAAAATTATGCAAATGAGAGCTATTTTGAGAGAATAATGTTCTTCTTCTTCTTACACGAAATAGCCCAGAATATACGAATAGATTGTGTAAATTATGAAACAATTAAAAAATAAAAATATACAATAAAAAAATTTTAAATTTAAATTTAAAAATGAATAAAAAAATATTTATTTTTGTTACTAACAGGAATGTGTACTTTTGTGCGTTGTTGTATTTCTGTGAGAGAAAAATGAGCTTTTTCTCATTTTACCGCACTTTACCCAAAAAGTATGGAAACAAACCTAATACGAGTATAAACAATTCAGTTTTTTTTATAAAATACATACATACATACATATAATAAAAACTATAAATTAAAAATAACATTAAGTTAGAAAAACACAACTCACCCAAACAACGCATTACACAAAACTAAATGAATTCTTATTATTTTTTGGAATTTCTGCTTTGAATTTTGATATTGTTTTTGTAACTTTTTCTGAATGGTTTTGTTTTTCTTATAGCAAAAAAAAAAAAAAAAAAAAATATTGTAATAGAATTGTTGTTGCTTGAAACGAAATATATTAAAACAAATACACTGCCTGCCACTTGAATAAGGAATCACATTTTTTTAACTTTAATTAAGTATATCTCCTAAACTAAAGTTCAGAAAAAAATAATTTTTTGCGCAACCAAATTTCAAAGTGTTGGCATTAGTTTCCTGAAGAAATAAAAAATATACATATTTTGTTATTCTAAAATTATGCATTTATTTAAAGACATGTATTTCTGTGGTACTATTTCGTGTGTCACTTGAATAAGGAATTCTTTTAATATTAATCAGAAAGGCAATGATTTGAATTTCTTTCAATATAAACGAATAGAGAATTTTTAATTTGATAGTTTTTAAATAGTTTTTATTCAAAATGGGACGCGGTAAAACTCTTAATAACTCTGAAAAAGAAAAGATTCTGATTTTGAAATCTCGGGGTCAGAATTAATAGAGGAAAGACATTTGTGTACAATTATTTAAATAACGTGGAAAGATATGGAAAAAAACATGAAAGGACGGAAGAAAATGGCAACAACTCCAAAAGAAAGACGAAAAATTTTTAGAATTGCATAAAATTCTGCCATGTCGGTATCAAAAATACGTGAAAAAAGTAGAGTCAGTGCCAGTCTAAGAACAGTGCACCGTATTTTAAAGTCTTGCCCATACATAGTCCGACGAAAATTGCAAAAAACCACCACCTAATGATAAATGCAAATCACAACGTCTACAGTTTGCCAAAAATACAATGACATGGTCCGACAAATGGTTTAAAGTTGTATTTTCCGATGAAAAAAAGTTTAATATTGATGGTCCCGACGGGTATAACTATTAACTATAACTTCCATGACCTAAATCAGGAGGAATTATTTTTGAGACAGACACAGCCGAGAGGGTGGAATAATAGTATGGGGTGCCATTTCATATTATGGTACCATAGAATTGGTTTTTTTTTTATCCAACAAAATGACTGCAACGACTTACAAAACCATTCTGGAGGAAGCATTTCCAAAATTTAATGATTTCTTTGGACCCATACCTTGGACGTACCAAAACGACAACGCTCCGATTCATACCGCCAGAGCAGTAAAATAATGGATTAATCAACAAGGTGTTCAACTTTTGGATTGCCCCCCATATTCACCAGACCTGAATCTAATGGAACATGTCTGGGGTTGGCTTGCAAGAAAAGAAGCATGGAGTTCAATTTCGCTAAATTACTTAGAGTCATTATACAAGTCAATGCCAAATCGCATTTTTGAGGTTATTTCTAAAAGTGGTGGCAGTATTCATTACTAATTGAATGCTAGAAGACAATAACTTTCATTTTTATAACCTAAAATTTAAAAATAAATTACAATTTGCTTAGTTTTAAAATATTTCTTATTCAAGTGACACACGAAAAAGTACCACAGAAATACATGTCTTTAAATAAATGCATTAATTTTAGTATAACAAAATATGTATATTTTTATTTCTTCAGGAAACTAAGGCCAACACTTTGAAATTTGATTGCGCAAAAAATTATTTTTTTCTGAACTTTAGTTTAGGAGATATATTTAAATAAAGTTAAAAAAAATGTGATTCCTTATTCAAGTGACAGGCAGTGTATAGTTTCTTACTCTCGTTGAAGGCCTTGCTATATAAGGCTGGTTATCATGAGCAACTGCATCTTAAAGAAGGTGTAACTAGACCTTCTAGAAGACCTGTACGATGGAGGCCTTGATATTTTTACCGCTGAGACGCTTATACAATAAACAACAACACACGATTATTGCAATGCTTCCATTTTCAACTAAAAACAAAAAAACACTGGAAGACATTGCAATGCTTTCTATATATGTGTATGTGTGTGTATATTTTTAATAATTTGTTTAGTTTTTTTGACTATAACTGAGTTGCTTATGGACCGATTTTTTTAATTCAAAAAACTGAAAATTCAAAAAAAAAAAAATTACAACAGAATCGCTCAAAAACGAATTTTGAAATTTTTAAAGAACACAAAGTCCAATAATGAATTTAGACCGATATATCAGTTACTAATAAACCGATTTTATATATGGGCTTAGAAAAGTTGAAAACAAATACGTTTTAGAAGTCTTTTCGGTTTTTTGGCGATATCTTGGTCATTAATTAACCGATTTTGCTGATTTTTAATAGCGTCATTCTAAGGAATATTTCCTATAATTTGATGTATAAATGCTTCCTAAAAACTGATTGCAGCAGACAGACGGACATCGTTATATCGACTTAATTATCAGTAAGGATCCAGAAAATGTATACTTTTTGAGATCTATGATGAACATTGCAGAATGACGAAATGACAAACTTTAAACCTCTGGTGAAGGGTATAAGATGTTTTGAAAATGTGTGGATTAGATTGATTTAAAAGATCTGGGCAAGAACGAAGTCCGTAGCTTATGTAGGGGCTTCAAAAGTCCAAAAATGTGTTTCGGCCGATATCTCGGATACTAATGAACCAATTAGGTTTATTTCCTCAGCACAAAAATTCTGAAAATTCTGAAAAATCCAAAGAACGAAGGGTCTAGCTTATATAGCGGCTCCAAAAATTTTAAAAAACCAAATATGATAAAAGAAGCCGAAATTTTAAAAAAATATTTATGACTGATCTATATAAGAACGAAGCCATGTCAAGGAGCTTCAAAAAGTTTAAAAATGCTTTTTCACCGATATCTCGGATATTGATGAATCGATTTTGTTCGTTTCTTACGCAAAAAAAATCAAAAAAAAAAAAATATTTCGAATTTTCTTGCAAGAACAAAACAAGAGCAAGACAAAATTACAAAATTTGTTTTTGTTAGGATTTGAAGGAGATTTAGTTCCATAAATAAACAAGTTTTTCCTTTTCATACCCTTCAGCACAGTTGTAGAGGCTTGCGGGTTTACTTTACACGCATTTTCGTTAAAATTTCTATTGAATTCATTAAAAAAAAATTATATAGTCCAGAACAAAAAACAAATTTCATAAGCGTAAAAATATTACCACATTTTTTGGAAAAAAGACAAAAAAAAAAAAGGAAAAAGGGCAAAATGAGAGAAAAATTTACCACAGCCTAAATATCTCTTAAACTAAAAAAGATAACCTACGTATTTTTGTAGAGATTTACATGGACTATCTGTGTTTAAAATTTCTTTACAACAAAATCATAAATAAATTTTTGAATATTTTTTTTTTAAAAATGACATACCCGAGATGACTAAAATTGGAGGGCCATCCACTACCCTCATGACCCGCTAGGGCATTGTGTTCCTTCAAATTAACTCGAAAATACCTCAGCTCATTACAGGTATAAATGGTATATATGAGTTTGTCATTCCGTTCATCAGAGAGCAAAAAAGTTTATATTTTCTGAATCCATGTAAGAAATGATGTCTATAGAACGATGTCCGCCCGCCCGTTTGTCTGTAGAAATGTCGACTCATTTTGATATTGACTCAAAAACGGCATTGACATCGACGTGGACAACTGGAATAAGGGTGATTAGCAGGGAAACCACAAATATGCTCTAAAAAAAGTATTTTATTATATGCATAAAATATGCAATAAAAAACTGAAAATATGCTCTTAAAAAATCCTTTTAAATGAAACAAAGTGTTTTATTATTTAGGCGAAACTAAAATGTATATATCTATTAACTGTATCGAAAAGCCTAGTTTTTAGTTCTCAAATTTTTATCACATATTTTGGTAATCCATTTACTTACCAAATCTAATTCTAAACATTAGTTTTAGTTCAGAAATAATCGAGAAGATGCATATATAAAATTAATTTATACTTTTAGCCATAGAATACAACTAGAAGTTAATGTAAAAGGCACTTGGAACGAAACTTTCAAAAAATTACTCTTTTTTTTAACAAAAACAAAATATATGTGAATGCACGTATTTTGTTGTTTGAATGAATTAGGATTTTGGCAATTGAATCAGGTTTTTTCTCTCACATTAATATCTAGTTATTAATCTATGATTATAGTTTTCATTTAACAAATAAAACTATAAAGCTAGTAACTCCTTTATAAATTTAAAGAGATAAATTTATCTGTTTCAAAATTTTAATAATTTGTTGTTACAAGTTCAGGACCCTAGAGATTTCTAACGAACTTAGGCAATAACTATTAAAATTAATTTTAAATACTGAGTATTTTTTTGTATCCCTTATTTTTTATACATTACAATTAGAAAAAGAGTCCTGAAATTTCCGGGATTCCCGGGAATTTTAAAAAGCATTTAAATGGAAGAAAATTAAGCTAAAAATCCAGCTTGAAACTATATCTTAATGACAATGATATCTTAATAAAATATAAAAATGTAATTGAAAGTATCTTGTAGATATTTTAAATTCGAGTATACAATACGTTATAAATTTGTCGGTAATATAGACGTGTGGAATTTCTCTCATAGAAATTTTGCGAAACATTAAGAAAGTTAAAAAAAGTAATTAGTGAGTCCGACAAATCATTAAACAAAAAATATTCTCTGTTATGTATAAGATCGTCTGAACGTTTTACAAAGGATATTGTAAGGAAATTTAATTGACAAGTGACAGAAGCTTCGGTTGGTTCAAAATTCTTTTTTGTGAGCTACATTTAAACGTACCTAAAATAATGAAAGGGTTCATTACTTATAACATCTTGACCAAATTTGCTTAATTTTGTGTCGATATCTACAAAACTCTTTCATGACATAATCGACATATCTGTTTTCATTTGAGTTGATTAATCAGCAGATTAACCAGTTGATCAAATTTCCTTTTCTCAGTACATTCACAATCCTGTTTTAAATCTGCTAATGCAAAGATTCATTTCAGTTGTTCAACTAATGGGAGTGGTGATAATTACAGTTTATAATCCAGGATCCCGGGAAGTCGAACAATTTTTCTTGCTGTCCCGGAAAATCAAAAAGTACGGGAAATTGCGATTACAATTCAAATTTAAAAAATGATCTGAATGATGCTAAAATATGCCATTAAGAGTGAAATATGCCAAAATATGCACTTGCAAATCGATGCCAAAATGCTTTATTTGCTCTGAAACGGATAAATATTTTATTGGTGGCTTCATTTAACTCATAAGAAAAAACATACAATTGCATATTTGTGGATTCCCTGGTGATTAGTTTAATGTTCTTGTTACCATTTAAAATTAAAATTATTATGCCATAAAAAAATTTTTTGAACATTTGGTAATTTTTTGTTTGTTTTTTTAATTCGTAAAATCTTGAAATTGAAAATCTGGTAATTGTATATAAGTTATCAAATTGAAAATCCATATATTTCTTAGAGTTGGTAACATTTTTTTATGCCAACTTAATTTTTAAGCAGCTAATAGCTATAACTACATTTGAAATTTATACCCACTTTAATTTGTATTAAAAATTTATATAGATTTTGAAAAAAAAAACAACAAAACAGCTATTATGAACTGCAATCAATAAAAATAAGTTTTTTCTTATTTACACTCAGAGAAAAAACATGGTTACGGCATTGTCACTACAATAATATTTTTTTCTCATTGTTAATATTCATTAATTTTAATAATACTGTGTTTATGATAACAATGTTTTTGTTTCAGTTTTAACATTCAATGTTCACACTCAATCAAAATTTTAATATAGTTGACCACAAAAATTTTATGTTTTTGAATATTTTTACCAAAAACAAAATTTTATTAATATAATAAATATCATTATTTCTACAAACATTAAATATTATCAACCTTTTTCCTTATTCTTAAACCATATTTCGTTTTCAAGCCATATTATTCACATAACAATAAAATGATACAAATAAATATGTTTTTTACAAATATGGTTGAAATAGTCATAACTTGTTTGTTTTTGAATATGTTTTTTTAACGTTTGTTTTCCACCTTCATTATAATTCTCATTTAGTTTATACGTGAATTAATATAAGTAGACAAAGTTTCGTAATATTTGGTGTGATTCAAGCAATATTAACTACTAGTAAAGGGTTTAGTTAATAAAAAATATCTCGCACACTATATGATGGTACAATATGAATAAACTCAATAAACAATTCATAAGAATAACAATTTTTAATTAATATGTTTTATTTTAATATATGATAAGATGTGATAATAATATGATAAACTGGGACATTAATATGATGGAATGGGATAATAATATTGTAAAATGAAATCATAGTCTGATAGACTGGGTTAATAATGTAGTAAGATAGTATAATATGAAAAATTTGAATCATAACATGTAAAAGCGAACCATGAAATCGGACACAATACGATAAAATCATAAGAATTGTTATTTATAATCATATCTATTTTTGGCTGTGATCATATATTTCAATCATAATATGTTGTTCTTAGATTATGGTCACTACAGCTATATTTTTTCTCTGCATGTATGACAGGCTTTTTAATGTATATTCATATTTTTTAAAATTATTAAATTTTTTATTTGAATTTAACAAATCTAAACTTAACAAAAGTAATTGTTTGAGTAAGAAAATTTAGAAAAATGTAAAAAAAATGGTAATATGGATAAATCTGACGGCAGTTTTTTTAGAAGATATGTGTTGATAATTTTATATTATTTCTACAATCATAACATTTTGTAAAAATTGATTTGCGAATCCGAATTTTTACTTTAATCTTAAATTTTTATTTACTAATTTCGAAAAAATGAATTAAAATATTGCCATAATTCTACAACGACGGGAAAAAATAATTACACATTTTTAAAAATTCAAAATTCACCATCAATCAAATGTTGCTTAAAAATAAGCCTAATGTTTTGTCACCAATTTTTTTCTATACGCAACCGTCTTTGAGGACAATTATATGTACATTCCCAGCAAAAACTTTGCTTTCCTGGTAAGCTAGCAGGTATAATTGGAAACAAAAATAAACTACTTATATTTTGCCTGAATAACTAGTTATTTTTGTTCGACTTGTACACAAATTCTTGTAGTTATTTTTTGACTCTAGGGGTGCTCAAAAATATGTACCTAAACGAAAAAAAAAAAAAAAAAAATTTGCCGTCACTGAGACTCGAACTTGGATACAAACTAACCATTCGTTTTTAATGACTAACGTCTTACTCAGTACACCATCTCGCACATAGCATCCTAAGCGACAAAAACTCTATTTAGTTTAAAATATCATTTTGTTATAAAAAACTAACAACTTCAGAATGGGGTTGAAACAACAAACTTCTGGTTGTTAATCCGGCGCTCTAGCCAACTCGTCCACGTGATTGCAATATTACTGTGCTATTATACTATTGAGTACTTATTAATGTAATACAGAGTAGGCAAATAATAATGATGCCTCATTACCAAGAAACTACTTTAATAAGTAGTTGTCATTACCGAAAACCAAAAAGTTTTTGCTGGGTTGTTATATTGATATTAATTTTTTAGTCTGGAATTACTTACTTAAAACATTTGACAACTTTGATTTGCCGAATAAATTTGATTTGCTAATTGTGAACACTAAATATTTTTACGAAACAAACAAGAAAACAGCTGTTTTTGGTCAGACAAAAACATTTGCCTTAAGTCAAAAATGTGGCAAGTGTGAACATTGTGTGAAAACAAGATTTAAAATATTTTCCATTATTTTGGGCGAATTTCTGTTCGATCTTACAAAATAAATATAAGGTCAAACAGAGGCAAACAAAAACTGATGCGGCAGTCCGGATGATATTATCCCTATTCCTCGATTATATCTTCTATATTTTTGTGAGAATTGTGATGGTGACTATGCGAGGAAGCTGTCCTTGTCATTGAACAAAAGGGGAGATCTTTGAGTGGGTATATGAAATCTTCGATGATGAGTGCTTAAAGGAATTATTTCCAAAAATGAAAAATTTAACAGAATTCAAAATAATGGCATGCCAAACAGTTCTAGTATAACAAAATAATAAGAGAGATATTCGACAATGACGTGTTTTTAAGGATTTTGGTGTTTCTAAACGCTTTTCTTACAGTATTTTTATGTCACCAACAATTTCCGATATACATAATTAAAAAAACTCGTCATCGATATTTAATTGTTGCGGTTACAAGATGCTAATTGTTATCCACTCCTACTAAGTACATGAAACCTTGTATGTACATTTTTTTAGTGAAGGTCTTAACTGCTTTATTTTTCAAACTTTACCTTTCCCATACATTTTAATGTCAAAAAGATCGAACCATTTTATTAAAATTTAATACATTTAATCCATTTATATATTTAATAATACATTAACATTTAATCTTCTTTTTCATCTGGTACATTAAAAGGCTACTGCCAAGCCGTTGACCGCAAGATTCAACTTGAACGTTTAATTAAAAGCAACAAAAAATTTAACATTTGTTATCATAAAATTTAATTAAAGAAATTTTTGTGAATTCAAAAAAGATGTCTTAAATTTCTTAAATATAAATCAAGATTGTCTAAATATGTTTATAAAATATTTTGAAATACAGTGGATGGCAAAAGTGAATACCTTCACTTATTACCCGTCTACAATAGAGATTAAATGATATTAAAATATTATTTTAAAATTTTCTGTTAAAATTTTAATGTTTTCATGGTGACGTTTTGTTTTTGTTTTTGTTGTTCCCCTTCAGGTACATGAAATATTTTTTTTGTGCGTGTAATTAGTACATTGTGTGTGTATGAGGCTTGATGTTTAAACATCAGTCGTGTTTAATCTAGTGTCTACATTAGGCAAATTTATATTAAAACAAACGTCAAAATCAGTGCGAATATATACAAGGTAAACTTAGTTAAATAGTTGATTATTATTTTGGTTGTTACAGTTGTCAAACGGCATATATAAAAAACAATAATGAATACGCCATATTGTTGTTTTTGTGCAACTGTTCGCGTTAAGTTTGAAGTGTGTCTTAATAAAAAAATCTCTAATGTAGACACTAGGTAAATATTCAAGCATTTAACATTAACGTTTACTTGAGCTGTTTACATACATTTACTCGCAGACTTCACTTAACATAAAATATTTAACATCAACACTAATGTCGTGTTAATAGTAAATGTAGACCGTTCAACTTGATGTTATGTTATTTTTTTTTTTTTTTTTGATGTTTAAACACGGTTGTTAAAACAAATGTTAAGAAAATAGTGTTTAAACATCAAGTTTCACACACAATGATTTTACTAACAAAAGCAAAGATATTTTTGCATGTGAGTGGAAGGCTATAACAAAACAATTAAAAAACAAGGAAGAAAGATATAGTCGGTCAAGCCCGACCATATGATACCCCAGACCATTCTGTGGAGGGCTCTTATATTAGACATGTGGACAATTGTGTACCGATACTTTTACTAAGTGTAAAATAAAATATACGAATACAGAATATTACGTCAATGCTAACATTTATATGAATTTATGCACTTTAGGACGATTCCCGAAAGTGGGCTTATATAGGAGCTATGGTAAATTATACTCCGATCCTCATAAAGTTCGTCACTGTGATTTCTACTTATATAAAACTTATTTGTGTCGAATATAAATTTGATACTAATATGTGTAAATGATTTATTCACGTTAAAGTAATTTTCGGAAGAGGGTTTTATATGGGAGCTATGGTCAATTATGGTTTAAAATATCACTAAAATATTGCTATATAAATTTATGATCGTTAAACACCTATTCCGGGAGGACATTTGGGGGCTAGGTGAAAGAAGCCAATTTCAATAGGCTTCGTCCTTGTGTCATGAAAGTCATACGTGCCAAATTTCATTGAATTATCTTCAAAATTTCGACCTTTACTTTGTGCACAATGCACAGTGAGGCAGAATCGAAATTTTTTGCAAATAAATCTGTAACTTCTGATCGGGTGGTTGGATTTTCATGAAATTTGGTACAGGCATAGCGGAGGAGTGTACAATGTTAAGTTTGGAAGGGGGCACAACAAACCCCTCAGGGGCGGAGCTAAGGGGGCTCAAATTTAGGTACCTCTGACATAAAAAATTTTTAATCGCTTGCAAATTTTTGTTTCTCGTCCGATTTCAAATATTTTTATATATTGTTGTAGGCCCTGATAAGACCTATAAAAAACATGCTTACATGTCCTATTTATCTCTTATAGTTTTCAAGTTATTTGCGTTTGAATTTTTAAGCACCATAATTTTGTATGTTCTTGGTCCAGTTTTTTTCATATCATATTTTATTAGTTTTTTTCTATCTAGTTAAAGAACAAAATTATCTACTGAATAAAAAAAATTGAAGTCGATATCTTTACCGAGTCCAAAAATAAACGATTTTGAATTTGAAAATTGCGAAAAAGACGACTTTTTGTGTTTTTTTAGCCGAAAAAGTATCTACATTCTTTTTTATCTAAAATAAAATTTTCTTTAGCAACATATAATAATTTTACACTTTTCTGAAAGGCAACTTCACAGAGATGACTTTAAGATAAAAAACAAGCCCAATAACTCAATTGGTCATGGTACACACCCTCCCGAATTCGACCCATTTTATATGAAAGTTTTGACTTTAGACCATTTTTTCTCAAATCCCAAAGCACGAATCGACAAGCGGAATATATTTTAAGAATCCTCAACACGTTGTTAAAAGTTTTAAGTCAAAATCTACGGGCTTCTATAGCGTGGATTCTATAGCTATAAATGTAAAAAATCCCATTTTTGGGAATTTTAATTAGTTTATTTGGGAACATTTTTTGTTTGTTTTGTTATTTTAAATTCATTAATAGAAATATATGAATGTTTAGAAAAGGATAAAGATTTACTTAAACTTGGTAAATATGGCAACGCTATTAAAAATAAAAAAATTTATTAATTATTTTTATAAAAATATTTTATGTATAGATATTATTAAAAGTATACAGAAATATTCATAATTTTC
Organism: Protocalliphora azurea; assembly: GCA_932274085.1. Lineage (NCBI taxonomy): Eukaryota > Metazoa > Arthropoda > Insecta > Diptera > Calliphoridae > Protocalliphora > Protocalliphora azurea. The sequence continues at coordinate 46,968,996 of OW026523.1, forward strand.
TAAGTATATTTTATTTACATATTTGTTTATAAAGATATCTTAATGAAATTTACAAGAAATGTGGATCTTATTAATGTAAATAAAAGCGCGTTAAGCAAATTTCAATCAGGGGTAGGGTTTTCCTGAATTCCGAAATAAACTAATCAAAATTCCCAAAAATGGGATTTTTTACATTTATAGCTATAGAATCCACATTTTTCCGAAAGCCCGTAGATTTTGATTTAAAACTTTTAACAACATATTGAGGATTCTTAAAATATATTCCGCTTGTCGATTCGTGCTTTGGGATTTGAGAAAAAATGGTCTAAAGTCAAAACTTTCATATAAAATGGGTCGAATTCGGGAGGGTGTGTACCATGACCAATTGAGTTATTGGGCTTGTTTTTTATCTTAAAGTCATTTCTGTGAAGTTGCCTTTCAGAAAAGTGTAAAATTATTATATGTTGCTAAAGAAAATTTTATTTTAGATAAAAAAGAATGTAGATACTTTTTCGGCTAAAAAAACACAAAAAGTCGTCTTTTTTGCAATTTTCAAATTCAAAATCGTTTATTTTTGGACTCGGTAAAGATATCGACTTCAATTTTTTTTATTCAATAGATAATTTTGTTCTTTAACTAGATAGGAAAAAAGCTAATAAAATCGGTCGGAAATACAAGGATATATATGAAAAAAACTCGACCAAGAATATACAAAATTATGGTGCTTAAAAATTCAAACGCAAATAACTTGAAAACTATAAGAGACAAATAGGACATGTGAACATGTTTTTTATAGGTCTTATCAGAGCCTACAACAATGTATAAAAATATTTGAAATCGGACGAGAAACAAAAATTTGGCAAGCGATTAAAAATTTTTTATGTCAGAGGTATTTAACTTTGAGCCCCCTTAGCTCCGCCCCTGATGGGTTTGTTGTGCCCCCTTCCAAACTTAACATTGTACACTCCTCCGCTACGCCTATTCCAAATTTCATGAAAATCCAACCAGCCGATCAGAAGTTACAGATTTATTTCCAAAAAATTTCGATTCTGCCCCACTGTGCAATGTTTACATGGTCAGCCAGCCGTCCGACCAGCCAGACGGACGGATGGACGGACATCGTTAGATCGAATAAAAAAACGATTCTGAGTCGATTGGTATACTTTATGATGGTTTTTTGTGCGCTACAAACGGTGGTGTAAGGTATAACAAAAAATTAACGTAAATGCACGTACACCATAATGGAAACATTGAAATTTGAGCAGAACATTTTAACATGATGTTTTAACAGCATCTTTACTGAGACTGCCCGTTATTATTAACATGAAGATAGGTGATAAGAAAAATTTTATGTTAAATGTGGACCGCAAATTTTATTTTGTAAAATAACAGACCTTCTACACATAACAAATTATGAAATATGTATGTATGTATGTATGATTGTATGTATGATTGTATGAATGTATGTATGCATGTATGTATGTATGAATGTATGTATGTATGTATGTATGTATGAATATATGTATGTATGTATTTTGTATGTATGTATGCATGTATGTTCCCCACCTGAATAACAATCTTGACGCGATGTGGCGGCTTAAATGTAGGCTGTGGTCTCTTTCTTGAAGTCTCAGTTGTCCTCCTGAAGGATACCGAGTAATCAAGGTCTAGACTCTAAAGGCCTTCATGACCAAAGGTTATCCATCCCCTATCCTCTTTCCCCAACTACCCTCTTTTCTCCCCTCTTATTCCATATCCTCTTTCCCCCACTTGTAAGGTTAAGGTGGTTGGTAACAGTGCCGAGAACCTGGATGGCTAGTCAGTGGTTAAAGAAGACTAGTCGCTAACAGTTTTCCTCTGGCGCCAGGACACGGGCCAGTTGTAAGTTTTCTTTGTCTAGTCCATGTACGCCGTCCCTGCATGGATGGTCCATCCCCTTACGTGCCTACTCGTGGGAATCAAATGAAGAACTTAGATAAAATAAAAAACAAAAATAACAACAACAACAAAAAAGTGGAGATGGGTATCTCCTCGGAAGACGACCTTTTGGCCTCTAGTCAAGAGACCTTGGTAGAACAACCTGGCAGCAGGGGAGAAAGTCATAGCACCCCGCTGTCACAAAACACAATGGCTCCTCGACAGAATGTCAAGTCTGACGACCAGTCGAAGGAGAAACGAAAGAAAAAGAAGAGCCAGAAAGAGATTCTGAGACAACGATATGTCAAAGCTCTCTTTATACTGGAAAAAATTGCCAAGAATAAGGCAAATGGCACTCCTCATGAACACGATAAGGAAGATCGTGTCAAATACCAATCGGTGGTTGACGAGTATCTTAAGTTTAAGGACTCTCAACCATCCACATCCCAGGCAGTGCAGGAAAGAGCGAAGCGAAACCGCTCCCAAGCTGAGGGTAGCAATTCGCCGAAGAGGAGAAAGGTCCAAAATAAATCGACCGCTCCGGCTCCTTCCACAATAACGTCAACAAGAAGGCCGTTTAACGAGGTGGTTAAAGATCACTTGCTGATGGCACTGGCCAACGACAAAAGCGGCTATTTAACTCCTGTGGTAGCAGAATGGGATGCTACCATTCTGCTACCACTCTACAGTTCCTCGTTTTGACTCTGGTGAGATACACCGGGGCTACAGGATAATCAAATGCTTGGACGTGTTCTCTAAAGAATTCCTCAGCAAATGCATAGCAAAGATTAGCGATGCATGGGAAGGCTTAAGCCTTAAGCTTATCCCAGCGGTTGAAATCCCTATGAGACCGCGGGCAAAGGTTTGGTTACCAAAGTTGAGCTGCGATAACCAGAAAATACTGGAGTGTCTGAAGCTGCAGAAACCCAGTATCCCCATGAGTGATTGGACAGTCATCCGTTCAGAAGATCATGGGGACAACAACAAGTGCATTATCTTCGCCGTCTCAGAAAATAGCGCAGTTGAGCTAGAGAAGGCGGGGCTAAAACTGTACTTTGGGGTTAGGGACACCAAGGTTAAGGTGTTCCGTCCCACAGGTCCAGGAGCTGGCGAAGCAGACGAGTTGGAAGTAGCCAACAATCTGCTGACAGGCATGCAGCTAAGCGAACCTGCAAAAAACCCCACAACCGACGATGAAAATCGTGCAAATTAATCTGCAGCATTCAAAATGTGCTACAGGCAATCTGAGGCTTCTTTTAGCGGAAAAGGACCTCGACATCGCTATAGTCCAGGAACCCTGGGTTTCTAACTCCCAAGTCAAAGGGTTCCCGACTTCAACATATAAAACACTATACGTAAAAGATAAAGGTAAGCCAAGATCTTGTCTTATTGCTAAAAAACACATAAATATATTTCTTTGCTCACAGTATAGCTCAGCAGACCTGACAGTCGCAAGGGTCGAATTAATGCGAAACAGGAGTTTCCTGATCGCCTCCAGCTATATGGCACAAAACAAGCCAGCCCCGCCAGACGAAGTGAAGGCGTTTCTGGCCTCTATAAAGGCTCAAGATGACATTATCCTTGGCTGTGATGCAAACTCAAGGCATACAATATGGGGCAGCACTGAAATCAACGACAGAGGTGAGTGTCTATTTGATTTCATTAATACAAACCACTTGACCATATGCAACTCTGGCAACGACCCCACATTCGTTTTTCCGAGCTCGGCGAACCATAATGGATGGGAAGAGGTGCTATACATTACACTTACGAAAGACAGATCCAATTTATCAGTTGATAGGTGGAGAGTATCCAAAGAGAAATCCTTTTCGGATCATTGCTGGATACTTTTCGACATTGGACTCGTCTGCAAGGAAACAGCGTCAACTTTCTGAAACCCAAGACAAACGAACTGGACTAAGTTCAATGGGATTCTCATGCATAAACTGAAAAAATACCTCCAGTCGAAGCAACGACTGAGGGTCTTGACCAAATTGAGAGTACATTAGGCAAGGAAATTGTTAAAGCTTTTAATAAATCCAGTCCAATGACGAAGGCTAAAAAGAGCTTCCCTCCCTGGTGGAATAAGGAACTCTCGTAGCTACGCAAGGAGGCACGCAATGCTTTCAATATTGGTTACAGAACAAAATCGTGGCAGTTGTATCACGATAAGCGTAGAGAATATAAGAAAGCAATAAAGATCGCAAAAAGAAACTCATGGAAAGACTTCTGCGAATCTATCGACAATACCAAGGAATCTGCTAGACTCAGTAGGGTTTTGGCAAATGGTCATAATAATCCATCCTATATTAAAAGAATGGATGGATCATGGTCAGAATCGTCAGCGGAATCTTTGGACATTTTACTTAATACTCATTTTCCTGGCTGCACTGATATTACAGACCATGAGATGGGGCATATTAAATCCTCGCAAGGAATCGAGGATGACATAATATCCGTTGAGAAAATTTCATGGGCAATTGATAGCTTCTCTCCGTACAAATCTGCAGGGCCTGATGGTATTATACCACGGATGCTGCAAAGTGCAAAGGTATACATCATACCCTGGTTACATAGAATCTTTAAACTCTGCCTAACCCTCAACTATGTTCACCGGAACTGGAGGAGAGTAAAGGTAGTGTTCATTCCAAAAATCGGAAAAAGCAGTCATGAGAATGCAAAGAACTTCCGTCCGATTAGTCTCTCATCTTTTCAGCTGAAAACTCTGGAGAGACTCATTGATTTACATATAAGGCAGCGTCTAGAGGGTACAACTCGACTCTCAGGAAGTCAACATGCCTACATTAAAGGTCGCTCCACGGAGACGGCTCTTCATAAGGCCGTAAGGGTCATCGAGCGATCCATTGAATTTAAACAATACGCTATGGCTACCTTTCTGGATATAGAAGGCGCCTTTAACAATGTCACGACTTTGGCGATACAGAGAGCTCTGTACGAACTAGGAGTTGAGGATTATATCACCAACTGGCTGGTGTCAATGCTAGAGACAAGAATCGTCATTGCGAATTTAGGCAACAGTGTTAAGACCAAACAAGTTATGCGTGGAACTTCACAAGGTGGTGTGATTTCTCCGCTGTTGTGGCTTATTGTCATTAATACCATCCTGTGTAAATTGGAAGACAAGGGAGTGAAAGTCGTGGCTTACGCGGACGATGTGGTGATACTAGTATCAGGACTGTTTCTGAACGTGATAAGTGATATCATGTCAACTGCTCTGACTACACTCAGTGACTGGGCCAAAGAATGTGGACTAGGAGTGAATCCGGGCAAGACAGAGCTGGTACTTTTCACCACAAAGACCAAGATTCCGAGCTTCAGACTACCACGGTTAGAAAACTGTGAACTCACCTTGTCGAACAATGCAAAATACTTGGGCATTATTTTGGACTCTAAGCTTTCATGGAAACTGAACATTCAACATAGGGTTAGTAAGGCTACGGTAGCATACTACACCTGTAGAAAGATGTTCAGTGTGAAATGGGGTCTGAGTCCAAAATTGACAAAATGGCTATATACTGCAATAGTACGGCCCGCTACTAGTAAGAGATATGTGGTGGATCAGCTTTACAGGATACAAAGATCCGCTTCCATTGGCATTGCAGGTGCATTACGTACTAGTCCATCAGAAGCTCTGAACACTATATTGCACCTAACACCTATAGACCTATACATAATTGAATCATCAGTTAATAGTGCGATAAGCAGAAATACTAGCGGTCAGGGAAGCGTGTAAACTAATTCGCGATAGAAATATTCAAGGGAATATTGGTTTATTTGTCGACAGTCAAGCGACAATACTATCGCTCAAATCACCGAAAACTACCTCTATTCTAGTCAGACAGTGTAAAGAGGAACTGCTTGGACTAAGTCGACTGTATGACATTACTATAATCTGGGTTCCTGCGTATAGGGACTACTATGGTAATGAACAGGAAGACGAATTAGCCCGGGTAGGCTCTGCTATGAATGCCTCCTTATCGGTTTCTGTCGCAATGCCGTTAGGAACAGTCAAAAGCAGAATCCAAAAACACTTTCTAGAAAAGGCGGAAAATAGATGGCGAAATCTGGACAAATGTAGAGTCGCGAAAGAAACGTGGCCTACCTACAACGAGAAACGCTCAATGCAACTCATTGGCTACAAACGCAAAGACATCTCGAGACTAATAGCATTGTTTACAGGTCACTGGACGATCGGAAAACATGCAAGTAGACTTGGTCTCCCTTACAATGAATATTGTCGTAGTTGTGGCAATCGCGGGAAGGAAGAGACAGTTTTTCATCTTCTATGTGAATGCCCAGCCTTGAACGCAAACAGACATAAATTTCTGGGAGGGCACCAATTAGACAACCTCTGTGAGATATCTGACACTAGACTCAGTGACATCATTAAATATCTCAATGCTACAGGCTGGATCTAATTAATTTATGTTCTCATTGTTCTTCCCTACATTTCTATCTCATTACAGACTCAATACAACTCATTCACATGGCGAGTAGTGTGGTTCCATCAAAACGGATTTTAACGATTCTAATTGATTGCCCGTAAGGTTACGGGCTACCACGTAAACCAACCAACCAACCAACCATGCATGTATGTATGTATGTATGTATGTATGTATGTATGAATGTATGTATGTATGCATGTATGTATGCATGTATGTATGTATGTATGTATGTATGTATGAATGTATGTATGTATGCATGTATGTATGCATGTATGTATGTATGTATGTATGTATGTATGTATGTATGATTTTATGAATGAATGAATGTATGTATGTATGTATGTATGCATGTATGTATGATTGTATGAATGTATGTATGTGTGAATGTATGTATGTATGATTGTATGAATGTATGTATGAATGTATGTATGTATGTATTTTTGTATGTATGTATGCATGTATGTATGTATGTATTTTTGTATGTATGTATGTGTGTGTGTGTGTATGTATGTATCTATGTATGTATGTATGTATGTATGTATGATTGTATGAATGAATGTATGTATGATTGTATGAATGTATGTATGTGTGAATGTATGTATGTATGTATGTATGATGTATGTATGATTGTATGAATGTATGTATGTGTGAATGTATGTATGTATGTATGTATGTATGTATGCATGTATGGTTGTATGTATGTATGTATGCTTGTATGTATGTATGTATGTATTTTTGTATGTATGTATGCATGTATGTATTATTGTATGTATGTATGTATGAATGTATGTATGTATGTATTTTTGTATGTATGTATGCATATATGTATGCATGTATGTATGATTGTATGAATGTATGTATGTGTGAATGTATGTATGTATGCATGTATGGTTGTATGTATGTATGTATGTATTTTTGTATGTATGTATGCATGTATGTATGTATGTATGTATGTATGTATGATTGTATGAATGTATGTATGTATGTATGTATGTATTTTTGTATGTATGTATGTTTTTTTGTATGTATGTATTTATGTATGTATGTATGATTGTATGAATGTATGTATGTATGAATGTATGTATGTATGTATGTATGAATGTATGTATGTATTTTTGTATGTATGTATGTATGTATGCATATATGTATGTATGTATGTATGATTGTATGAATGTATGTATGTATGTATGAATGTATGTATGTATGTATTTTTGTATGTATGTATGCATATATGTATGTATGTATGATTGTATGAATGTATGTATATATGTATGAATGTATGTATGTATGTATGCAGTTTCAAAAAGACGCCATTTAAATACATAAAAATGTATAAAAAATGGTGCTGCATCAAATTCACGTGTTTGTACCAGAATGTTGGTTCAATTATATTGTTTTAATGTAAATTTCCAAATTTACAAAAAGATATTAATTTTTTTTAATTTTTTTGCATATTAGGAGTTGAAAAATTGAAAATGAATTGAAAAATAAAATACCATATATAATCGGTGCGCTAATGAAAATTCCTATGAGTAATTTTTCGTTGTTTTTTTATTTGACCATCTGAAAGCTTTATTGGTCATCCATTTTCAATTTTATTTTTTTTTTCTTTTTTTTCAAATATTTGGAGTAATTCCGATGTTATAAAGAATGATGTGTAATTTTGCATGACTTTCACAAAAAGAAAAAAATAATAAAAAAAAAGTATTTTGCTCTCCTGAAAAGTTGTTCGAAAATACATAGGACTTTTCGATAGCGCACCTTTAAATTTGCCTTTGAAATTATTGAGATTTTATTATGTTTTTCAATTCCGATCTTTTGAAAGTTTGTAAGCTATTTAAGAAACTTACGGTTTTAAATTTTTATATATTTATATTAAATTTAATTATTTATTTACATATATTTATTTATTTATTTAATAGCCAATGAAATTACAATTTCTTACAGGCTAGAATATATATTATTCTTAAAGCTATTTACAATAAAATATTTTCATAATCATTCAATAACAAAAACTTATCATTTATCTAAGTTAAAAATATTCCTCTTAATGCGGATTGGATTTAATGAGAAATCAATATATGGATAGAAACTGTTGAATTGATTGCATATACGTCTCATGGGATCAAAGTTGGCATAATTGGTTCGAAAATATTTTATTTTTAAAGGAGTATAATTGGACGATTTGGAATTACGAATTCGATCTTACGAAGCAGGAACTCAGAATTAATTGAACCGTTTACTAAATTAATTACAAATAAAATATTCATATATTTTGTCCTACTTTCAAGAGTAGGGAGATCAATAAGCTGTAATCGACTTTCATATGATGGTAAATTAATATTAGGATTCCATGAAAGATTACGAAGACAAAATAAGAGAAATTGTTTCTGGACCGATTCAATTTTCTTTATATGAACTTCGTATTGAGGATCTCAGACCACGGAAGCATATTCCAGGATTGGTCTTACAAGAGGTATGAATAATTGGTTGGAAACGTAAGGATCATTAAACTCTCTTCCCCAGCGCTTGAGGAAACCTAGAACTCCTTTTGCCTTATTAACGATTTGCGAAACGTGAGAATTAAAGGATAGTTTGCAATCAAACAACACACCCAGATCAAGAAATTCTTATTTATTTATTTATACGGAAATAATTATTAGTAAAAATTCAAACAATATGAAAAAGTATTTTTTGTTCTGCGGCTTCTCAATACTTATGATATTTCCATTTTAATTATTTATTTTTATAATTCAAAACTTGATTACAAAGATTTAATATTTATTAATATTTTTTACACAATTTTCAATCTATCGTGTATTTTTGTGTTTTTGTAACTACTTTGCATATTATTGTTTTCTTTTTATAACTTTATCAATATTTATTTTTCAAAAATTTAGCTGGAAAAATTTTATTCTGGCTGGACACTGGACGTAATTAAAAAAGCTGGAAAATCCAGCCGAGTTCAGCACATATGCAACCCTATCGGTATGTGTACATATGGAACAATATTGTAAAAGGATTTTTTTTTACATCTTAAAAAACAATGAAATTGCTGTTTTATCCCGATACATACGGTATGTAAGGAATCATCAACTATACAAAGTGTACAACATTCACAACAACATTCTCAAGAATTGCTTCTTGGATTCCTTCTTTATTTTGGTCCAGGCAAACTCGAAGATGCGCCCAAAATATTTTATTTAAATGTACTTAGCAATTGTAGGCGTTTTATTTATTTTTATTTTTATTTTATTTTTTTTTTTTTGGAAATAGTTTTGGTATCGAAACCTAAGCAAAGTATTCCATTTTTGTCGAAGGTTTAGAAGGGTCACGACGTGAAGCGTTGTTCATAACTTTCTGAGGACATGATGAGAATGAAAATTTTATATAAAAATTATAATAATGGTATACAGCATCATGATATATATACTATTTATGTAAATACACCTAGGAAATGTTGTTAAAATCTTTAGGAAAAAACTTCTAACTTCAGCGTTGAAAACTTATTATTTATTTTTTTTGTTTTGTTTTAGCTTAAATATTTTCCAATTCTTACTTTAGTTTTGAGCTAGAAAATAGACCTTTCTGTCCCTGGGTTTCTGCTTTAAATAGGAACATAATTGGTTGACGACAGTTATGTCGGAGAATTGTGAAAGCTTCGATTTTACGCTGTAGAACAACCATTCCCTTAAATTTCCTGAACTGTGATTAGAGTCGATGTCGTACATAAATATGAAATTATCTTCATGATTTAATTTTTCAATACTCGGTAAAAAGTCGTTTATATAGTCCCGGTTCTCGATAATACCATCAATAAACCTTAAGTTTTCAAGTCCATCAGCATTCATTACCGAACCACCACCATGTTTACAGCCCGTCTACACGTAACAGAATATGTAAGATTTTTCTGTCAGAGAGTGTCAAATTCCCTCTCTCAGAGAATTATTTCACGTGTAGATTCAAATATTAGTATTATAAGAAGTATTATGAGACTGTTGTGATAAGATTCCTCTACACAATTATCTTATAAGATAACTGTCAAAACAATACACATACACGAAAGTTTGTTTGTGTGTGGAAATTACTAAAAACAATTTTTTTTTTGTAAAATTATTTCCTTTTAATGTTTGATTTACATTTAAAAAAAATATTTTTATAAAAATTGTGCTAAAAAGTGCGAGTTTCTTAAATAAAAAGGACATATTTACTCTGTGACTGATTGAAAATAATGATATGTTATAGGATTTATTAGAATACGTGTACCCCTTATTTAAGATTTAACATAATAAATACACCGTATTAAAAGATTTACTTAGAAGCATAAGTAAAAATAAACATTTACTGGATTTCATAAAACATAAGTTTAATAATGTTTTAAATACATTTTCAAAATATTTATTTTCTTTATATTTATGTAGAAAAAACAATTTCGACGCTGGACCCAGGTATTTGTTATTAGCCTCAAGTACGAAGTTTTCAAAGATTGTTCTGAATACAAAAACCAAGATTAATTGTCAAGGTGTTCTTCATAACTAGCTGCAACGTTTCGTGAAAATAAGTCAGTTTCTGAAGGTAGAAAATAATGTGAAAGGTAAACAATTTGGACTAATCTCAATTAGTTTTATTTGTTGACTAATAATTTAAAATATTTATTTTTATTTATTTATTTATTTATTTTGTTTTATTCAAGATAATGCTGCCATACTAATGTGTGGAAAGTTCACGATCGCATGTGTAAGTTATCATATGAACCTCACTGTGTTTAACCCTTCATTTTGGTTATTGGTACCAAGGACATGAAATCTCTAGATTGTTTTTTTAGATTATTGAGTAAAATATACTACAAATATTGAAATATATTTAAAACATCAACAATAACTGTATATAGAGAATTTTATTTAGTTTATACTTGTATTAACTGAATGAAATATAAATTAATTTTTAATAAAATAAATGCCAAAAGTACAAAAGAGGCCCAATATTATATTACATTTGCAACGTACAAGTTCATAGAAATCAAGTTACAGGTTATTTAAATCAACGCAACCGTTCAATGAAATATCACAAATTTCAATGTATAGCTTCATTGGAACAACGTATAGTATCATTAAAATAAAGGTTCTGGTTCTTTCAATTCAACGTCATTCTCTTAAGTTCTAATTTATTTTTTTCTGAAGAATTTATTTAAATGGCGCTTTTTTATACATATGTATGTAATTTCCTTGTAAATAATGAAAAATAACCTACTTTTATATTTTCTATTAGTTATTCCCGTAATTTCAATATATATGTATATAGATATCTGCTAGTATAAATACCCAATGGTTATATTTGTCTAAATCTATTGTCATAACTTCTACGTCAATTTTGCTTAAGGTTTTTTACAGATCAGTTTTATTTTCAAATATGGCAACAGTTGCACTTGATAATCTTTTTTATATAAAAAAAATTTTTATTTATTTTTTGGTTTTGACAAAAAAAAAAAAAACGATTTTTAAAATGATTTTGAATAAATAAAATTGAAAAAATGAATGTTAAAAATAAACGAAAAACAACCCTTGTAAACCTTGTACATCAGTATAAAAGTGTTTTGGAAACCAGAAAAACGGACGCAGCGACCAATCCAAAAAAGTCGGATGTTTGTAAAAAATCAGATACTAAAATTAATGCTGTCGACGTTAAGAAAAAATATGCAAAATTTGAAAATAACAAAAGAGAAATGGACAAGACTGGTGATGTTCCGACTGTAATCACATATTTGAAACTTGATGAAGAAGTACTTCTGTCCTTAAAAGGTCCATCAACTGTTGGATTGCATGACCGCTCAGAAGGTGTAAGTTTCAGATATTAATTATTGAGATACATTCTTTATAAACAATGAAGCTCTCGTAGACAGCGATCGTCAATCTGATTTTTTTCCGGTTCATATTGGAGTAAAAGAGGTCGAAAATGACACTTAATATAGGGAAATGCGATATCAATATTTCAATGTTTACATTTTATTTTTGTTTTGATCAATAAGAAAAAATTTTATTTTTTGGAATGTTAGATTTTTTTGAGACAATGCTGATGTCCGTCCGTCTTATTTGTTAATTTTAATTATACTAATGGATGTAAATTAACAAAACTTGGTAAAATATCATTCGAATCGGTTCATTATTTTATCTAGTTTCCATACAAATTGACTATGGAAACTGAACTTAAACACTAAAAAAAAATCCTTTTAACACCATTTAATCGAGACAAATTTCAATTTACCCATTAACAACAAAAGTATTATTTTGGGATCACCGGCCCATAATAGGTTAAATTAGTATTTATATATAAATTCAATTATTTACGCACATTTAATAATATTTATTATCATTTCAATAAACTAATTGATATTTAAATTGCACATTTAAACTTTTAACGAACGTATGCATCAAAGCGCTCTTAAAGGGTTAATTATCTATAATCTTTTTTTTAATTAAGAAATTTTACTAGAAACTTAATATTTCAGGAATGATAATAGAATAGATGTAAAAATTAAAATTAATTTTTTTATTATAAATATTTTGATAATATTGTTGAAAGAAAACCGTAAATTTAGATGTGTTTTAAAAACGGTCCAGCTCACTGAATTAAAAACATAATATTTTTGGAACCACTTTAAAACACATTAATATTCATTTTTAGAGGAGTATATTTGTAACTTTTTCATAAGGCTTAAGATTAAAATATCTATATAATGTGATCTAATGTAGTAATTACCGGTCCATAATAAGCTGTTTTTAGCAATTATAATACTGTTATTAAAATTATTAACCGAATACTATTTTAATACTTATACTTATTTTAATAAAATTTCCTCTTATAATTATATACATATCCATGTAAATAACTTCGAATTCATCATCTACACGTAACAAAATATGTAAGATTTTTCTGTCAGAGAGTGTCAAATTCGCTCTCTGAGAGAAACGTAAATGTAGCAAGTAGTTTGTTTCTGTTTTG